>VWZV01017377.1:175100-295054 GCA_013397155.1 Irena cyanogastra | reverse complement strand
TTGAATCCTGATTCAGAAAAACACACACAAAAAAAAAGAATAGTGGCAGGAGATGATTCTTCTGCCACCTGCATAAAAAGCTTTATAGTTTTGTCATTTTTTCCAACTCTGATTCCCTTAGTAATGGGCAATATGTACCAGTATTGTTTGAGTGGCTTGCCTAAGAGAAGTACCCTCTGTGGTGCTTATATATGGCAAGAGCAAAAGTGAAATGCCCTTTAAAGTGGAAATATAGAACTGATGTTGCTGCCAAAAATGTCACTTTCGTGGTTATGCTTAGACCCTAAAGCTTTGTAAACATTTGTCCATTGAACTCTAGTCTTGTACATGCCAGAGCGAATTGTCTTAGCGCATTTGTCAGTTGTGTTTTGGCTATGGTTCCTAAGTTGGATGAGCTGAAATAAAAAGCTAGCAGGCATTTTGAGTGTGATCTCAGTAGCATCCACATCTGTATGACATTCAGCCTTGATGTGCTTGTGAAAAAAATTTATATGGTTGTATCTGCTTATGAAAATTACTTTTAAATGTGTATGTACTTTCTCTACTGAAAGCACAGACTAGTTGCTTCTCTTTTTTTTTTCTGCCTGACATTGAATCCTGGTGTTCCAGAGATTTCTCTTTTTTGCATGCTGTTGTACACTTCCTGAACATGTGAGAGGGTAATAATTCTCTATATGACTTCCACTGAAGAGGAAGTGGATACTTGTCAAAACAATGATGTGCATCTGGGATTCCACCATTCAGCAACTTTATTATGCTGGGGCCTTCCAGTTTGCAGTACAAAAAGTTCTCAGGTACTGGTACATTATTTTTCACCAAGCTGGCAAGTGTTTTGATTAACTCTGTTATTATAAGTGCCTTGTAAGCATACTGCATGCAAGAGTAAACATAATGTTGTCAGTATAAAAAAGAACCTGGTTTTAATCTTGCATTGGCAAGATTATAAATAGAATGATAGTTGGAAATGGATTTTTTTATTGTGGCATCTACAGATCAATCACCTCCAAATCAGAACAATGCAAATAATTTACAGAACCCCCATGGGGTTGTCATTGTCCGCCCCCTCCCCCCACAGCTTCTTCATTAAGAATTGGAATAAATGTAAAATGTTTGCTTGTGCTTCAGTGAAATTGTGTGACTGTCATAGAACCAGCCATTTGGCAAGTTGGGATAGAGTGGAAGGCTAGGAATGGAGATTGGAGGGACTGTGTTGCTGGGAACAAATGAATACTCACTACTGGTTTTATTCTCTGACGTTGTGGTTATCATGAGGGTTTAATGTGAACAGCCAAAACCCACTGTAAACTTGCAGAGTTGATTTTAAAAATAGGGCAGAGATTTTTCTCAAAACCTGTGTTGATCTTAGTTTGTTGGACAGATAACAAGAAAACAGAACTGTCTCTTGACCCGTGCTCGTTTTCTGTCTGCTGGAATGAATTTGGAACTAAATCCCGTTTTTCCACTTGAGCATGTCCCTCTCTACCAGTGTCAGGGCCTGGGTGGGGTCACTTGTTCAATACAGCTTTTCAAAAAGACTGTTGGATTCTCATCAGATTACAACATTTTTTTTTTTAGTGCTGGAGAAGAGCACAAAGCTGTCTTAATAAACAGGTTATATTTGTGCGTAGGTACTCTGGCAAAGACAAACTTCTTGATTTAAATAAATTTGCTGTTTGAGACTTATTTTTTGCCTTGATATAGCAGTGGATTGAAAATACAGAAAGAACAGATTTCTGTTAGCTCTGGATATGACAGAGATATACATCCTGCAGCTCTCTTGGTGCCATTTGCTTAAATGTGATCTCAATTTTCAATGTGGGCATTGCAACTTGGCTACATGTAGTATTTATGTTCTGATTTTCTTGAAGGTCTTGGGGTTCTACAGGTATTGTTACAAAGAAGATGCAGTTTTCACTGAATTTCATTTTGCTTGGAAAACAGCACTTTGCAACATTTCCTTTGTGTTATTACACGTTTTTAAACTGCTGCACAGTGTCAGGAGATAAATTTTAACAAAATAGCTTTTAAAGAATTCTCATTGGTTTTTATGTCTCGTAGTATTATCTTTCCTTTCTGGAGTTTTCCTTCAACTGACATATCCATTAAACCTAAACCTTTAAAGTTGTATATGGATTTCAATGACCAAGTTATTCACCAGGCAAAATGGAGATGGCCTGTGGCAGGTGTTCTATGAAAAGTTGAGGCACTTGGGTGATAAGTAATAGGCATGTGTTGGGCTGCTTTAACAGGAAAAAGGATTTTGAGAAATAGTAATGTTCCAGGATGTAATTTGAGTCTACAAAGAGTAGAGGTAACTTCCCCAGAGTTGCTTTACAGAAATTTGTCAGCATAATAGTTTTATTGTGAAAATATTTTATCTAAACTATAGATACTCACTTTGCAATTTTAGACAGAAGTGCTTTTTTCTGTCGCATTCAATTTGCTGTCTACATCCTTGATTTTTTTCTATGTCTTCACAGCAATCTTTAGAATTAAACTAGTATTTGTCTTACACTGTTGTTTCAGAACAGCATGAAAATGAGTTGTAGAAATATCAATATTTAAATGAGGACAAGAATGTGTTTAGGAGGGAAATATTACATGTTTGCAAGTCATCCAAGTGTATGGTGGCATGGATATAAACATGAAGGCTAATAAAATACCTGTTATTTTGAATAGTGACTTTATTATATTTATTAGATAAAGGGATGCTTGTGAGTATAGTTTCTATTAGCTTAGGGATTGCTAGCCACTGTCACATGCCTGTAATTCCCTGGAAACTAGATTTGATAGGCACAGGATTCTTTGGGAGGACACCACTGTGTGCCATTTCTACTCTTGGAGATAAGCTTAGACATTATGTAAGTATGTGTATGTAGACACCCATTTTCATGTACATGTGTAACTAATTTATATTGTCATGGAGTCGTGATTCACTGTCTGGCTCTGAAGTTTTATTTATTAAAATATGTTATGCTAATACTTCTATGAAAGCATTCCATCGGTTGTCATAATCTGGGAATTACACTTGAAATTGGAGTATTGTTGCTGTTTAAAGTTTGGCCTTTGAAATGTGCTACTGACTTTCAGAATTATTATGGCACCATCTGCTGACCAATACACAGACAGGCAATGTCCCCTTGCTCACCTGGTTGCCTCCTTGAGAATGAACTCCCAGTTTAGGAGGAAGCTAAAGCAGAATCATGAGAAGAAAGGGCAGTTCTTTCATGGGCTTACATTTGGGAAAGACTTTTACTCGGAGATATTATTACAAAGGCAAAAGTCTGAATCAATACAGATTGAGTTGTCTACTCACCTGAATTACTGCTTAAGCTTCTTGCATGGACTGTGGAGCTTTAAAAGAAGGAATTGAGGGGTTTTTTTGGCTATGTATAGCACAGAATTATTCTTGGTAGTCAGTTTTTCAATGTGTTGCCTTCTAAGCCTGCAGTAAAGAGCCACAACAGCAAAGAGGTCCATCCAGGCCCCAGCTCTGCTGGTCTTGTCACAGCCTGGGAAACCAATGGACTCTGACAGGCTTCTGCCCTGTGGCTACTGCGGGGACTGGCAAAAAAGCCGAGTCTGCAGTCTGTCTCTTCAGCCTCTGCAGTTAACCTTGATTTTTGTGCACAGTGATCATCAGGGAAGGACCAGACTGGAACAGTGTTTGTCATGTTCAGTGTGTATAAATACTTAGCTTTGGGTTCAATTGCTAGGTATTGTCTTTGATTAATCATTTAAAAAAAGGTGATTGGATTTTGTATGTATAAAACATGTACCCATTTCCTCTGCTTTTTCTGTTGTAACGTTTCTGTCATACTCACTGGTTTGCCGAACTTGATCTTTGACTTTGTATGATCTATTTTGTTTTAAGAATGTGCTTAAAATGAATGCAATCCAAATTATTAGATTCAGCTTTCAAAGTATCTTTTTTTGTATGAACATTTCTGCGTATTTATGCGTACAGAGAAGGATGCAAGCCCCTATGGGAGAACTGGGTTGTATTTGGCTATAGAAATATTTTCCCAATATTTAATTGGGAACTGTATGATGCGAATGTTGCAGATTGATCTAAGCCAACTTTAGAGATGTTTTTGCTTTCTTAAGGATCTCAAAATTCATTCTTTAGTAGAATTTATTCCTTGGTGTTCAGAGCATTCCATGTCTATTCAATTATAGTAATCCCTTTAAATAATGGCTAAAAGGAGAAAATGGATTTACTTTTTGCTTTCTCTGCTAATAGAATGTGTGCAGGTTTTATTGGCACCTTCAGCAAAACGATGCTACACAGAATCACTGCATACCACGAGTTTTGTTATTTACGTAACAATGATAAAATACAAGCTTTAAAATTAGGAGAAATCTAAAATAAATTTATTTAGTTACTACATTCAGCTAAATTTGAAATATAAATTACTGTACTCTACAGAAAATAATTTGTTTTTGAAAAAATATAGTTGTAGTACAAAGTTCCTTAGATATTACCTGCTGTTCAAACCAGATTCTTTTACACTCTAAAATATTAATAACTGTTCCAGCTAGGATTTTACTTCTTCGTAGCTTTTATATCAACAAATCTTACACGTTAAAAGCAGCAAGCATGACTGATGTGTCCTAACCAACTGTGAAATGCAGATCAGGCTTCTGCTGAGCTTCAGATCAATAATATGACAAGAAATAAACAACTTTATTTGGGAGCTTTTTTGCTTTGTTTTAGGCAGTTGAAATACACATGACCTTGTTTCAGGTTTTCATATATATTTTTTCAGATGTTAGAAATTTTGATATATTTTTGGATTTATTTTTTGTATAGCTTGTGATATAAATATTTGGAATATTTATGAAGGTAGTGATTTAAAAAATAAATTATTAATAATGTGGTGATCCAGAAAATTACCTGACTTGCACAGACACACATTGGCTTTTAGTGCACTGAGCTGTAATTTATTTCTGTAGAAGTAGGTTGATTTTTTTTTCCTTTTGCTTCTATGACATGTTGGTTTCTCTGTGAATCCTAGTGGACTGATGGAGATAAAACTATCAAAGCGATTTTTATTTCTTGAGTTGACTATGAATTTCAGTGACAAACTGAAAAAAGAAGAAACAAGTTTAGGACTGCATTTTCTACTTTCATGTACTCGGAAACTAAGTAAAATGAGATCCAGAAATGTATGGAAAAAGGATCTGGATTTGCTTCTCTGTGCTGATAAATGAGAAATACTGTAACAGAAGCAGTGAATTGTAACATGCATCATCGAAGAAAACTTCATTTTATTGCACTTGGTTTTAATATTGTCTATGATCTCTGAGTTACACTACTTTTTTCCTTCTCTTTTTTCCTTTTTTGTGTTTTTTTTTTTTTTTTTAACTTCATGTTATATTTGATATGCCTTCTGTTTCTAGTTTCTTTGGTGGCAGGAAACCTTTTGGTCAGAAAACTACATTTCAAGAATTTATGCTAGAAACAGGAAGAAAGGTATCCACCAGCTGAGAGCAAAGAGTATAAGAAAAGAATGTAGCATCCTTTTCTGCTTTCAGCTGTGAGCTCGGGACTGCCCTAAGTTTCTTCTCAGCGCAATGAAAAGAGAGAGGAAGGGATGAATGGAGAGGAGTGAGAATATCTGTTGTCTTCAGTTGCTGCTTGGTCAGCACCCTTGCTTGAGGAAGTTGGTAGAGTTATAAATGGGGCAAATCATTTGCTTCCTGTGAAAGCGGGATTGGTTTTAACAAACTCACCTTCTCTTCAGAAATTGCCAAGTGTTTTGCTGTCCCACCCCCACCTTCATCCTTGAACGTATCCATAGTTTAGGTATCCTTGCATTCAGTTGAGCCAAGTTTTTGGGAGGATTACAAAAGATACAGCTGTTATCACTTGTGGTTTAATGTGCATGGGCTTAATGTCAATTGCAAAATCTACCAAGATTTTTATTATCTCTGTTCAGACATTGATAATCATTTGTTTGAGCATCACCCTAAGGTTCATTCTCTTTAGTCTGTTCTTGCTGCAAGATTGTTATTCTCCTTCCTTCGTTCAGAATGAAACACAGATTTAATGTCACCTTGCAATACAAAAAAGGTGAGATAAGGAGAACCCTCTCCTGCTGCAGTTGTTACAGAGCTTACAAAAGATTATAGAGGCAAAAATATTTAGTGTGCTCATGCTACGTAGTAAGAATAAATGAGAGTTTAGTCGAAGATAGGAAAGCAAGAAAATATGCAGTTAAATTGAGAATTCTGAATTTGCCATCTGATTTATTTCTTCCTGATTATCACTTCTGAGACAAATGCTATCTGTTGCTTGTTTCCATTTGCTTTCTGGCACACTGTTGGCTGTTACACCAGAGCTGTGTGAGGTCTCCCCTATCAGGGCAGGACGGAATCAGGAAAAAGCCACTTTCAGAAAACCTGGTTTCTTGATTGCTTGATTATAGTGAAGGTAACCTCAGAGGCTTTACAAACTGCAGTAATACAAAACTCCAGTGTTTTGTCCCTCCCTATCTCTGTTTCTTCTGTGAACTACAAAATGGGAGGATCTGACTGACATTAAGATAGGGAATACGAGACCCAATTTTGTGTTTCTCGAGGGATAGCTAATTCTTGTACCAACATGCAACTCTGGAAAAAAGAAATGTATCAAGCTAATGTGGTAGAGAAGGTAGATGTGTTTTGAGAGCACTGTAAAATGCACTCTTTGTCAGTGCCCTTGTGTTGTTAACTCATCCACCTCTTCACAGTTAATTCAGAGACTATTGGGAGTATAAAGAAATAGGCTCAGCAGAGAAGTGTGCTTCCTTTTGTAGGGTTTTCCTGTCTGTTCCTCTTCTCTCCTTCTCCCCTCCCTGCCCCCAAAAGCACTGAAGTTACAAGCTTATAGGAAATTGAGCTCATGAAAGTAATCCCTCTCGCTGTGGGCATCAAATAAAGGCATTAAATGAACATGGACAGACCTCTTCAGACAGGGGCTGTAGCAAGTTTGCCTTGCTTCTGCAGTACAAAGCCAAGTTCTCCTTATACCTTTGATTATGAAAGCCTGGACACTGGAGACACAAAACCTTTCTTGTTTTCCATTAAGCAAGTTTGTACCACCCACTGCTATTCTGTCTAAATTTAATCAGTTAAAATGTGTGACTTGGTATCCTCAGTTTCTTTTATTGTTAGAACAATATCACAGGGATGTCTTTACAGGGTGACTTATTTTGCTTAGTTTTAAGGATTTTTTTGGAGATGTTTCCTTTTTTAACTGTATAATCAAATTGTGATATTAATTTTGAGTGGTATATAATGATTTTTTTATTCATTTGTACATGTATTTCATGCATTTCTGCATGTTTTGAAAAGTAAACCAAGAAAGTGCATGAAATATAGTGGCTTCCCTATAAGTTCTTTGAAGATTTGTATCTCAAGTATTATAAAATTGTTTTAGCTACTTTCTGAGAAAAAATTGGTCCTTTCTTAGAGATGTATGAAAAAAAATCACCACCATCTCTGTTGCTTATGAAACCTCCCTTATGAACTTATTAAGCAATGTGGATTGATACTCTGATCAGCAGAAGTTTCAATTTTTCTCAGGGAAAGTTGAGTTTGGTTTTCTATATATTGTTCATTTTTCATTTTGATAATAGAGTTTTACATTATTATGTTAATAAGATACTTACCATTTGCAAAGAACGTGGGCATTTCTGTGTAAGATATGAAGGTGATAGCAAAATGTAGTTTCATTAGTAGCAGCCTGAAAACTAGCATACTAATACATGGCTTTAAATAGCAGATTCTTTAATCTCAACAGTCAAATGGAAACCTGCCTTTCAGAGGCCTGTTAGCTCTGAGACAAATAGTACTTACATGATGTTTAATACTCTGTCATGACAAGCTTTATTAGTAGTATTGAAACTTGAAGGGTTTTATAAACCATGGTAGAAATGGCTATATAACTGTAATATTCAAGCTAGAAATGTATTCAGAAGTCTCTAGGGTAGCAGTAAAAGTATGAACTTTTAATTTAATTTCCCATTGGGGAATGCTTTGATTTTAGAAAGTGTTAAGTGATGAACAAGAAGTCCCTACACACCATTGTAGCTGCTTTGGTCTCAAGATGCTTAGTGTGAATTTGCCTGTAGATAGTTCAAGGCTCCTATGTCTAGGCTTCTCAGTAAGATGACTGAAGATGGTGTTTCCTTTGGCTCAGTGTTGCTCATCTCTTCGGTCAGAATGGCTTCTCTTCTATATTTAGGCCTGTATTAGCTTCCTTTTTTCTTTCTTTCATATTAGGGAATGGTTTAGCTTAACCATTTCTGACTGACTATGGATGTGCTTTGGAAACTTGGAGGCAATTGTGTTGCTGCTGCCTTGTGATCTAAACTAGTTTTCAATGGGCTTCAAGTACAGTTTCAAGTGCTGTGCAAGTTAATTGCATCAAGTCTGAGCTCAATAACCTTCTTGACTCTTTTTGGGCATGGGTGGGAGCAGTTTGAGTTCAGCACAAGTCCTGAATCTAAGAACCTCCTGCCTCTAATGGCATGTAGTGAGAATAGTCATAATGGAGAGGGTTCTCATGTTACAAAGATATAAATGTGATTGTAAATAACCTGCTAAACTTTAGGCCAGAAAAACAGATGTAAGCAAATACCCATGACAAATAATGAAATCTAACCATTATAAACTTTTGTTGGACCTTTTGTATGTTTATTTTTGTGGGCTCACTTCAATAAATTGGAAAAAAGTAGTTATACTATGCTTTTAAAGCAATGCAGCAAAGTGCAGTGCCACACAGATAATAACATTTGTTTATTTTAGTTATATTTTTTTGAATAAATACCAATAATGTTAAGTTGAAAAGTCATTATTGCGTATCTTATTGTTACAGTATTGTGATTTATCTTTAATTTCACTAAAGGAAGAGTAAGCAGAAGTGATGAGAGTATGAGAGTTATATATGATTTTATGTTGATCGGTATGAACTTCTTATTAAGAACCCAATCTTACCTTAATTAAAAATGTATGCTTCCCAGCATTATTAGTAATTTCAACAATATCACTGACTTAAAATTTCCCAGTTTTTTATACTCACTATCATGCTCACCATCCTTTTTTCCTATTCCTTAATATTCTTGCTCTTTCACTTCCAGTAATTTATTTTAAGTTCGTAAGTGTCGCCAAATAGTAGGGAGGTTGTACCTACCGGTTTTGCTAGAGAAGGTGGTTGCGCTTCTGAAAATTCATTTTCTGGGTCTGCAGAGGAGCTCCAGTGGAAAGAGAGCTGAAGTTACTTTTGACATAATCTTCACCAATAACATTAGGAGTACATTATAATAAAACAAATGCCTTTCAGTGAGCACACTTAAAATTTTATCAAGGAGAAAGAAACCATAGATTTTTTTTTTATCTGCAGAGCACTAAGTTTTAGCTTACTGGTCTTACTTGTGCATTCAAAATTTGAAAAGAAGTATTTCTCTAACTCTAAATAAGTTTAATAATCTACAAAAGTTTATGAATTACTGCAAATAATTATTCAATTAAAGCAGTGATGCTAAATACCAAAACTAATTTTATTGTTGCTTCTTTTAGTGTCAGTTGTGATAATGACAACTGAAGTTGGTTCAGAGACCGAAGTGAAGAAAGATTCTGAGCAGCTAGGATCAGACAAAGCCAAGGACAAGCCTGAAGAAGCATCAGAAACTCCAGGAGATCAAAAGTCCAGGGAAACATCCTCTGGAGAAGCTCAAGATTCTTCTGTCCCAGCACCAGCTAGTCAAAGTAGTCCAAGTAGCCATAAGAAGGAAAAATCTTCACCTGAAAGCAAGGGTATTTCTCGTTTCCTTCCCCCTTGGCTTAAGAAACAGAAGTCATATACCTTGGCAGAGCCCAAAGATGAGCCCAAGAAAAAGGCCACAGGGGAAGAGCAAGTAGTTGAAGAAAGTGAAAGCCAGGCACCAGAGGGGGTGGCTCAGTCAAGAAAGAGCTTGGAGGAAGCAGCTGACAATCGGCAGGATGCTAAAGCAGATGTCAAAGAAAAACACTCCATTACCAGTGCTGAAATACAGGTACGTGTGGGAAGGCTCACAGATACTTTGGAGTAATTTTAATGAAACCTGATTAACGAATTATGTGATTCACATAAAGCTTTGTTAGGAACATATTGGGGAAAAAATGACAGCCAGTCAAGTTGCTAGGTTCCAGTCCTGCCTTTTGTGATGTTGCATGTCAGTTCTTAACATTGATATTCTAGAGTGGTGAAGGCATACAGGGAATGTTTTGTATGAGGAGGAGCTGAGATAGTTGACACTGGTCAGCCTGAGGAAGAGAAGGAGGAAGGAGAATCTTATCAGTATGTATTAATACCTGAATGGAAGACATGCAGAGTAGCCAGACCCTTCTCAGTGGTATGCAGTTAGATGGCAAAAGGCAAGGGACCCAAATTAAACTCATGAAATTACATTGCAAATTGCATGAAATTTTTTTTTCTGATAGTGATAGGACCTTTCCTTAGCGAGGGATGTAGCCAGGTGGTAATGGTGCAGGGGGTAGGCCTCCTAGGGTGGTAAAGGGGTGAGTCAGATATTGAAACCGATTGACCAGAGGTATTCTGGAGTCTTCCTCTATGAAAATATCCGAAGCTGGATATGGTCCTGGGCAGATTGCTCTCTATGCCCCTAGAGGCGTTGGACTACATCTCAAGAGATCCCTTCCAACCTCAGCCATTCTGTTATTCTGTACTACTTGGCTTTCATAAATACCAGGGCTTAGTTTAGTATAATTCCTGGAGCTTCTTAATGAATTTGTTTCTCTTTGGAAGAAAGGCAATAACTCATATTAAAAAAAAAAACAAAACTCTTTTCAATGAAAGGGGAAAAAAAGGCACCTTCTCTGGTTTGAGAGCAAGAATATCTGGTCCCTAAAAGAAGACCTTGATGCTTATGCTAGTTATTGTGTTTCCAGTATGTGCATAACTTTAATGAATGGTTATGGTCTTATTTATTAGTAGCTTATAAAAGGAATGAACAAGTTTAAAATATCCTCCTTCCTGAGTTTGTTTAACTGTGTTTTATATAGCCTTCCAAAGAAGATGGTAAAGAAACAGAAGTAGAGGAAGTTGCAGAGCAAAAGGAAGAAAAACAAGAAGAAAAAGAAAAAAGAGAGACAAAAGAAGTGCAGACAGCTGAAATTAAAGTAGATAACATTCCTCAGAAGTCTCCAAAGAAAATCAAAACTGTGCAGTGTAAGGTGATGCTTCTGGATGGCACGGAGTACAGCTGTGACATAGAGGTAAGGCATCATGTTGTTATATAAAGAGTTTTTTCTATAGGGAAAAGAACTTGATTCCATTGTATTGAGCGTTTACAGCTATTGCTAGGAGTAAGTTAACATTTCAGTTTAAAATTCCATCTTTAAAACCATATCAGTTTTTTCTTAAAAATGCCCTCTGCGATATACTAGCTGATTATTTGACAGCTCAAACCTGATTATTTTTCTAAAACATTCAGGTTTTCCTGAAGGTAGTGGGACATGTCCTAATAAAGTTTTTTTGAGTTCATTAATTTTTTTTTTGAAGTTATCTCAGCTGGAGATAAATTTAAACTTTTTAAAGTTTAAAAGAAATTTTCTTAGGAAAGAAAAATTCCACTGCAGCTATAAAATATGTATTTATATTCAAAGTTCTGTTCTAGTTCCACACTTTGACAAAAATTGACTGCAGGGTAGTAACCCTAGAGAGTTGTTGGCTTGGGATATTTTTTTTTCCACATAAATCAGGATGTTTAAATCTGAATTAATAAATCTCTGTTTTAGTTAAAGGCTACATGAGTTTTATCTTCCTGGGCTTTTTCCCCGTCCTAAAATGAGACTTAAATGAAGTGGTGGCTTACCACAGATCTAAGAATATACCATTTTATATTTATAAATGCAGTATTTTAAGTCTGTCATGATTCAGTTAAGTCATTTGGCAAGAAATAAGTTTTCTCATTATTTGCAGTAAGAGTTTCCTGTAAGAACAATAGTAAAAGTAATTTAAGAGGGGAAAAAAGTCGTGAAGAAACAATTTGTTTTATATGTTAGTTTGAATTATTTATAGGACATGAGCAGTGCTGACTGCAATTTTATGGATGAATTCATGTTCTTAAATACATGTTGAGTTTTTTATGCTCTACTACCGTATCAAAATACTTAAAGTCTGAGAAAGCTATATCAGCTGATAACTGAAATTTCCGTTTGTGTTTTCTGCAAAAGATCCTGGTAGATTGCTGATACTCTTTTTTAGTCTTCCTTCAATATTTAGTGTTTGGGTAAATGTTGGTTTATTTCTGCTTTTACAAAGTTACTGAAATGATACAAGAATTAGAAAGCAAAGAAATAAAATTTTTGCAGTCGGAGCCCAGTTTACCTTGGTTGACTTTCTAGTAAATCACATTTTAGTTTGGGGCAATTCTCATGATTTTCACATTCTGATGCCTCTTCCAGTTTGCTATGGACTGTAGACCAGCTTCTTTATATTTAAAATATATCTGCTCGCTAATGGCATAGTAAAACTGAAAAATACCTTGTTTTCATTACTGTTGTTTGACAGCTTTTGGTAGAATCCTGTCTTTTTCTCATAGCCATTCTAAACCTTCGTGATAATCAGTAATAAAATCTGAGCTAATACAGTGTTCAGGATTTTTCTGTTTGACTTGCAATCCTATTCCCTTTTTCTTGTAGAACTGCATCAATTTGTATTCACATAAATTAAAAGGAATGGGAAAGAAAACAAAAGATGAAAACAAAACCTCATTAATTTAACCTTTGTTAAATTTTGCCAATTGTTCGTTCCTACTGGTATGTGTCTGTATATAAGGCAATAGCTGGGAACAGGCATAAAAGGAAAGAAAGCCATGATGCAATAGCTTCAGTGTCAGCACACAGATCGAGGCTGATCAGGATTCTCAGCAGTAACTAAATTCTGAGAGTTTTGTGGCTGATTAGAAGGTATAATATTATACAATTAGCAACAGCGATGAATTGTAATATGAGGACTAATTACTTGAGTTCAGCTGTTATATCCCTTAGATTCACTAGAATCTAAATAGAAAATCTTGAATTAATAGTAATGCTTTGTTTCTTAAAAAATAAGTTTTGATGCATTATTCTTAGAACATAAGCTGTTGCAGTCAGAAAAACTTTACTCTTCCAGCTTGAGCATGTTCTAATCAGTAAGTGGTTAATGGCAAAAGCTTGAAGATGTGATTTGGAAACTAATTGAAAAAGGGAGGGTTCTGGTTACATGTGGTAACATTTGAGATGGAGAGACAAGTCCCATGGGACCTTACAGAATACGCCCACCAGTTCTCAGTTAGCTGGCTGGTGTTGCTTCAAGGCCAAACTTGACTATATTGGAAATGTCCTAGCAGTTAGGGGAACTTCCTGGGATTTTTTTTTTTTTTGGTGGAGGGGAAAGCAAATGTCATTCCTATTTTCAAAAAACATTTTTTTAACGCCGTCTTAGGTTCTTAAAATTCATGGTTTTGTGTATGGCCCTTTTAGCAATATGGTTAGATCTCACTTATTTTTGCTTGTAGGAAAAAGCAGTCCCATAAAATCTCACCTGTTCATCATGGTTGTCCAAGTACCTGTTTTTCTCTAGTTTTTTGGTGGTTTTTAAATTTTTTTTTAAGTAAGCTAAATCTCTAAGTAATTGGAAACTCTTAGGCTTGTTCTGCACTTGTACATGCCTACAATTACAAGCCTGCACATTAAGACTTCATACTGTCTAGAAGGGCAGATGAGTTCAGGTGTAATATCCCTAGCATTTCCTATTAACAGCTTCTAAACTAGCAGCTCTTTTGTTACTGCTCATTGAATTCCATTATATATGCCAGTTGTTTAGTCTGACACCTCTCTCTTCATTTCCTTCTATTTTCCCTTATTTTAAAAAGCAGTCTTAGTGTAGATTGAGGTGCTAGATGAAGAGTTCTGACAGGTTCTTTTACTTTATTTCCATTCTTTTTTCTGTCCATCCTGTTCGTAATTTTTCCGGAGAGGACAGAATATCCACTGACAATAGTTTGTGTGCTTAGGAAGAAATGCCATTTCAGTAGACCAGAAACTGCTCTCTAAACTCCTGTCCACGTGATAGTTAGATTTCTATCCTGCTTATATTCTCTTTTGCTTTGTGAGCTTAATTTAGTTTTAGACATATTTGTGGTTATGTTTCTTCAGCTCCAGTGATTTAAAACATTTCAACATACTTAATTTTTTATAACATGTTTTTGAATTTTGAATAGGGAAAGAAGGAAACATTGTTTCATATAATGTCTTGTACAAAACTCAGTTTTTACACATACACAACCACCCCCTCCACCACTTTGCATTCCCCCCAACACTGAAGCTGATTTTGTTTCTTATTTTGCAAAGTAACATTTGGTACATATTAAATTAGAATAATTTCTCAAAGATGACTGCAATAGATTTTTTTTTCACAAGCTTAAAGAAATTGATATTTCAATTCAGTAAAGTATTAGTAAGCTTTTACAGAATATGTAAAAGAGTTGTATTAGAAAAGAGGCTACAGTTTTTGCTTAAGGTTGGTGTTTAATGACAGTTCATCTGGAATTAGTTTTTTAAAAAATGTATAGTCTCTGTAGACTTAGACCTGGCAGTAAAAGCTCTATAGAGGTTGTTCTGAACCAGGCTGTCCATGCTTCACTAAACATTTTTAGCAATTTGCTATTTACCAAGTGACAAGCGGATATCCTCACTTGCTGTAAATGAGTTCAGCTATATTCTGAAACATTTAAGTTCTGTAGCATGAAGCTGAGATAGGCAGAGGGATTAATTTAAGTGAATTGGTGAAGTCCTGTAATTGTAATGTGGCTGAAGCAAATTTGTGTGTGTTGACATACTTTTCCTGGCAACCACAGATTGGTTTTTGTAATAATAATTTTGATATTCTCAAGGATTTTCTTGTCTTGGTAAGACAAGATCCCCTGTAAGCAAGAGGTTAATGCTACATTATTGTTAGCTGAAAAGGACATGGGTGGAAGTAGGTTTTGGATAAGGAAATTGTATATCATGTCAGATTTTTTTTTGAACTCTGGAATCTTCAGATGGGAGTTTTTGGAGCAAATATATGTAAGAAATAGAATATATATATACTATTTATGAAAAAATTATAAACCAGCAAAAATTGAAATCCAGTTATAAACTTTATTATAGCACTAAAAATTTGTGTGTATGCATATTTTGTTCTAACTGGAGCTAGATCAGTTTATTTTAGATGGATTAGGTACATGAGCAAACTTAGGATCTATTATGTTAATAAAAAGGGGATTTATTACAATTTAATGTCTAGTTAATATGAAGTTGATGTAACTTCTGCCTAATGAGGCATTTTTTTTAAAAAAAAGAAATATATGTGACATGCAGGTTGCATTGAGAAATATGTCAGAGTGAACAAAAACTGGTTTCAGTGACAAAGTGTTCTGAAAGTGAATTCCTGTGGTGAGTGGTACAGAATAGAAATTGGTGGGTGATGCTCACTTGGGGAAAATATAGCTTCAAGATGTTGAAATATAAGTATACTTACATATGAAATTGTGGGGGAAAAATGGAAGTTCACTCCTGGTGAATTAGCATGTTTTTAATGCGATATTAAAATTTGATGCTGTTCTTTCATAGTTCAGAATTCGTCATTAAATGTTGCTGTAGGCATACAGGTACATTTGAACCTTTCTTGTTTTTTTGCCACTTGGGTTTTGTGTATTGATGATAACTTTTAAGTTCTCTTTTGCAGCCATGTAGTGTTGTTTGACAGTGGAATTATTTCTTCTGGCTTGTTTTTGCATGTCTTTCTAATTGCCCCGGGTATGCCTGACATCGTTGATCTTTAGATTTCAGCATAAAGCAAATCTCAGATCTTTGTCTTTTTTGATGTTACTTTTTAAATTAATTTATCACCTCTGAGAGTTATCTATTCTTTTCCCTGAGAACTTTTATTTTGCCTTAGTGGGTCTTCTGACTGATGTGAACTTGACAGTTTGAACTCAGAGTCAATAATTCTTTGTCTGTGGAACTGTTTGAACAGATATTTCAGTTTCTTTTGTGATTATTTTCTTTTTACTTCTTATCTCTCTTTGTACTTTCATTACTTTTGAAGATGCAAATTTGAAGGAGCTGGGATTTGTAACCTTTCTGGGGTATAGCTTCTCCAAACATCCTTGTCTGAATGCTGGTGTAGGTACAACACCTAAAGGTACTCTGCTGTTGCCTAGAGAAGTCCGTGACGCGAGAGCTAAACCTTGTGCTAGGTGAAACCTGTTCCTCGGTTCTTGGTAGTTTGAAATTCTCACTGTAGTGTTTTGTGGTTTTTGATCTTTCCCGGAAATGAACTGCATTCAGCTCACAATGCAGAGATGCTGATTATAATCTTGTGTTGTTGATAAAGTGTGGTCTGTACATAATTACTCTGCATTTTGGCTACTTGCTTTAGTGAGTTAAAATTTGAGTGAGAGTAGTGTTACGAACACCAGCCACTCTTCAAACTTGCTTTATATTGTTGTTTTGGAACCTATAAAGTTTTATAAGGCAGCAATATATCTTCCATTACAATGTTATATTAAATTCCTTTAACATTTTAATTCCCTAAGTCCATAGGTTCCATATTAATAAAATAGATTGATTTTCTGTGCTCTGTTGCTTTAAAGGAGTCTTCTGAAATAAATCACAAAATAGTATTGAATGCAAGTACTATACTAAACAACGTGAGTTATGTGTACACAATATGTGCATTCATAGAGCATGAGCAATTAATTTAATTATTTTAAGCTTAAAACTATTGTAACTCTTAAAGATAACCCCTACTTAGCCTCAGAATCTTCAGAGTAATATGTGAATATCTGGAGAGATGGAAAGAGGAAGAAGCTATTGTTGAACAGTTCTGGAGAGCATGACTTAAAACAACTTTCACAGGCTGTGAACTGTTAAAAAACTTTCAGTTACCTTTCATTACTTTAAAGAGAGTTAAAGGAATAACAGCCTGTAAGTTTAACACAGACAGTTGTCAAGGTACTGAGGATGAAAGCTAATTTGGTATTTGCCAAAAACTGTGACTGAACATTTGTGCTTGCTTGAAATGACAGAACCCTATTAAAGGATAAAAGTTTGGTTCATGATTCAATAGTGTAATATTTGAGATGTAATGCCAGTTGAGTTTTAATAGCTTGAATGTGCAGACTATTGAGTATTTAAGACTTAATTTTTAGGAGCAATTTTAATTTTTTTGACACAGTGGAAATGATGTAATTTTGACCTACTCCTTTCCTGATAATTGATCTCTGTGGGAGGTATAAACTACTATTATATTACTGTGAACTACATGTATCTCTTGCTTTCCTGGGAGAAATAAACTTGCTTTTTTCCTCTCATTCTGTAGCTTTGTAGATAATTGTGAAGAAATTCTGTCACTGAATTTAAGATCTGCAGTAAAG
The DNA here is from genome assembly GCA_013397155.1 of Irena cyanogastra. Taxonomy (NCBI): domain Eukaryota; kingdom Metazoa; phylum Chordata; class Aves; order Passeriformes; family Irenidae; genus Irena; species Irena cyanogastra. Next base: position 277,601 of record VWZV01017377.1, on the reverse strand, counting down.
ACTAGTCTAGATTTTCTGTTTTAAATATAAACTGTGTTTTAGTAGAGAATAACACAATTCAAAGAAACAAAAAAGTGTGGAGTGCATAATGATTACTGGTTAGAAGCAAATGAAGCTCCTTTTGGGTTTGTTTACTGCATTCAGTCAGTGGTCTAATTAAATATTTATGACAAAAGGCATTTAAAGGATGCCAGCACGGACCGTGTTTTATGCACGTATGAACAAGTGAAATATATCGGAGTTGACACAGACTCTATGGTTACTTACAGTTTGCTAATACGAAGTAAAAATATGTTTGCCCAATGTACAATTAAGATCAGTCTTTAACCCGGAATTAAGAAAACTCTGAATGAAGCTGATATGGAACAGATGTTTAATTGTAGCTGAGTTTTGATTTGCAAATCTTTTTTCTGACTGCTCAGATGTCTAGTCTAGGTTTATTCAAGCACTAAGTGGTCTATTTGAAGTATGACATCTTTTATTTAGAAAAAAGAAAATAGGGATGGTGTTAAATTTGGCACATTCTTAAAATATTTGTCTAGTTTCAACAGACACCACTGAAAGTAATGTTTATGTGTGAAGTCATCTCAGTCCCTGGGGATTTTTTGCCTTCCTCTGTAGCATTGAGACTGGCTCCTTGCCAAAGGCTCCTTTGGGCCATTCAGCCTACACTCTCTCCTGCTGCTTTTGCACCTCCAAGGCACCACTCATGCCCTTCCCCTATATCTTCCTTTGTCACTCCAAGTTTGTAGCAGGAGTAAGCTCCTGTATTCCCTTTGTTTGGTTTTCCCTTGGGTTCTTGTTTGTACAAGGCAGTCTGGAGGTGGCACTTTTCAGCTCTCCCTGCATGCAATACAAGTGCAGGCCAAGCATGAGAGCACTTTTCATGCATCACTGGCCAGGAAGCACAGCAAAGCAATTTTTTGCGGCCAAAAAATATGCTTGTCACTCATATGCATCATACTTTTGAAAACAACCCAGGCTATTGCACATCTCCTCCTCTTTTGCATGTGACCAGTACCAATCCTTATTCTTTAAGTCTTAGGAAACAGAGATTGCCTGGTTCATATTCTGGCTTCTCCTTTCTGTGGCCTTGCCTTTGTCAAACTGCAAGGGATGTTTTGATTTTTTTAAACAAAACTGAAGAATGCATTAGCCTGGACCGGGCTGCAGAATTGCATTGTGTTAATGCCTGTGAGCATTGGCTCTTAAACTGATTCAGAAAAAAAATATTAAATCCTTTTTCCTCCTGTAAATATGTGTCTTTGAAAATGTTTGTGGAGCTGAAAAAATCCTGATGTTTTGGGCAAATACCAGTCTCATAGTTAGCTTCTGGGTACTGCTCCTGTGCTTGCCTGTAGACATTTGTGGTTAGCCACTTTGGAGATGGACCCTCACTCTGATGGAGTACTGTTGTTCTAAAATGTAATAAAATGTTTTGTTACATGTCTCCAAGGGAAATGACTCAATCATTTCTAAAAATGAGTACAAGAAGAAAAAAAATCTCTGGGGAAATAATAGGTATTGCACACTTTAAAAAGTCACTCATTTTGGGAGTATGTCCTGCATTCAGCTAAGGGTTTGATCTCCTATGTGGAATTCTGCCATTCTGTGGAAGCCCAGATTAACTGAACAAACATAGTAAACTTAAAAATTCTGCTTGTTTTTGTTGGCCTTTTTTTTTTTCCAAATTTCTTCAAATGGTTAAAGTAGTTTGAGATAATCCACAGCTCTCACACCCATCAGACAGTACACGCTTCCTTCCCACACAGAGACATTCAGTGCCTCGGCTGGGACATGACTGCCCATTCAGTCCTTTCTGCTAGTGCAGGGCTGGGATGAAATGTTGAGATTTCCATCTGTGTGTACTGCTAGAGAAATGAGAAGGCAGGAATAGGATAGACTGTTTCAGGTGGAAAGGACCTCCAATGGTCATTGAGTTCAGCTTCCTGGTGACCAACCCTTTAAGGGAAAGGAAGCACCTATGTCACAAGGGCTGACCTAAAGGTCATGTCCAAATGACTTTTAAACTCTGACATGCTTAAGGCATCAGCCGCTTCCTAGGAAGCTCTTATGCAGGTTGATCACCCTTGTGGTGAAGAAATGCTTCCTAATGTCACATCTAAACCTTCCCTGGTGCACCTTTGCACTGTTCCCACATGTCCTATCACTGATCCCAGGGAGAAGAGCTCAACACATGCTTCTTCACCTTCCTCAGGAAGCTGTAGGGAGCAATAAGGCCACTTCTCAGCCTCCTTTTCTCTAACCTAGACGAGCCCAAAGTCCTAAGCCAGTCCTCATAGGATATTCCTTCCAGCCCTTTCCCCAGCTTTGTTGTTGCTCTCTGAACGTACTCAGGGACTTTCACATCCTTCTTAATTTGTGGGCCCCAGAACTGCTCACAGTACTCGAGGTGTGGCCCTGCCAAAGCTGAGTGCAGCAGGATAATCACCTCTTTTGTTTGAATGGTTGAACTCAGGGTTTGATGCATCTCAGGATGGGATTTGCCCTCCTGGCTGCCTGGGCTCTCCCTGCTGGCTCACACTGAGCTGCTGCTGACCCAGATCCATTTCTGCAGGGCGGAGGGTACTCTCTAGCCACCCCTCTCCCAGTTTATACTCGAGCCCAGCATTACTCTGTCCCAGGTACAGAATCTGGCATTTGCTAAATTTCATGCCACTGATTGCCCAGTGCTCTGATCTGTCCACATTAACTCTGTAGGGTTTCTCATCCCTTAGGGCGACCTCCCACTTGAGTATAATCAGCAAACTTGCTAATGGTGCATTCAATGCCTGTATCCCTATCATACATAAATGTGTTGGACAGAACTGGTAGCTGTGAATGTTTATATTGCACCAGTAGTTGGCAGCTCTTATATAGCCAAACAGATCCATGACATCCTAATTCCCAGTTGCATAGAAATTTCCATTGTGTGTGTCAGCTGCACTTGCTTTGCTCTGGTTTGGTCTTTTTCTAAGAAGGATGTAAAGGACAGAAAAATGCTACCTCTGGTTTTATGAGGTGGCTGCATTATGAGGTGGCATCTGCAGTGCCTAAATACAGGCTTGAAATTTGTGCTAGAATAACCTTGGTTACATGTGTTTCTATGTTCTCACTTGAAGGAAAGCATAACTTGGCAACAATACAGAATACTGCTGATCTGAGTACTCATGTGTTTTAAACTGCTGGCTCTGTGAGCATCGCCTCACTTCTCAGCCTCTTGGTATAGCTAGGTTGAATGTTCCCCTTCTTGTGGAAGCAAGAATGGACTTACACTTCTACTGATATTTCTGCATTATAATTTGGAACATGAATATTTGTTGTGGTATAAACACATATGTGTGTATATACAGATGCATAAATGTGTATGTATGCATACATATAAGAATAGTGATTGTAATTGACTCATTGGTTGTGACTATCAGTTGACATCTCAAACACCTGGTAGAAAATGAAATGGAACACATTTTAAAAAGTAACAAACTGTGCAAACCGGGATGCTGCCTTCTTAAGAGTGCCCTGCTCTGTTAAAATATTTCTGTCTTCTGAACTGATGGGATCACAACAGTTCCGTTCATATTTACAGGCATTCTACCAGGAGCATGAGTTTTTCTAGAAATGTTATCATATCATTTAAACTATATAGTAATGCCTTTCCCCAGATGGTTTACAAAGAAATTGCACTTGAAAAGTTTCGTTTTGCAAATTAAATACTCTTAGATTTTTAAAACTATATCACTCTCTCTATATATATGTTTATCTATCTATATAAAATAACTTAGAGACTTTCAATTCTACAAGTAGGCTCTTATAATGAAAACCATTTCTGGTACTGAGAGGCTTCTTATGCTTTTCAATCCATAACAGAGCTCTATAAATACTAGCTGCTGATGGTATAATGTCTTTTCATTTTGCTGCTGTCTGGAATGTAGACTCACGAACTTGGGCTTTGTGATATGGTGGTGTTTTTCCTTAAGTGGAAGAACCATGAACTGAAAAAAAGACATTTAAAGATAGAGTGGACACTGCTAGTGTATCCAAGTTCTGTGTTGATTATGACTTCCTAATAAGAAACTGTGCAAGATTTTACCATTATACATGCAATATATTTCATGGATATTTGACTGCTTTATGTTTCTATGTGTCAAAAACTCGATAGTAAAAAAACTTTAGTAAATAAACTTTATTTATAAACTTTATAAAAAAGCATGTGCTTCCAGATGTGGGCTTGATATGACAGCATATATTATTTTGCATTATCCATAGATTTATTTTACTGAAATTTGTATAACTGAAACCTGCATTTGCTAGATGTGATCACTGACCTGCACATTGACTTTGGAAAAAAAGTGGTATCTATTACATGCATCTAAGATTCTTTGAACTCTCTCTTGCTTATTTTTTTTCTGCTTTCAATTTACCACTTTTCTATATTGGTGATTTTTCTTACTAAGCTGAAGGTGAAGCTGTCAAAAAAATTAGGTGCTTGCTTCAGATGCTTAGAGGAAGTGGTCATCTTTCTTGAGGAGTAAGATTTTTTGAAAGTACCAAACAGACATAAATTTCCCTGCTTCCCATTTCAGAAGTCATTCTGACTTCTACTTTCCACTGCTTCCTAACTGGGCTGCTAAATGTGGTCATTTTGTAATTTTGCTTCTGTGAAAGCATTCTGATCTTCCTGAGTAGAATGTCTGCTGGACAATGCAATTTTGAATAAAGCTCTGGATTCTTGGGGAGTAAATCAACAATGCCTTCACTCTTTGCTCAGTGCATACCTTCTTTTCTCCCCTCTCCCTCTGCTCTTGGCCTTTACTGCCCTGTTCTGCAGAGCCGAGCTGTGGAAGTGCTGGAATGGGGCACGTGGGGACAATGGCCACAGTGTCACCCAGGCCCACACAGGGGCTGCTGGTGGCGCTTCTGTGGAATGGCAGTGGTATGTGGCATCTACTGAAATCTGTAGGATAAGCAAATGCAAAAATTAGTGTTAGCTGGCAGGCCTTTCAAAAGGCCATGTTGTGGCCTCTATGATAAATGCCACAAATAGCAGAGCTGTCATGAAGGAGTTGGTTCAGCCTGGAGACTGCATGCCAGTCATGGTCAGATTTGAACTGTGGAAAGAACTTCTCGTCTTCCCACCCCTGACAGGCATGTGGTGTGAGCCATCTGCTCTAAATCTTTGTCTCCTCTTAGCAGGAGACAAAGATTTTCCTCAAAACTTGGTGCACAGAAATAGAGCCTGGACCTATTTTTCATTAGTGGCACTACAGACGTATGGAATGTTTACATTCCCAGTTTCAGGTACTAGAATCACAGAATGATAGAATGGTTTGGTTTGGGAGGTACCTTAAAGAACTTGTTTTTAGACTGCCTGCTTAGGCCAGGACATCTTCCACCCGACCAGGTTACTCAGAGCCCCATCCAACCTGGCCTTGAACATTTCCAGGGATGGGACATCCACAATTTCACTGAGCAACCTATTCCAGTGCCTCACCATCCTCGTAGTAAAGGATTTCTTCCTAATATCTAGTTTGTACCTACTCTCTTTAAAGGCATTACCCCTTGTCCTGTCACTACATGCCCTTTCCTTCTCTTCTCTCTTAAGCCCCCTTTAGATACTGGAAGGCTGCTGGAAATGTCACGAGAAGAGCAGATAAAACCTCAGGACTGACTGCCATTTGCTTAAGCTGTAATAATACTGAGCGCACCAAGTGAGCTTGAAAGTGGCCATTTTAAAACTCTTTTTAAGAGCACGTTATAATGATAGTCAGTCTTCAATTACTATATTTATAAAGCAGCAGACTATGATACTGAAACTAACCTCAAATAAAACCTTTCATTCCTTTGTTACTGACTTCCACAAATAATATGTTTAGGAAAAATAAACTTCTTGAAGATTTCTTACTTTTGAGCATCTAATGAATTTCTTGGGTACTGAGATTTCAGAAATACATGGATAGAAAACAGCCGTCTTATTTTCTGCCTCTCAAAGCAAACCACTGCAGTATAGAAAACTAGACATGTTTCACATGTTCAGCTTCTGCTTGCATGCTGCTTCTGCTGGTCTGAGCATCAGTTCTTAGTGGTCTCCTCCTTGTTCTCTTTGCCTTTTGAAGATAACACACTTTATTTTTCAGTGTATTCTTATAATGTGATTCATAAACTGAGATGTATACCAAAATAATAAAAATGCAAAAGTTAACATTGCAGAAACTATATTAATTTTTAGAAGATAATCTAGAAAAAGTTGGCTCAAATAAAGAAGTCTTCTGTTATTTAAAAAATAAAGATCTAGAAAAACCAAGACTGTTTAGTGACACTTAATAGTGCAAAATATTTAATTTTTCAGGTACTGAATTTTCCTTGTGTATTTACGTTTCCTTGTGTACTTATGTTTCGGGTTTTTTCGATGCATTGAAAAACACATTGAAACTTCTCTATTTTCTTTTCAAGAATATATATATATATATGTAGCTTTGAAATATGGTGAACAGACTTTGTAAGAAAGCTTATAGTTTTATAATCTGCTTTATGTATATTTTAAATTTTCCTGAATAATATAATTGAATAGCAGTACCTGTAATTAAGGACCTTACTGATTTACTTATCTTAATTTTCTCGTTTTTCTTATTTTTCCTTATTTTTTTCTTATCTTTCCTTCTTTTCCTACCCTTCCACCCCTCAGAAAAGAGCAAGAGGACAAGTGCTGTTTGATAAAGTATGTGAACACCTCAATTTACTGGAAAAGGACTATTTTGGGCTGTTGTTTTATGAGAATTCAGAACAGAAGGTAAGCCTGTATGAAGGTTTTGTTTGTTTTTCATCATTGCTACTCACTTCAATAGTTCAGTGAGGTATATTCTATTAAATGTTTACCATTTCAAACACTTGAGTAAATGTTGCTGCCTTTTCCCACAGCTGTGTAAGAATGCTTTGTTCCTGAACATGAAGGGAATCTAGCCCATAAGTCCATAATGACTAGGCCTTTGAGTCTCTTTATTACTAATTTTACGTTTAAAGAAAATTTTTGGCATTTGTAAAGAGGCTGAAGCTGGTCTATCAGTGGTAGTGGATGCTAATTTTACAAATGAATGGCATTTTAGTTAACTGCATTTGAAAGGATTTCTTAAATACCATTTGGTAACTTCCATCTTCTTTTGCATTTGCTTTTTTGTTGGGTGGTTGAGATTGCTCAGCTGAGGAAAATCTTACATCAGTCAGTGGCAAATGCTCCATTAATTACCAAAATCCAATTTATCTTTCTAAAATCTTAACATTTACAGTTATGGGCTGGGCTACCTGTTGCTTCCTCTATGAACTAAAGATATATGTGTGATCATCTTTTTCTTCAGAAAAAATCTCCCAGATGAGTAATTACCAATTGAAGCTGGAAAAATTGTATTTCTTTTTAACCTGTATTTTAGTAGAAGCACCACTACATCATACTGCATCTAAAAGTTACTGCTTTTTTTCCTATCATCTTCCTCTTAACACTATTTTTTTAAAAATTAAGTGTAATTTCATGGTCTGAATAAATCTGAATTTCTGACAACTTCCTTTCTGATAAAGCTGTTTTCTAGAGTTAGTTGCTTTGGTGCAAAGCTTTCTGTGCAGTATTGAGCAAAATATTTAATTCCTCTATATTAAAAATCCCCATATACAAAATGAGCTTGTTATATTATTACTTAGTTAATTTTTGTTCTTGATTTGTAAACGATTTCCAGACATAAGAGCTTCTTTGGTGTAATGGTGAAGAACATCTCTGCTGATCTTCTCATAATATCATAATCTTATCTGTTATTTTTGCTTGTTGCTTTATTTGCACTTCTCACCATTGAAAAACTGTACTGTACATACACAACAAAATAAGATAAAACAGCAGTCTGATCTCTGGCAAGAGAGAAAAGGTCTGATACTACACCTGGGATCCTTGACCTGTACCAGAAAATAGCTCACTCAGTGGTTCCCAGGAGGTAAAATAGGGAGCCGCAGGTTTTTGAACGTTCAGCAAAAAAAGTCTACATTGGTGTAGGGTTATGATGTCTTTTTTTTTCCCCTCCCCCCCTTTTTTTTCTTCTTTCCTTTAGTTAGACTAAGATTTTCTTGGTATTCTTCAGTCATTGGAATTGAGAAACAGAGATCCACTCTTTAAAAAGATCCCATCTGTTTTTTCATATATCCTTTTCCTTGGAAATACTAAAACCTTGACTGGATATGAACCTGGGCAGCCTGATCTAATTCAAAACTGGCTCTTGAATCACACTTGGACTGGTTATGTCCAGAGGTCTCTTTCAGTGTGAATGAGTCCTTGAATTCCTTATCCATTGACTGTGAAGGTGGTACTGTAGCAACACTCATAAGTATTTACATAAATGAAGAGGTATTTACATAAATTAAGTGAGAAATATCTGATAATGGGGTCCTTATTCAAAAGTAGAATAGATCACTTCTCACCTGAGTTATGGACAGAAGCAGGTTTTATTTAAAAATTTCTGGAGAAATCTGGTCCTTTTTGTTCTGAAGGCTGAACTACCAGAGTTGGTGGATTTTGTCATCTTCATACAGATACATTCCTAGTGTTATTTGGAGAAACTTAAAAAAACCTCTTTCCTAGCAAATTTATTTTTCACACCTCCTACTTTCTCAGAACTTTTGCTGAGTTTAGGGCCCTCTTTTTTGTTCACCTCTGTATTAAATTTGAGTTACTTTTAAATTTTGGTACCAGTTCTTTCTGATACTTTTTTTTCCTGTTATGACTGTTGCCTTTTTAGGTTAAAATGCCACAAATCCCTGACCTCCAGGCTAGTCAATACTAAATGCTGAATGATGTGTTTTTCCCATTCTTATGCGCTCATCACAGCCACCCGTTTATGAGCCAGCTGTTGAACACCACGGCAGCTGTGGCACGTGGCAGCTGAATGCCAGGCACTCTTTTGAATTAGAGCTGCTCCCCGATGCACCATCGGGGTACCATTGGAGGAGGAGTCCCATTAACTCTTCTCCATGGGTGTTCTGTGCAGCTGGGAGAGAGGTTATGTCTTCCAATCAGACTGATTTTTGTTAGCTTTAATACACATTTTAAAACTGTTTAGGCCAAATTAATAATTAATGATTTCTTTCATTTTTTGCAAGTCTTAAATTTATTAGCCTGAAGAGATTTAGTTAGAGATTTCGTTGCATTGCACCCTCAGAAATTCATGAATGCTCCATTTACACTGTCCTTGTTCTGCAGAAGTGTTAGAAAGCTTCTGCTCTTATGTTTTGGGCGCCAGCTGGAAATGCTGCTTTTCTGAATTTGTACAAAATACTTTTGTACTGGTAGAGAACATTTTGTTCTTTAACAATACATTACTTTGTCTCATCTATAACCTTACCATTTACAAATTAAGCAAATAGATTTCTGCCTACTGGAACAAAGTAGTGTGTATACGCTGTCTTTTGTTTTGGAAGACAGACCTGTCTATTCTGCATTAAGAGCTCTAATTTTGGGTAGATTCTTTTATTATGTTTGTTTTAATCCGTGACAAAAGGCACAGATGCAAAAAAAACCCCACCCCTGTAATTATGCCTATAAATGGAATATAAGCATCTGATTTTATTTGACAGAGCAGTAATGAAAGTTGATGGCTGAGTCTGCTTCCAATAAGCTTATTTCAGGCTTGAAAAATCAGAAAATGAACTGTATAACTTGTGTAAAGAAGGGATTATTCTTGTCATCTTGCAGCATAGTCTGTATTGTATGTTCTTTTCTCCTGCTTTGTAGTGATAAAAGATGAGGCACTGGAAGTATTATGTACTCAGAAATCCTGTTTTTCTGTTATAGTTATTCCATGCTATATTCTCTACATATTTACTTGATGCTATGCCTAAAATGTAAGGGTTTAAGATATTTCTAGTTATTGTAGTTGCAAGAATATGGCTGTGGGTAATTTCAGAATGGAATTCTTGCCAAAACTGAAAACCTAGGATGATAACTGTAGCCAAAGTGAGTCTCAGTTAAAATTACTTGAAGAGTTACGTTGTCTTTGAAGGTTTTCCGTATCAAGGAAATCATATCCATGTCTTCTAAGACAGAAAGCAATTTTTCTGACTTCAGCATTATAAATGGTATCCAGGATTTTGGAGAAGTGCTTTCTAACTCTTCCTTTGTAAAAATGTCATAGACTTTGCCTTCTCTGGAAAAAAATATCATAGCTATGGAAAGTAGAGACCACAGACAAAGCAAGAAGTGTGAAATTACTGTCCTTTTTTAAACATTACAATTGTAATAAATTATAAAAAGGGGGTTTTGCTTTTAATTTGTAAATAGTATTCATCTGATATATACATGGTGCACTGGCGATGAACCAGTGACCATGGTCCTTGACTTGGACCAAGCTCATTTAAAACAGGCAACTTGGTGTGTTGGTCCATATTCATAGGAGACACATTCTCTGTCAGTAGAGCTGATCTATGTTAAAGATTTGCACTACTGCAGAAACGTAGTTCCACTTTCTCCTAATTCACACAGATCTGTGAAACTAGACTAGCATTTTTGTCTTCATGAAAGAGGATGGACTTGGGGTGCAAAAGCCCCTAATACAGACTGAAGGATATGGTATTGGGAAACAATGTTGCATCTGGAATTTGTTTGTTACCATAGACTGAAAAAGGTGTGGGTCCCATTATACCCAGGATGCTCTGCTTTGCTGAATTAGGTGAGAAACATTAGTAGAAATAAGCTTTTGGCAGCATACATGCTGGTACTGAGGTATTCCCTCAGACTTTAAAACTGCAAGTACCTGCAGTAGCCTATGAAAAAGCAGATCTTCTCCTTGGCCTCACAAGGCAGCGTCTAACTCTTCCCTGCATTTCACATCTGTCTTGGAAATGTTGCAAGACCTGCTGTCAGGCTGGCTTTATGTGTGTTTCTTCCATGAATGTGCTTTTGTGCGTGTATGTGTCTGGCCATGGGAAGTAAAGGTTCAAACTCAGTGAAGGAAAGTCTCAGTAACTGTAGTTAAAAGGTTTGTGTTCCTAGTTTCTCAACCTGTTTTTAATGTGGAACTAGTAAACAGGATTGTCTGAGTTACTGATTAATATATGTTACAGATTCCTTCATCTCACTTCCAAAAGTTAAATTTTTGGATTATCCATCACAAAACAGTCTCTTTGCACATATCAGTAGTAACTGAAGTGCTAAAAGCTATTTAATAGGTTGCACAGATTATATAAAAATATTTTTGGCATTGAGGATTTTAAATGCTGGCTGTGGTTTGCTTGTTCTTTTTTTTTTTTCAGAACTGGCTAGATTCTTCAAAGGAAATTAAGAGACAAATTCGAAGTAAGTACTTCTATATTCAGATGTTATGGTCCTTTTTTTTCCCTCACAGAAATATTCTTTATAAATGTAATAGCCTGGATATTGATCGCTTACAGCTTTAAAATAATTTCTATCTGATAGGGATATATTCACCTTAAAATAGGAAGCAAATCTTCTATTTCCATCCCCTGTCCAAGTAGGGGAGAGGGAGTAACTCAGCATTATGCTATAGAAATTAATGATTATGCTATATGTTATTATTGTATCACTATATTATAATGACTAATCATTATCTAAGAAACTAATAAAATATATTAGTTTAAAATAAAATATATTAGTTTTAGAAACTAATAAAATATATTATTGCCCCAAAATTTTCCCTTGTTGTGTGAGTAATAGTCGATATTTTTGCATCCTGAAACAGTAGATGTTTTTCAACTTTGTGCTGATAGTTGTTTATTGGATGGAGAATGCAATCATGCAGAGATGGTCGTGATTGTTGCTGTATTCACCAGAAGGATATTAACCTACAAAAAGAGAATTAATATGTTTTACAGAAAATATTCTTCAATACTGATCAGTCCGCTATTGACTTTTTTGATAATGTCCATCATTTTCAGAATGGAGAAGGACTAAAGCATAATCTCAGAATGTTTCACTGCAGTGCTTTTCAGACTGGGTCTGCTTGAAATGCCTTTCTACTTCCTATACGTAATACATGAAGAGTAATTTATTTTACTGTTTGCATAAAGCTCTGTCAAAGGTCTTCACTAGCTGGGTAGCTTTCATAGTTAATGGGGAGTGTATGGAGAGTAAATCTAGGTGATATTCTGCCTGAGTCTACATATCACAAAATGAGTGGCCACTAAAACATGCTAGACAGCCCTTGCCCTTACTGAACTTATTGCCATTGCTTTACTCATTTGTGGCCAAACCAGGTGTTTTGTTGTTGTTGTTTTGTTTTTAATGGAAACCTTTTGGTAGTACCTGTAAGTGGGGAGAAGAGGCTGATGATAATATTTACAAGCCTAGACTTATAACACGAGAATTTAAGCTAAGAAACTGACTGTACTTGTAATTAAGAACAGCAGTGTGTTATTTATAATGGCAAACAGATGCTTTCTTAACTGCTGTTAACTCCACTGTTTTAAGGCAATACTAATTTTTTCCAGAAGTCATAGTGGTGTTAATTGCTTTTTCTTCACATCTTTGCCCATTGATGAAATCCCTTAATAGGAAGGTGTGGTTTATATTCTCATTGTAGAAATGAAAGTTACAGAAGCATCCTTGGAAGCTGTTTTTTTGATCCAACATGCTCTTGTGTAAGCAAACTAGACCTATCAAAATGCTGAATGTACTAATATGCAAGTAGCAGCCACACCTTTAATTAAGGAAAAGTTACTGGTATTGGAACTTCCGCAGGTCTTCAGTGAAAATATGTTAGTTGTCCAAATATTCAGGCTAAAGGTGGTTTGGTTTTAATAAAGGACGAAATACGGAGGATGTTGATACTTTTTGTATCAACTTTGCTGATACAAATGTTGATATCTTTTTGTATTCTGTAGCAATTTGCATGCTATCTAGCCTACAAGCTAGTGTCACAAATTTGAAGTCTAAGAACTGACCTGAAAATTTTTGGATGCACTAGAAAAAGTTCTTTTCAATACTGTATCATATGCACTACAAAAAAAAAAATGTTAAGGGGGTTTTATTTTCCATACAGCATGAAGACCTACATTTTAGACTGGAGAGCAAATCCAGTTATTGAATGAGGAATCATTATGAAATGGTTTTTTTCCCTCTGGTCTGTAGTATTTCTGAGTTGATAGGCATAATAAACTGTGAAGTAAGAACATGATTTTAAGGATTTTAAAATGATGCTTGCTTTCACCAATATACAGGTGATTAGCATACTGTTAGTTGTGTTCCTCATCATTAGTCTATTAAGGTTTCCAGATATTGGAATCTTACTGCAGGCACATTTAATCTTCCAGCTACATAAGTATCAAGTAATGAGACTTTTTTCTTTTCAGGCTTAATTCTAAATATATTTGTCTTTAATCGAGAATGGAAGTCCTGTGTACAAGAATACTCATTACATTTAAGACATCTGTAAAACCTATTAGTCCATTTGAAAGTTGGAAATAACAAAACTCTCAAACCTGAGATTAGCTCAGTCGGATAAAGCCTGGTGCTAAAAAAAAACAGCAGAGGTTGTGGGTTCAATCCTCTATATTGCCGTTCACTTAAGAGCTGGGCTTGCTGATCTTTGTGGGTCCCTTGCAACTCTGAATATTCTTTTTCTCTTGTATGGCACAAACTGAAGCACAAGCATGCTAGATAAGTGTATTTGGACAAATACATTGATCTGAACACATAAAGGTGGCACTTTCAGAAATGTAGTTCAACACATCAGTTTGCAACATAATATTTACAACAGTCTCTGTCTCTCTTAAATGTGAGCAACTCCAATACTCTGCACATTGGGCATGTATGTACCACCTGTGACTGGGAAACATGAAATAAGAGTACTGTAGTCTCCCCTGAGTCATGTCCTGCCGGCTGTCTCTTGCTGTGTCACAGCCCCTCTGTGCAATCTCTTACTTGTACAGGTTGGCCTTTGGCTGGGCAATTATGTTGGATCTCAGCAATTACTGATGTTACTTCAGCTAATGAACATGATCCACGAATTACTGTCTCTGTTCTCAGGGCTACAAAGGTGACAAAAATCTTGTTTGCTTTCAGCCAGCCTGATCTCTTCAGGAAAATGAATTCTTGACTTTTTTTAACTCATGTACTTGGCTATCCACTGGCATGTGTTAAAACCTCTAATTACTTCTTTCAGGGACAGGTAGGTAATTACATTTCTGTCACTATCTTTTTCAAAATTGCTACATCTCAAGTGGATTCAGGGTTTTGCAAAACTGAGAATCACAGCTAGAATATTGTGATGGTACAGGCAACAGAGAATGACCTTGAAATGGTCAAATCTCAGATTACATAGAGGGTGTGTTGGGTCACCCTTATACAAAATTCAATTTGAGAATTTCTGTTTAAACCAAAGGTAATATTATGTCAGTTAAATGTTTTTCTAGCCTGCAGCATGGTTACATGCAAAAAATACTTCCACATCACATATTGTGTTCTATATCTTGTAAGAAATGGAATGAGCTCAGATATCCTGAGGACAGAATAGGCTGGGGAAGTAAGAGAAGTTTTAATTAGGAAAGAGCTTGCATTTTAGGTGCACAACTCTGGCTGTCTGATTTTAATGCTAACACATGTATGGGTATGCTCAGGCATCAAAATATGGTGGTCACTTTATGCAGATTCACTTTATTTTATATCATCTATTTTATATCTATTTGTCAATATATCTTAATGAATTGTATGTAATTTTCATCTAAGCTGATTACACTAGAATGTAGATTGTTATGTCGAAGAGAACTAAGTACCAGTACCAAGGGAAGGGTTTTCTTGCAAAAGCTGACATTGAAGAAATCATGAGTAAAAGCCAGAAAAAGCCTTTAATGGAAAAAAAAAAACCTCACTGATTTTTCCTAGTTTAAGTGGGATGAATCATGTTAATTGTGTGCTGCTAGCTGGTTGGTTATATTGCATTCTTTTCTCTAAGAATGTGCCTAAAGTTGCCACAGAAGCATTTTTGATGTAACAAGCTGGCTAGAAAAATTTTTGACATTTCTGTAGCCCATACTACTGAAAATCAAAACAGGGACCCTTATCAGGGACAGAATGCTAAATATCATTTTAAATCAGCTTTGGGGTTGATTTTTTTGTCTTGGCTACCAACTCTATAAAGAGCCAGCAATAATGTGCATTATTATGTGAGGACAACTGTGATTATATGCCTTATTTGTGCAGCTATAAAAAGCCTGCTTTAGTGAGAAGTAGAAATATAGACTGTGCACATTGTAATAAACTTGCTAGTCTGTATTTAGGGGATAAATGTGCTTTCAGTAATCACATAAAATACATGGTCACCAGCTGTTGAGAAAATATTTAGTACAAAATAAACCTCATTATTTTCTCAACAAATTAGCAATTTAATCAGTGTGAGGAGAGACATTAATTTTTTTTACAAAGCCTATACACTCAGAGGCTTTATGCACTTTTTTAATAGAGAATGTAGTTTTTTCAGGTTTTTTTTCCCTTCAAAACATACCTAAGTCTCCTGGCTGCAGTGCTTTCTGAAAGCTACCTGTAGAAATGCTGACCAGAAAGAGCAACAGTTAAACAGGTATTCATATGGGATTAGTTTAACTGCAATTTTAGACCAGGAAAAACTTGAAGACTGGTTTAGTACTGGTGTAGAAGGACACATCCTTCATCCATTTCTCCACAACTCTGTTAACATGACAGCTCTCCTTGAATGCTTTTTGCATAGATATTTTGGCCCTATTGCTCATATTCATCATTTTGGTTTGCCCAATGTCAGCATCTTTTCATTAAATTATGCTGATTCCCTGGGAGATGATGGAAGTAGGTTAATCTATTCCAGCTTTAACTGTTTGTTATGCTGAATGTATTCATTACTGGGTTTTTTTGAAGGTATTTTTGTCTTAATTCTGTTTTGCACTGCGTTGCAGCAGGCGATGCAGTGATATATGAGACCTCATTTAAGGGTCCTGCCTTACTTTGTACACAAAATTGTACAAAATCTTGATAACTGGGAATGTTAGGATATGCTACAACCCAGAGCTCTCAAAAAGAAACAGTGGCTTAGCAGCCAGGTGTAGAATGAGGTTCACACTTAAACAAAAATTGAAGTGCTTCAGTGAATAGCCATGTCTGAAAAACAAAAATAATTTTTTAAACTTTGAAAGGCATTAGAAATTCTGACACACCTCCTTACCTTTAGTATATATGGAATTTCAGAACAGTTTTTTTTAAATAAAGTAACCTTAAACAGTGTCAGCACTTTTTCTAGTATTGTGTTGGAAGTGGCATTTCAGTCTTTTTTGCTTCTGTAGAAAGACATGTTTTTAAAAGCATGATTTATCTGTGTAACATGGATTTCTAAAATAATTTACTGTCCAAAATACTAACATTCTGAAAATGTATTTTAATTATTGATGTGACTTAGCTTTCAAATCTTAAAAAATTATTTAAAAATAGATCTATGACTAAAGGCAACATTTTATGCTTTTTCAAATTATTAATCTAGTTTTAAGCATGCTTTTGCTTAAAAAAATGCACACATTATTAACAATTCTAACACATGAGTATTTAAATATCACTGCTATTGTAGTTTAATGTGGTGTTTACTTGAAAGATATTTTAAAGTAGGAATGGCTAATATTTTTGTCTTCCATGCATTCTCAATGAATAATTTATTACTTTCTGTTATATACAACAACACAGAGCTCATTTTGATATCTCATGTTCACAGTTGCTGTGCAGTCTCTCAGACTAAGTTTAGACAGAAGGAGACTGTTAGCCTTGGAGGATTTGGAAATAAACACAAATTCAATGCAAGTGCCCTTGAACACATAATATCTTAAAAGTGTTAATAAATTATGGTAGTTTTCAAATTAAAAATGTCTTCTGTTATTTGTGTAACTTACTGTAAAACATTATTTAAAAATAATTTTTAACATGCTGATCTTTCATTATGTTTATGAGTCTCTACCTGCTAATGAAAATAATCTGCTTCTTAATAATATACAGTAAAAAACAGAAAAAAACTTCCATCAAGATTTCAGTGATTAAGATTTATTCTACTTGCTGACATTTTTCAGTAAAGTTTTTTCTTTGCTTACTTGAACTTAGAGATTAACAATCAGATATTTCCTATGTTTAGGTTTACCTTGGATATTCACCTTTAATGTGAAGTTTTATCCCCCTGATCCATCACAGTTGACTGAAGACATCACTAGGTATGCACAGGTCCTAATTTTAAACTTTAGGTTACTGTTAGTCTAACTTAAAAGCCACATATAATTTCTTCTTCAGTTTCTGGGTACTGTATATTATAAATATTCTTATACACATCAGCTGCTTTTTGGAACAAGGTTGAAAAGGTAAAATGAAAACTTCTGGAAAAAACCTGAGCAAGAAGAATTTAATGATAAGTGGGGATATGATTTGGGCAGCAGGTAATATGTGAAAGAAGTTGGTCGTTTATTGTCAGGCTGCTGCTTTAGTATGAAACAAATGAGGGCAGGGGGTCTGGAGCAAAGCTCAAGGGATCCAAGATACTTCAGTAATAATCTAGACTAGATAGATGAAAATGTGGATTTACACATGTGCTTTAAATAAAGCCAAAAAACATAATAAAACCTGAAAATAATTATCCTCCAAACTTCTTAGATAGAAAATACTTGGAATGCAGTGGATACTAAGCACCTAAAAGTAGCATTGCAAGGCTGATAACTGGGGCTAGAGCGCAGGGAACTGATTCATTTTTCTCATGAGTTACAGGAAACCTAAATACTTTGGTTTGGAGTTGGGTGACTCTGCTGAGGCAGGATATATGTTACTACTACATGTTGCATTGGATCAGTCTTCTGCACAAAATAACATAGCTATGCAAGTGTGCAGCTAATATATTGCTACAGATAGGGATTTGTAGCATCATAGAAGACATTTAGTACAGAGTGTATTTACAAGAAGTTGTGTGTATTTTCTTTGAGAATTTTTGGTGAGTTGGTTGGTTTTTCAATTGAACGTTCAACTCATAAAACATTTTTTGGTTATATCTTCAATGTAAGTTTGACTAGTAAGACTTTTTTTTCATTTACATTTTTAAAAAATCTCAGCTAAGATGGGCATGTTTGCTGATGTTTAACTTGTTAAATTTGCTAGAAGGCTGTATACAGTACCTGAAAGATTGAATTCTAATACATACATGGTTTAAGAAAAGTAATTATGGTTTCAGTACAAAACTGGATTTCTTTTGTGTATTACATGACATGATTAGCTGGTGAACTGCAAGGGATATAAAAATTGGAGTTTCAAAGCCAAAGGGAAATGTCAAAGAAATGCATAGCTTATATTTTTAAGCCATAGATGCCTGCAGGCTACAATGTAAACTGAACAAGTTTCTAAGTCAGTTTTTGTTTAAAACTAGATAGCTTTTTATTTATTTATATTGGAAATCAGAATTTTTCCTGCTTTTCACATTTTTTTAATGAAAGTAATATTGACCCTTACAAATCAAATGAAATTTACTGTGTGGTAATAATGCTCAAATAATATGAGGTCATTATTAATGTGTTCGCTTACTTTAAAACATGCTTACCCAATTACATGCATCTTGATGAGTTCTGCCATATTTCTTATTATCTGCCATAGGTAACCCTTCCTTTGTTCTTTTTTTTCTTTGGTTGTATTTTTCTCCTTTGTCTTGCAGGTATTTCTTGTGCCTACAGCTTCGCCAGGATATTGCATCTGGCCGACTGCCGTGTTCTTTTGTGACTCACGCCCTCCTTGGTTCGTATACCCTGCAGGCTGAGCTGGGCGATCATGACCCAGAGGAGCACAGCAGTGACTATATCAGTGAATTCCAGTTTGCACCCAATCAGACTCAAGAAATGGAGGAGAAAGTAGCTGAGCTACACAAAACACACAGGTATGCCAGATACAGTGGGATTGAAAGAAGTCATCATGCTTTGCCGCATTTATGTCAATTCTCCTAAGAGTATGTGTAAAACTGCTGAGGTAAAATTATTGTTACTTTGGAAATCACTTATGTAACTAAAAGGTCTTACTTTGGTGTGTTTAGAAAGTTGAGTTTGAAAATAGTAGTTGCACTAAGATCTTGGTAGAGAACTTATGGAAAAAAGGATTTTTATATGAATTAGTTGAAGCAACATAGTTTGACAGAGTGAAGATGGAAATCTGCACTCAAGCCAAGTAATATGCTATGAAAGAACATGTTTCCTGTAGTGAAAAAATGCTATTGATACCTTATAAACGGAGGTTTTTCTATCAGTCTGAATTCCAGGATTCCACTCAGTTTTGACACTCAGTTTTTTGCCAATAAACTCAAGGCTTATTCAATGGTTTTAGGGGCTTGACTCCGGCACAGGCGGATTCCCAGTTCCTAGAAAATGCTAAGAGACTCTCCATGTATGGAGTGGATTTACATCATGCCAAGGTATTGGGGATGGGGTTTGTTTGGTTTTGTTTTAGGATAGACATGCTAAGTGTTAAAGAAAATATTGTGTATATATAGATTATTTTTTAAAAAGTAATATGCTTAATTTTTGGCTATGAGCCTTTATGTCTTGGTTACAATAACTACTCAGTTTACAACTCTAACATCAGTAGAATTTATATATAAGTTTATTTAGTGCATAGACATGTACAGCTTGGAAATAATATTTCATTCATAAGAGCAGATAAATACATTTAAAACATCTTATTTTCTATGCAAAGGAGATGTGGGGCCAATAAAGTAAAGCCTAAAGAAACATGTAATTGTTTTCATAGTACCATGAGAGTTTAAAAATATGGGGGGGAGGTCTTGAGTGAGGATTTTGGTGCTTTTTCCACTTCCTGGGGTAGGTCAAATCAAATTTTAATTTAATTTTAATAAGTGGCAGGTTTTTTTTTTTTTTTTTTTTTTTTGTTAAAACCTCAGAAGACAAATGAATAACCTCCTCCCACTCCCTCTCATAAATCCAGAATCCTAAATCATTAGGAAACTTAAGGTATTGTAAGCATATTGGTCTTGCATTTAAAAAAGAAAACCAAGAGTTTTAAGTACAGGAGAAACATTGTTAAATTTTGTTTTGTTAGTTCTGTCGGTGAAGCAACTCTGTAATGACAGTGTTGGCATTTGATGTGGTTGATCTGTTGTTGGAGATGGCATGAGATTCTGCTGTATTGTGTAGTGTATCAGTAAATTATTAGTTTTGTAGCCTGTGAAACTTGCATCAAATACTCTCAGTGAAAGAGAATGCTCAGAAACCTATCAATTACCTCTGTCTTTACTGGAATAGTATGTGGCTGAAAAAGATCACCTTGATCACCAGCTTGTTCAGACTTCCACTGACTTTAAGTGGGACAGGCCTGGTTTTCATTTTTCTTCTTTTAATATTTGTTGAAATAATTGCTAGCACACACACTGGCCATAGCTTTTTCCTTTTAAATTGTTAACTTAGTCCCTATTACCAGAATATTGAAGAATTTCCCAGAACTGTGGCAAATGAATGCCAAAACCATTACTTAGAATCCAAAGTCTTTTCTATAAAATGAATACACTTGGCTATTTCTGATTTAAGAATCTCATTGTCAGAGTCAGGTTTGAATATGAAACATGTCCCAGTTACAATATTCCCTCCAGATATGTCAGCAATAATTAATTGTTCAGAATGTTATTGAAGTGATTTTGATGAAATTGTCTCATGCCTGGTAGGATTCTGAAGGTGTGGATATCATGCTGGGTGTATGTGCTAATGGTCTGCTGATTTACAAAGACAGACTCCGGATCAACCGCTTCGCTTGGCCAAAAATTCTGAAGATTTCCTACAAGCGAAGTAATTTCTACATCAAAGTCAGGCCAGCAGAAGTAAGTAGCACCTATCAGTCTTGTTTCTTTTGTGAGATCGTTTCTATCCAGCAACAAGAAAGCATCCTCATTTTTTCCACAGTTGTCCTCATAAGCTTATGATATAGTCAAGCAGAACTTAGGAGTGTTTTTTCCTTGTCAGATTCTAATGATGGTGTTAAACACCTGTCTTGATTAGTAAAGGCAAACCAAGAAGAAGATCTTTTTTTTTTTTTTAATAGAAGCTGTCTTATTGGGTTTTTTATGCAAAAGGCTAGTTACATTGGCCATATTCTGACTGTGCAAACTTGCAGTCCTAGGAGAGAGCCAGCTGCTCTTCCTCTTCAGGTATAACTGTTCACTAAATGTCAGCACCTTATGTTTGTGGCTGTAACCAAAGGCTTGAGTTGTCCTGTAGAGTGTTATAACTTAGTGAGCTGCTGTGGAAGTAGTGGATTCAACTTTCTCTTCAGTTACTGCTAAAAGTTCCTAGGAGTTGATGAAGGGGGTTGTGTGCATATACATTTTGAACTCTTTGTAACAGGAAATTTGACAAAACTCCCAAAAAGTCAAATACTGTAATGCTTTTTTAGATTATACTGTAAAATGTTTAAGGTGGCTTTTACTGTGTGAATAAATAAAATAAAAGAGACATCCAAACACCAGTTTTACAATACTAACATTGTAGTTATGTAAGTTTTCTATTGCAGATGTATTGTTCTTGCATTTACTGATGCTGTGCATGAATGAAAGTATTTTTGCTAAGAAAGTATTACATAGTGATACAGATCATATAAGTTTAACACTGCTGTATGGATTTCAGACTTCTGTTAAATCCAAGCAAAGTGCAAAGCACAACCTGCAGTACAATTACTTCATGTGATTTATCCATCATGACATAGCCCACCAAGTATAATTCTTTTAAAAGGCTGGAAATTCTGATAATTTAAAAAAAAATTTTGAAACATCTTATGAAGTCTTATGGCAGGAGTATTACAGCTGGATATAGTAATGGAACTATCTGAACTCTACCTCTTAATTAATAGCCAGCTTAAGGAAGTGAATTAATTTATTTGTGGATTCTTTCCAGCTGGAACAGTTTGAGAGCACTATTGGGTTCAAACTGCCAAACCATCGGGCTGCTAAAAGGTTATGGAAGGTTTGTGTGGAGCACCATACTTTCTTCAGGTAAATGATAATTCTCTCCTTTTCCCACTTAGCAAGGTATGCTCATAGCTTTCTTTTAAAGGATGAAGGAAAGTAAAGATTCTTTGCCCCTTCTTTGCCCCTTGCAGTATCACCTCTTAGAAGATACCCTGACAATAACTGACCCCAAATTACCAATTCCTAAAGTTGCAAGTACAATTAACTGCTTATCAAAACTTTTAGAGTGCTAAGAGGATGGAACTAAACAAGTGGTCATGGAACACTGGAGGTATTCAAGAACTGTCTGGCCTCAATCCGGTGCCATGTGCTCTGGAATGACCCTGCTTGAGCAGGGAGGTTGGACTAGATGGGCCACTGTGTTCCTTCCAACCTGACACATTCTGTGATTTGTGGTAAGATTTCCTGAGAGACTGACTTTTCAGAATGACTATATAGAAAGCCCTTATACATCATCACAAGATGGGTTTGACAGTAATCTTCATTCAGTTAATTTGAACGTTGTGCTGAGTTTAAATGCTTCTAGCTGAGTTTTTCCTTATTTATGAACTAGGTTGAGTTCACAGTCATTCTTCAAAAAACAGAGAATCACTTTAAACAGACTATTTGTTTATGTGATAATCCATAACATCCTCTGGATTTTCTTCTCCAGCAACTGAGGAACACAGAATTCTGAGTTGGTCATTGAAACTATGATCTATTTGTAAATGAGCACCTTAACAAGAGGTCACAGGGTTGTTCTCTGTCTACTTCCTCCACTGAAAAGGATTTTGACATAGTTTCATTTTTTTATAGTAACACACATTCCATGAGGGTATGCATATGCCCCCTGCAGCCTAGGAGTCTCAGATTTAGGTTGAATCTCATATGAATTGGATAAGCATTGAATCTGAGTTTTTTCTTCAAAGCCCAGTACCTAGGGTGTGTAAATCTTAAGCTTTCTCCTTCAGTAGCCTGTTTGTTTTTAAAAAAAAAATCAGTAGTGTTTTAAAGTAGATGCAATCCTGTTGATAAATATACTTGCTAGACAGAACTTCAGAGAACTTGGAGACCAGGAGGCTTAAGGAGATGATTACTGGAACTGTTTCATTGGACAGTTTTCAGTATTCAGATTTTCATTGAATGTAGCATGTTCTTGAATGCAAACATAGAACTTTTGCTGAAATTGCCGAATCTCAGCATAAATCAGTCTCCAAATGCTTAATTTAGAAGCATTTCTTTTTTAAATCCTGATCAGAGATTTTTTTTCATGTTGATGGAATTCATTTATTAACACAGTCCAGCATTCTGTTCTTCTTAAAAATTTGAAGTCTGGTTTGGCTGGTGGTGTCTATTGCCACAAATAGCATGCAGTTCTTTCCACAGTGAAAAGTTTATTAATACTCTTCAAGTAACTCATGCAGTGATTTGCTTTTTTGGTAAGATGTATTTCTTAGTTTTATAGTAATAAAATAGACCTGAATAAGGAAAAAAGCAAATCTTACAAAAGTCAAAAATTCTAAACTGACAACTACCATTTGCAAGTCTGAAAGCTTTCAGGAGCATTGATAGCCATGAAATAACCTTACTACAGAAATTCTGACATAATAAAAATAATTGGATTTTATTCCAGTCAGAAGTGGCTTTTCCTAATCAGGAATGACATTATAACAAGAATTATGTAACAAATACTTGAACCATTCTGTAAATCCATATACTCTGATGTCATCAGAGAGAAAATCCTCAGAACCTCTCATCCTGGTTTAAAATCAGTAAAATAAAGCCAGCTCTATTTCCCTTCAAAGATAAAAAGCAGAAAGCAATTGCTACAGTTTAAGAGACTGTAGCTCATCCAGAGCATGTGCAAAGCTTGTGTATGATGGTGCAGTAAATTTTATATAGTTTAGATGCATATTTTTAGCTTCCAAATCTCTTAGCATGTCCTGTATAACATGATAGGTTTCCTTGTGTTGTCTTATGTAATGTTTCTGTTTGTCTCAAATAATCAGATTAACATCTGTTTTCTTACAATGGATAGGAAATTCACTAGTATATGAAGTTATTCATAAAAATTGTAATGAACTGTATTGAAAATGACTAGCAAAGGGCATTGTATTCACTTGTTATCAGCTCAAACTTAGAGGATTCCAGTAGCATTTTCAAAGAGCAGCAATCTACATAAAAAATGCAGTCAAACCATATATCTACATAAAAACTTTGAGGTAAGCTTAGTTGGCAGCTCTGGATCTTAACCAGTGTCTGCAGAAACATGCTTATATTTCTGCTTTATGATGTTTTATTTGATATTTTCATGATTTTTCAGCGTCTCTTCAGAATGTCTTAAAGTGGAAAAAACATAGTTTTCAGTTATTTTACATAATTAAACCTGTAATACAAAAAGCCATTTGAGTGCCCTTAATCAGGAAGTAGTTAGTTCTCTTGTTTTTTCCACATTGAAAGATTAAAAGTTTGTCTCAGCAGGGTGGAAGATAAAAATGGCAGTTAATGCTGCAGCCTTGCCAAGACTGGAAAATCAAGAACTCAAGGAACTTTGGAAAAACCCTTTTAGCCTTCCTCCTCTTAGTACATAATGCACTCCCTCTTGGAAATAATGGAGAGAAAGACTGTTTTATAGAAGCAATGAAAGTGAAGCCTTAAGTTCATAAGGCCTTTGTGCAGAAGGGTGAATTAGTTTGTGTTGTTTTCTTTATAAATGTTGGAACAGATTAGGATTTAGGTGCATGCATATGCCTCTTAGACATGGGAATTATTCTGGCTAGTGCCCCAATAAAAACATCCTATCTTAGGGAAAAGGGGAGAAGGTGTTTTTAAGATTTAGGTTTACTACTCATTTCCTACTCTGATCTGATTGATAAGAAATTAAATTAATTTATTCCCGAGTCATTAATTTATTCCCTGTTTTGCTCGTGAGGGCAATTGGTGGATGATGTCTCCTTGTCCTTATCTCACCTCTAAGCTGCTTCTTACGTCTCTCTCTCTTTTGTCCAGCTGAGAAAGGGGAGTGTCTTTGGTGGGGCCCTGGTATCCAGCCAGGGTCAGCTCACCACAGCTCACTATTCTGTTTGCTAGCTACCTGAAAATTCTTCAGTTTTGCTGAAACACATTTAGAATGATTGTTGTAGTCTGCAGAACACAGTACTGGATACTGCCTTAACATATGTTGGATCAAATTCCGCTGAAATGGATGTTTCTGTGCAAGTGCTTCAGAAGAGGAGAACAAAGTCAGCACAGTTTGAACTCTTGCTTGCCCATCTGTGCCATCCTCAGTACAAATGGCACATGCATTGCTGGTTCTGCTTGAAAGAAGTTGATGCTCAGTGAGCTGCTCATTCTTTGCAAATTCTCAAATCAAGAAGCTTTGTCTGCAATAATCTGATAAGTTCTATACAGAGAGGGAGAGTAGGCCATGATGGGTGACCATGTATTTGCAGCATTACATTGACCCAGGAAACAATTTCAAAGGCCTTTCCAAGAGAAGCAGGGACTGGGAGGAGTTCTTGCAGTGATGGCTGTTTGTCTTATCAGCAAGGATGGCAGTGGACCCTCAGTGTTGCAGTTGATGGTCAGATTTCACAAACAAAGTACAGGTGATAAGTCAGATGAGTATGAACTTGAAGTCCTCATACTGAAGGAAATTCAGAGATGTAGAAAGGACCTGTCTTCAAACTCATGTGATGGTGGTACAGAATCACAGAATCAACCAGGCTGGAAAAGACCTTGGAAGATCATCAAGTCCTATGACCTAACACCACTTTGTCAACTAAACCATGCCACTGAGTGCCACATCCAGTCTTTTTTTAAACACCTCCAGGTATAGTGGCTGCACTGGCTTCCTAGGTAGCCCATTCTGGACTTTCTGACAAGGACTCCAACACTTATGGTACAAACACACATCCCCAGCATTAACAGGACATGTAACTCTCTTTCTCGCCCTTTTCACAATATGCTGCTTTCCCCCACTCCTTATATCCAGTGAACATCAACCTATATAATTTTATAAATGACACTGTAAAGAAACTAGAGTCTGAATGTAGACTGTTAAACTTGTTGCTGTTGAGTAACAACTCTACAGTCTTTCAGTCTTGTTTCACTTAATACTCCCTTTTACACAGCTTTGAGATACCATTCCCTAACTTTGAGGAAGAGGAGCTGCTGTATTGGTACCTCAGACTATAGGAAAGGCAGTGGAAGTAGAATGTATAGTTTTTACTATAAGTAGCATTCTAAGGAGAGATCTGAGATGTGTTCTGCATGACCTATAATGGCTTCAACTTTCTACAAAAAATTAAAATTTAACCGAGATAGCACCAAAAGATAGGAGTCCCATATGCTTAGTCATGCTGTGGAAAAATGTGATGGTTATCAGCATCACTTTAACTCCAACTGCAAACAATAAATAACATGCATTGTTTCCATGGTCTCTGAATAGCTTACAGTAGAATCCTTTCTTGGAGAGCACAAATTATGCACTGTGAACTGAAGTTGAAATACAATAAGTAACTTCAAATTGCCTCATTAAATACTTAAAATATAG
Source organism: Irena cyanogastra (assembly GCA_013397155.1). NCBI lineage: Eukaryota > Metazoa > Chordata > Aves > Passeriformes > Irenidae > Irena > Irena cyanogastra. The sequence goes on along the minus strand of VWZV01017377.1, from coordinate 251,090 downwards.
TCTTTTAAACTGACTTTCCTCATATTTCCCTTTCAGACTTCTGTCACCAGAACAGCCTCCAAAGGCGAAGTTTCTGACCTTGGGTTCCAAGTTCCGCTACAGCGGCCGTACGCAGGCGCAGACGCGACAGGCCAGCAACCTCATAGACAGACCTGCTCCGTACTTCGAACGCACTTCCAGCAAGCGTGTTTCCAGAAGCCTTGATGGGGGTATGAAATTTGACTTACTTTTTCAGCCTTGTGGTTACATTGTGTGTTGTCGCTCTGACCTGACCAACATTCAGAAATGTTAGCGTTACAGATGGCCAGAAGGTCATGGGACACATTTATGAATTTCAATTTCTAAAGCCACTTTAGGTAATTGTCAGTGTTAGGTGACCTAAACGTGAAGTTCAGTCACTGCCTAAATGGTGTATTGGGTATGTAGCCTCTGTATACAGTACTCATACCTTTTTTAAGCCATGGGCACACACTGTAGGCTCTTAATAAAAAAAATTGTTTGGTCAGTGGCATCTTTTGGGATCTGGGTTAGCCTGAGCATCTCTAAACAGAAAAGGCTGAATGAGTTGTTTTGTTCAGTGTATTGTTATCCTAGTATATTTATTCAGTACTTCAGTGTTTAGTTGAACATTTTTACATTTACTTTGAATAGCTAGAAGTTTTTTGTCATCACTGGTATTTGGTCTTTTTGAGCAGAAATACCTTCTGGTTTCCTTTACTGGAAACAGCTATTCGTTCCAAAGGCAGGTATAGCAGCACTGTGTGTGAGAGATGTAAAAGCACATGTCTTACTCAAAATCACTTCTGCAATAATGTATAATAGAAAAACACTTAAGCAAAATAACATGAAGCTTGACTTAGATTCAGGGATGCACAACTTCACTGGAATAAAAGTGAACCATGACAGCGATGTGAGTTTAGCTACAATTGAGCTGTCAACTTTAACTTATTTTCCTAAAAAATCTTTTATTTAGAAGAGTTTTACTTCTGCAAATGTTCATTCTCTGTGCTATGACAAATGAACGAGCTGTGACACTTGCTTGGGAAACCTACCAAGTCTTACCTTCTGAGAACTAAAGTAAAAGTATGAGGTAAAAGTCCTTGCACCACGATAGCATGTGATGACTTCTTGTAGCAACCAAAAAACCCATCACCACATCAGTGATACTGAGTCCGGTTTTGTTCCTCCTCTTCTTTTGGCTAGAAACTATTTGACTTCTTCACAACTCTCAACAGTTTTATAATCAAGCCTCTCTGGCATCCCTTGTGCATCATCTACAGAATACAGGCCTCCAGGCATGTGTGTTCAGGCACTAATTTTCACTCCTACAGAAGCATTAGTATCAACATTTTGAGCATAACGAAACATTATTCTGAAAGCAGCTTTGCACAAAAGGATCTGGAGACTCCTGTGAAACAGGTTGAACGTGAGTCAACATGAGAGTGCCCTTACAGCAAAGAATGCTGACTGTGTCCTGGGCTGTATTAGCAAAAGCATAGCTGGCACATCGGAAGAAATTATTGTTCCTCTCTATTCAGTACTTTCTGAGACTGTGCCTGAAGTACTGTGTTCATCTTTGGGCTCCACAGTGTTAGGTGGGCAGTGACATGATACATCAGGAGAGGCTGAGGGAAATGTGGTCCTTCAGCTTTAAAAGGAGAAGGCTGTAATGAGATATTGCTGTCTACAGCTACTGACAGGGAACCTATAGAAAAAACAGAGCCATATATTTCTCAGAGGTGCCTGGTGATAATGCAGTGGGGTGCCTGCAAGTTGAGACACAGCAAATTTCAGTTACAAGTATCAAATCTTTGCTTGTTTAAAAAGACTTTGGAGATATTTAAAACTCAACTGGACAAGCCCTTGAGCAACTTGGTCTAATTTGACCTTATCTGAATAGGGGTTTGGACTAGCTGACCTCTGATATTCCTTTCAACCTAAATTACTCTGACTTATCAAAATTTACTTGTGGAACTTGAGCAACATATACCCAAGAAATGCTCTACCACAAAGGGATCAGAAGTTTAAGTTGCAGAACTTATAGAGGCTCCCCAAAAGCCTTACATCCCAAATGCCACATTTCCCATTAGCTGGGCTTGGCTTCTTAGCATCTTAAGGGAGTCTCTGATGTGAACCTTAGACTTTTTGAAAGAGTATATCCCTCAAAGGTACTCCAAGAAACACCTCTTCCTCTCAATGTTCTGCACCTTTTTCAAAGAAAAGCGAAGGCATATGGAGATATTACAGGACATTACTAAATGAATTAAGTTTGTATCAAAGTTGTATTTATTAAAACTCCTTCATTTAATGAATTCTCTTCTATATCATTACTACTATTTTGATTAAGCCAGTCATCATGATTTAAAAAAGAGCCATCCTGCTCATTAGTCCTGTTATGCTGAGTCAAATAAAATAAGATAATTTAAAGCTTTTCACTCTCTTGTGGTTTGACTATATTCAAGTATATATGCTTAGAATTTCCCCCTTCCATTTTTTGCTAGCACATAGTTCTTACTTTCACTGAGCTGTTTGTGCAGTTTTGCTAAGGTTCCAGTGAAAAATACTGTGACAGTTATATGCATAGCTCTTTCTAGATTGCATTAAAGCAGTCCTTTCAAATAGTGAATTTCTGCACAATACTTTCATATTTCTCTCTTTTTTTAATGGTGATTTATACACCCAAAAGAACAATACCTTTAATTTATCTTCCAAACTATTCAAGAAGTTGATAAATACTTGTCTGATACTGTGAGGGTCTTTTCCATACATAATAAGTGCAAGTTTTATTACGGGGTGCATTGCTGTTCATACCGGTTCAATGGGAACCACAGACTTTTTGTAAAGCCAAGAAGCTGAAAAATACTGTACCACTCAGTAACTAGCCTGTATTGATCATTGCTGATAAAGTGCTTTTCCTAAGAAGATCTAAGATCAAAATGTTTCAGCTTATCCAAATGAACCAAAATTATTTTGTCCTCTAATAGCTCCCATGGGTATTTCAGACCAAAGTCTTCTAAGAGACTTCTCTGCTACTGGAGGGCAGGCTGCTGGAGATAGAATCATTGATCTTGAAGCTGCTGGTCAGGCCAAGTTAAAAGAAGGTGACAGAGAAGAAGATGAAAGTCCACTCAAAACTCCACAATTAGAATTGACTCAGGATGGAAAGGTATGTCTGACTTTCACACCAAAATTATTTATTCATGTGAATGTGTGTGTCCATGTGAGGTTATTAAGTGTCTATCAGTTCTGAGTATCATAAAGAACACTATATTAAAATATTAAAGGAAAATTCTCAAGTGCTTTCTGTGTGTTTAACTTAATGTAAGCATATGTAAGCAAAAGAAAATACAATTCTAAATGGCACTGACCTAGAGTTTTTTATTGCTGTAAATATAATTTAAAAGCTCAATAAGCTTGCACGAGTTCTTGAAAAAATGTCTCAAAGGGTAAATCATGTTTTATTCACTTCCTTTGTTTAGACTTGAATAAAAATGTTAATATACCATGGTTGTGTACAGTCTACAAAGTTGGGTCTCTTATGATTGAGTTTAATTACCATAGGTAACAATTTTGTTTTAGTAGCCATTGCTGAATTATTTCATCCTTTATAAACCTGCATGTTGACTAAGGTATAGATTTCTGTGAAAAATTAAGTATTGTGATCTGTTCCTGTTGCACATGTTTGCTTGTCTTGTTTGTTTGAGCTACTGGAGGAATAGGTCAAAAAATTTAATTTATATTTTGTATGATTTGATGTGAAAGTTTCCTCCCAAAGTGCCAGGTAAAATCTGCTGCTCTTTCTCTCTTGGAGATCATTTCTATTTCAGCAATTCTCCAGAAATTAGTTTAATATTTAATGAGTAATTTTGTCCTCAAACATTTTTGCAAGTTAGCTACCCATTTTATTGTTGGTGAGACTGCTGAGTTTCTCTGTGCAGTTCGTATGTTCCCACTGCGTTCAAGTGTAGGAAGAGAAAAAATACCACAGCTACATTTTTTTGTTTGCTGGCAAGTTGAAATAATTTTGAAATAGATGAGAAAAAAGGCACACACAGTTTCTTTATGGGAGAAAAATGGCAAAATAAATTACTATATTTTGCCTTTGGGCTTGGTAAAATGGTGATTCTCCCTTGTTTTCGAAGTGGTTTATCTGTCAATATTTTAACCAAAACAGTGGTGGAGGGGAAGGCAGTGTTTTGGGAGGCTGTTCCAGGAAGCTGTTCAGTACGGTTTTGTTAGATATGCTTATTCTGTGAAGAGTTTTTTCTCTTTCCCCTAGTGCAGATACTTCTTTTCCTTTCTGGTTCTGTTTTAAGTCTTAGAGAAAACCCAAGTTATAAACCCAAGAAGTGCCAGCTTGTCTTTCGTGTACTGCACTGTCCTCTGACCTTTCTGCCAAGGCTTTGAATGTCTGTCTGCTTCCATCTGTTTTAAGTGACTATTACAGTTCAAAAGTGCACAGTTCTGTACAGCCTGAGAACAAAACATTTGTAATGGGTTCCTTTCACAATCTGTAGAAGTAAACAAGTTGGCTGATTGTAAAACACAGTGGGATTTTTATTTTTATTTCTATTGCTTTAGTAAAGCTATCCTTTCTTCTAAGTAAAAGTTTTCACTAACTAATAATTTCTCTTTTTCCCCTCTTCATGTGCCTTCCAACTTGCATTTTTGTTGTGCTTTCATTTTCCACTGTGCACAGAATTTTTTTCTTCAGCTCACTCACGTACACCCATCACCACTGCCCATCCATTCTGTGTCATCCCATCTCACAAACTTGTCACCTGTCCCTGAGATCGACATGCTTTCAGATATTTCAGAGGAAGATCCCTTTGAAGAGCCCCTCCTTACCATTCCAGACATTTCAGAATGCAATTCCATGGAACAAACATCAGATCATACTAAAACCAGAACAGCTTCACCAATTAATACCTTTGAATCTATGAGACCCCTAGCTAGTCGAGGCTCCCCTGCTGTTGAGGGAAGAATCCATACAAATGACTACAAAAGCACTGAGTTGTGCGTCTCATTCAGCTTCTTCAGATGCCTTTCTTTTAGTTTCCGCTCGCTGCTTGATGAGGATGGCTATATTACTTTTCCCAGCCTTCCTGATGTTTGCATTTCTTTCCTCCCACCTGGCCTTCAGCACTATATTCCTATTACTTCTCCCTCCTTCATCCCCTCTTTTCTCCTTGTCTTTGTCCTGCTTCTGTCCGCTTTCCAGTCTATTCCTTTTTCACTCACATTTTCCCTTCCTCTCGCTCTGTCCCTCTGCTACCTGGAGCCTAAGGTGACTTCCTTTAGTAGCTCTAATGGCAATGACCTGAATGACAAGGCAGAGGAAGAGGAGGTGTGTAATTTTGCTGCTTAAATGTTGACACTTGCAGATTGCATTTATGCTTGTTCTCACGAGGCTTGCTCAGTTTCGCACACTTCCTAGTTTAGAGGTGTGTCTGTGTACATGCCTGTAAATACATATATAAAAATACAAATGCACATGTGTATATCTGTATCTTTTTAGCATTTCTCATTTGTGAAAAATTGCCATTGTGGGGTTTTTAGTCAATAGATAGCTCATGGTTTTTCTGCCTCATTTCCTACAGCGTGCATAATCTCATTGAATTCCACAGATACTGAGCTGCAGGTGGACTTGCATTGTAGTTCAGAATGTTAATGAGCACATAAAACTGAATACTGAAAGCACTCTGTGTAACAATAGATATGTTATTTGATACTATTTGCAAGTTCTATTTGCACTTCTATTTGTCAATTGGCTTTAACATGCCTGTCTCCTGCATGTATTGACTAGAATGCACATCTCTGAAGTTCTGTTTAGATCTGAAAAATGAAATTCCTAAAAGCTGAGTTCAGAAAACTGTGAATACTTTAAAATCAGTGTTTTGTTATTCCAGATTTCAGATGTTTCAGCTCTACAAGGTTGTGTGCAAAGCTGAGTCTGTCCAAGGCACTTTTTCTTCTTTTACATGCTTTGATTAATCTCTAGCAGCAGTTGAGACTGATTTCATTCATTAGCTGGAATTGCAGGTTATGTCAGACTGTATCACTAAAATCTGAGCATTCTTTGGAATACACTGCTAAAGTGTACAGAAGCCTCAGTCACACCAGTATGTTGCTCTGATCATATGGAGTGGCTGACAAACTGTCTCCTTCCCTTATGTCTGCTGCACATGTTGCAGCAATACCACTAGACAAAGGTCTTATATTTTGATCCTCAAAGAAAATATTAAACCAATTAGTATAGAATCAAAATGTAGGAGGATCTGATTAATGTTACATTTAACAAAATTTGCTAAACTAATGTACATATTAAAGACATGCTAAATATGACATGATGCCATTATAATACCAGTCAAAGTATAAAATAATGAAAATATTTTCTTAATTTTCCTGTAGCCTAATCCAATCAATAACTTTTAGTGTAGTTACAGAAAACACAACCCCAGATAAATTAATGAAAATGGTATATGTACCACATCATTCACACAGAATCCAAAATGCAACAGTATAAGCAGTAAATTATCTTCAAAATTATGGATTTGCACTGTGTTGACTTGTTAATATTTTCCTAAGATTACCAGTTGATATTTGTTCTTGCAGATAGAAAACTGGGAAGTGGTTCACTTTCTAAAGAATGCAGTTCCTTAAGGCATTCAGAATACTTGGAGATGAGATATGAAGATTAGCTACAGAAAATTACCAACAGAATGAACTGCAGTTTAAGAATAAATATATTCACTTAACAAGGGGTGTATGTGTGTGTGTGTGCAAATAGTTCATCCCAAGACAACAACATTGCTAAAATTTAAGACAGTTTGTAAATACAATGTTTAAGTGTTTGACTTAAACCCTAAACTCTTTTTCCAAAACAACTCCTGGATTATATTCCATTTTCCCATCAATTTGTTGCAGAATTTAAGTCACCTGCCATAGAAATTATGCATATCATTTCTTGTTTGTTACTCATTCTTAAATTTTCACCTGGAAAACAATAAAAAGTGGAGCAAGAAAGGGACACAGTGTGAAACTTCCATTTTTCATGCCACTTTTGCCAAAAATTACTTCAGCCATTCTACAACAATGTAGGTGCAAGAAGACCCAAGTCGCTTAATTTCAACATCTGGGGCCGAAAAAGTAAAGGTCTGTAAAATCCAGCACGCTTTGCAGCATTTACAAAGAGATGAAGCCTCTGTGTTAGTCTGTAAGCCCATGTTAACATTTCCTTTTCTTGATAATTTGTCATGCGCTCACACAGGTGGAATATGAAGAGGAGGAAGCACAGCAGAAGGTGCTTGGTTGTTCTTTTACAATTGAACCTGGCTGTGGCTGCCTGCCTTGTTAGCACCCTAAATTTTCTGTGGGTTTTGTCTGAATAGTGCCTTTTCACCTCACCATTTTATTTCTTTTATTTAACTGTCTGATTGTAAGGGTCCTTTTTGTTTACTTGCTGGTCCATTTTATGTTCTTTATGTTTTGTTTTTGTTTTTTTTTTGTTTTTGTTTATGTGGCTCAATTTCACAGATCAGTTCCTTGAGAGTAGACGGGGAAAATATTTATGTCAGACATAGCAATTTAATGTTGGAGGTTTGTATGTAATACAAAAAGTACTCTCCGTTCTCACGGGCTGCCAGGCTGCATGGGATGGGAGGTCACCTGCAGGCTGTTACGGTCACACTGCATGAAGTGCATGGGGAGAACTGGCTTGGAAATGTTGCATGTTACCATTCCAGTTTCTGCGTTTAAGCAAAAAACAAACAAATGCAAAATACCCACAACCAACCCTCTGCTTGAACACTGAATGTAAATTTGTGTATTTTTGCTAAATGTTTTCAAGGTGGCAACTGGGAATAATAGCCCTGTTTAGATACAGCAGACACATGGGTGAAATTCATAATTCTCAATGGTTTTCTGTACATTGCACTTCAACATTTGCATCTTTTATTGAGTAGAGTTTCCACCTTTTGCCACTTTAATCAACCTTCCTCAAATACATTAGCTGAATAAATAGAGTTAGTAAGGGGCAAGCAGTAGAAGTATAGAAAACTAATTCTGGTTCTGACATTGGTTTTAGGAACATTGATAAATGATGCGAGGATCAGATATTCAAAGGGAATGTTTGGATATCTTCCGAAATGCTGCTTTTTTTTTTCTTTTCAAATGGAAGTAAATTTTGCCTCTTGAAGTTTGGTTGTCATTGCAGATAAGCAACAGGAAAGAGCTTTGAACACTATGTTCATGTGTAGTGCATTGAAGTAGAGATTTTTATTATAAGAATATTCATATAGATTGCTGATCTCAATGATTTTATCAGAGACTGTAGTTATTATCAGTATCATTTAACTTGTGGTTAACAGTTTAAGCTAGTAACTGAAGATGTTTTAAAAAATCCTACTGCTGTCTTTATTTCATTAATCCAGATGGGGCTATAAATAATTCCCTTTGTCACAAAGAGAGTTTTTTTAAAAATCATTGGTTTTGTTCAGTAATAAGGACATGTGTGGATCGCAGTAACCCAACTAATGTTTTATGGCTTTTTGCAGCTTTTTGATCACTATTGAAACTTTGCTTGTGTATAACTTACTGAAGCACTGAAAGCGTGCATTGCATAACTGTGCTTTGATCAAATCCAAGAAATGTGCCTTGTGTCAAGCCAAGACAGGTCATAAAATAATGACGGTATTGTTACGAGCTTCAGTTGTATAATAGAATGCCTTTGGCATAAGATTTTCCTTCACTCAGGAAATACAAACTTTAGGGGGATATATTTAATGTCTCATTTGTTAGTCCAGGATGAAAAGTGGTCCTGTGACAATACAAACCTACGGAGTTGCCAGAAGGGAAGAGGTTCAAATGTTCAAAATGCATGCAGGCTTATCCACAAGGTTAGGAAATAGATGTGCAGCACCAAACCCTTACTGGGGCTGAACATGCAAGTGAAAAGAAATTAGAAACTAATGAGTTTGGGGCATGGGTTTTTCATGACTTAATGTGAAGCATCTTCGCATTGCAATCACTGACAATAAAAATCCTAACCTCAATGGTAGATCTCAGAGCATTCTGCTAAAAATTATTTTAAATCCTTGTAAAAAATCCAGATTCTTTACCTACATAATTATTTCTAATTACATTCTTTTGACAAAACTTCCTTAATAATTTTGTCTGCATTGATAATATTTCGTTTCAATCTTCAGTCTTTTAGTTCTTTACTAAAAATGGATCCGAGGCTTAAACTTGAATGTAACTATTGAATACTACTGAAAAAATATTCAGTTAGAGTGACTATATGTTAGAGTGAGCATAAGCAACATGGGCTTTTCTTGAGACCTGGAATGATGGAAGGAGGACAAATTGTGAAAGGAGGGTGAAATCTGCTTCTCCCACCAAATACCAGCCATTGTATTTAGAAGATAATGAATTCCCAAGAAAGCTAAGCCTATATATTTTTGTCTGTTTACTAGAGCAGTTACATTTTGGCATAGCTCCTGAAACTTACCTCTGCCCTGTAGCTGGTACAAAGTGAAAGAATACCTTGTAGTTATTTGATCTGAGGTGCTGCAGTTTGGCCTGAATGGTCCTGAGAAAATCCAAGTCACACTGTGGTGTCCCCTTTGGCACTGGTCTATGGAGGTGCAGTTTAGATGATTTTCTTGGTACTGGCATGCACAAAAACTATTCCAGCTTGTCTGTCTACTGACAGATTCTTAAATGTGGAATTGGCAGGTAACAGGTTTTAAGTCTTTAAATCTGATTCTTGCAGTAAGTTTAAGCCTGCATGAAAGGCACACTGAGTTGTCTCTCTGAAGCTAAGCAGGTGTTAGCTGCTTGGATATTTGGCCTTGTAGTACTGTGTTCACAGATGTAAGTATTTTTCATGGAGCTTGTAATATCAAGAAACATGCATTTTTATGCTCCTTGAGTTAAACTACTCTTTCTTACAGTTACCTTCAGTTATGTTAGCTGTGCAGTATCCTGAAACATTTGCGTCTGGGCTTACAAATTTTAGGTGAAAACAAACGGCTCCTGGAAATTGTTATTGTTTCAAAGGACTAGTAGTGACATATTTTGGATGAAGGTAGCTCTTTGCTAAAACCATGTCCAAAATTATTTTCCTTTGCTTTAAAATATGGAAGAAACAGTGTATGAGAAGGTCCTTCACTACAAAAATAAAACTCAGAAAATCTTGGCCCCTATAGTCTAAAACATTTTCATTTTGAGGCTGCTACAAAGGATGTCACCATTTCAGACACAAGGCGCTTTTTTTGGTTTGGTTGCTTCTATTTTTTTTTTTCCAGTTAAGTTTGCTTTTGTTGTCGTGTTTTGTCCTACTTTGTTTTATGTTGCGGGTTGCTAGGACCTGGATAAGACCCAGGACGACTTACTGAAACACCAGGCTAGCATTAGTGAGCTCAAGCGCAATTTCATGGAATCCACACCCGAGCCACGCCCAAATGAGTGGGAAAAGCGGCGTATCACACCTCTGTCCCTACAGACACAAGGGGTATGTCACTGCACACACCTGTCTGCATGCCTTTCCATACAACCCTCTTATGTCAAACAGCAAATGCAGTTTGTCCTTCAGGTTGACACACTATTTGTCTGATACAATATTTGTTTATACTAAGTGTACATTAACTTTTTCACCATTACTATTGGATCTGACTTTAAATAGTGGGTGGAATTTTATTCTTCTACATGAACAACTGAATTAGAAGAAAATGGAAGTGATGGCAGCATTTTCCTGTATGTTAAGGATATTTTAAATTTCACTCTGATTTACACAGATTGATAGAAGTAATTTTTCAGTAACAGTTGAACTTTTCCTTCCTTTTCTATATCTTTATGTCTTCATAGACAGCTCATGCATAAATACACACACAGTCTGTGTTTTGTTTTATGTGATCAGTTAGTTTACAGTGTTGACTTCAGGACACATTTGATATAGTTGTTAACATTTACCTATCTTAGTCTTTAAAAGTCTGTAAAATGAATTTATCTACTTCTCTCTACCTCTCCTTTCTGACTGAACCTTGAAACAGCAGTATGGAATACAATTTTCTACAAATATCACCCTCAATGCCTGTAGCAAGAAAGCTACCCAAATTTCTCATGCTGTTGTGAATCTTTTAGGTCTATTGGATTATTAATTGTTTCTCTCATACAGTAGATGAGGAAGTCAGTTTGTTGTGTTATTGTCCTTGTCTATCACCATGGTTCCTACCCTTCCTTAAATGTATCATTGTCCTATCCCCTTAAATTCTTCAGCTTTCTTTTAGTCCACAGAAAGGTGAGATATCAATTAAGCAAGCCTGATGCTACAAAATTATTTTTGATAATAGGATATTTCAGTAAGATCTGTAAGTGATCTTAACTGTGAGTATGTGCATACAGAAAACATAGCAACTAACTATACATCACTTATTTATTTTGCTAATTTGTGGTTACTGACAAAAAATTCCTCAAATTTCTGAGTAGTACCTTAATATTTCTATGTATAGTGGTATATGCACAGGTACAAATATTGGTCATATTTTCAAACTTTCATGACATAGTGATTCATTTAATAGCTATAAATATATATTTTGATTGAAACAGAAAATAGCTATAAATATATATTTTGGTTGAAACATTTATGTAAAAGTGTAACTTAATTTTTATTACCTGGTTGTGTGTATTTTCTGTGTTGATTTCTTTCTCTTGAAGTTGAGGCCCCTGCAAGTTACTTTATATCTGGTGATTTGGTTTGGGTTTTTTTGCTCATCTAGTATGTTCTGTCACTTCCAGATGATTTGGTTTTATGTTTATGTATAGTGCATGTCTGTCTCATTGCTTTTTGATTTACACTGGCTTTATAAAATGAAAACCAAATAGAAAAAAGGAGACCACATTTTCCAAGTGAAAACACTGCCTGGGAAGGAGAAACAATGGATTGCAATGCCATGGATTGCTGGAGCAAAACCAGAGGAAACCGATAAGGTGGCTGCCCTGAAACCTGCTGCTTTTTCGCTGTATCTGCTCTGGGCTAGCTTGGTGGCTTGGGCACTTCTTTCTTTTTCTTCTTTTTTTTTTTATTTTTTCCCTTTGATGGAAACAAATAACTTTTTAAAGCCAATACTGAAAGGAGAATGCTGAGTTGTAAACCAGAATCTCTGTGTGTGTATATGTGTATAGACACGCATGTGTATGAATGCCAGCAACGTTTTGCTTAAACATCAAACTAACCACAAAGTTCTGAATGGCTACTGAAAAGAAACCCAGTGTTTCATTACTGTTCAGTACTGGAAAATTACTGTATGTGATGTGACTAGGATGACAGCAAAACATGTATTTTCATTCTATACAGAAATAATTGCTTGCAGTTATTTGACACTTCACACAAGAACTTTTGCTTTGTATGTTCACTGTGTAATGATTATTCAAATCAGTAATGCTGTGTAAGCAGCTTCATTTCAAAAGCAACCTGTTCTGAATACGTCTGCACTTCCGTACCTCTCTTTTCATTAAGGAAAAGAGGGAGGTTTTGTCCCTGATAACATCTATGCAATGAAAAGCCCTCTAACCAGTGGGACTTGTAGCAGTGTGGTAGTGATGATGAGTAGCATTTGTGATGTTGCTTTTTTACATCACTTTTGGTCTATTAGGTTAATGTGAAGCTGGCAGTCCTATTTCACGAACATATATAAATGTGACATTTGGGGAACAGTGTTTCCATCCTGAATTATTTGTTGATGGATGCCTGCTGATCCTTGCCTGTCCTTTAGGATAGCTGAATAGTAGATTAAAGCAGGGATACCACTGCTAATATTCTTTTTCTTCTTTTGCTTCAGCGAAAATGCTTACAAATAATTTTCTGTGTCCTAGAAATGTTATTTTGGGTACATCTCATTTGTGTCACTAGACTTCTAGATCCACCATACTCCTGCAAGTGCACAGCATCTGTGACTTAATTAAACAAAAACTGACACATATATTGCATATATATTGCAAATAGGATAAATATTTGTATTTTATTGATACCCACAATCTTTTTTTCCCCTTTAATCTATCCTCCACAGCTTGTAAACAGTATTTCATGTTTGAGTGTATGACTGTACCAGGAGAATTTGCCAGGAATTTAAACACAGGCTGATACAAAGTTGATGAATTCTATCTATACATTTAATCCTTTTTATGAAATGCTCTAGGGAACAGGGGTTACATTATCAAACAAATTGTTTTACTGGGTTTTCATTTTAGAAGGCTGGAAGACCCAAAAATTTGAAGGTGGGAAAATGATAAAAGATGGGTGGTATATGCCTGTCTTTAATTATATATATTAGGGGGAGCAGGGATAGAGAAAGATGCACACAGTCAGACCACCTACCACATAAAGATTTTGGTTTTCCCCTGCCCCCCCCCTTTCTTTTTTTTTTTCTGCTTTGAGTGATCAGGAAACAAGGTACCAGAGTACAATGAAAAGAGGATCATGGCTATTCAATGTTGCATGAAGGCAGATTTAATAACTTGCATTCCTGTTAACTCTTCTTAGCCACCACTGAAATAAACTTTGAATTGTAGTGTAGGAAAAATTAGAAGTTAAAACCAAGTTAGGGGTTCTTTTTCTTTTCCCTTCTCTGTTCTTCTGCATGCCATACATGTTGCAGTGTCCGTAGAGTAGCACGGTGTAACCTCTGTCAGTTCACACTCTGCATCACTGCTCGCACGGTGAGTCAGTCCCACGGCTGCAGTTGTGTGCATGGCACCTTGGCTTCCCTCTGGCGCCTGCTTCTGGCGTGATTCTCTGTAGTGCCCCTCGGGAGGGCTGAAATGTATCTCATGAAATGTTGTCAACGTGTGTGTTATGTCTGTGTTATGTATTTGTACGTTGCTGCTTATTTGTTTTAACCACTTCTACTTCTAACTTCTTACCAGAGCTTGTGGAATGAAATCTGGAATAAAGAATGGTAGCCTTTTCAGAGGCTTGTACCCACGTGAACTTTCAAAGTTTGCTTAACCATACAGATTTATAGCCCTCCAGAAAACAGACCAGATTATGAACATAACTTATGCTTCAAAGCAATGTGTCATCGTTTATGTATATTTGAAAAATACAAGTTTTCCCACTGAAATGGGAAAGGCTTTTGAAAACAGATTTTTTTTAATCAACATGAATTCGCTCAGGATATTTAAGTGTTAAAAAGAAAAAAAAATATATAACATTTATTATAAAGAAGTAAGAAATATTTTAACATTCAGCGCTGTCGGTATGTATTCTAAGCAAGTATGTCTGACAGCCCTAGAGCTCTGATCCAGCTGGGCTCTAGAAGGTGTCAAAAATGGATTTTAAAAGGGAAAAAAAATCCCAGCAGTAAATACGGAGTTACCAGCTAAGTTAACCGTGCCGTTTGGGAAGTCCGTGTAAATGTCGATGTGTAGATGTCGATGTGTTCCGTTCCCACGGTGTGTCGTGCCTGGCGGAGGCGCAGCCCCAGCGCCCGGCTCTGCTGTGTCCCCCTGTCCGTGCCCTCTGCTCCTGCCCAGCCGTTGCCAGTGTCGCGTCTCTCTCTTGTCAGTCCTCTCCCATTGTAGGTGGCTGCCGCTCCGTCCGCCGCTGTCTAATTCTTTCCTTTCCCTTCTCTGACCCGTCTAGAGCCTGGAAGAGGAGATAACCTCCATTTTGTTTAGTAAGGAGCGCTTGGGCGCCGGCACCAGCGGGCCCTTCGCCGCCGCCAGCCCGGGGCCAGCAGAGGGCGCTGCGGGGGAGCAGACGGGCGCCGCCGCGCCGGGGCCCCAGGTGCTGCTCGGGCGCGGGGCCGGGGCCCGCCGGGGACGGGGACAGTGACAGGTCCGGGCTGCTCCCGTACGTCCCGGCCTGCCTGAGAGCGGCGTGCCTGCCTCAGAGCTTAACTCTGCATCACCTGCAGCACGCCAGAAACATGGAGGTATCAGTGCTTGGCTAAGCTTACGCTCCCTAGGTAAACGTAGGCTTGCGCTGAGCTGGGTAAACACCAGTAAAAGCTAGGATTAAGTCACAGATGGTGTGTTGGTTTTCTGTTCTTATCATTTGGGCTCTTAATTTTGCTGCGGACTGTTCGCTAAATGTATGTTCGATTAAAAAGACCTGACACCCTAATACATCACTTACTGCGGGCTTTCAGACAGCCGTCACTATTTTGTTATGGAACAAGTACTAGTATAGCTGCTTTAATATCACCCTTCTGGCTCCAAGCTGAATTCTTATAGGACCTTCTTGCGTAATCATGTATTGCTATTTTGACGACATACTACCCTAAGCAGTCTTCCTTTCATTAAGTTGCATAAAGTAACAGACCAAAGACAAATAGCTAATAAAACCCTGCAATAAGGCCTTTTTTACTGTTTTTGAAATTATGGCTATCTGGTAGAGCATTATTTTTTCTGTTTGCTTTTGTTTAATATTATTTACTCTTAATTCCTGATTTAACTGAGAGAAATAACTGCCTCAGTAGCATCACTGGCTAGTACATTCATGCTTTTTATTTTCAGGCTTTCATAATGCAATTCTTACACCAGTAATAATTTCCATAATTCTTACCTACTTTTGATCAAATATTTGGATGAAGTGTAAGGCAGCTAGCATCTTGCACCAAATTTGTAGCATCTCTCTAGTATCATGCGTATACTTTCTTAAAAGCTTGCTTGGAGGATGTTGCACTGTTGAAAAGGGTTATGCATTGATTTTTGTCCTCTGATTGCTTTTCGTTTCACAGAGACATGCTTCCAGAGCAGAAGGGCCTTGTACTGGAGTCAGCGATGCTGATAAGGTTCTGCAGATTTTTTCCACGACTAAATTTGGCTCTAACTCTTCCAATCCATCTTCATTCTTTCCTTCCTTCTTTTTTCAGTTAACCATCACAATCATCTTTTGTCTTCCATATGACATGAACCAGCTATCAGCTAATTTTATTTTCATCATTTTAATTTATTCATATACTCTTCTTTTGTTTATCCTCATCCATGTTTTTTGTGCAGAGTTCACATGAGACTCTGGACATAGTGGAGGAGAAGAAGCAGGCAGAGTTTGGGATAGAAGAAACACTAGTCGTAGACGAAACCAACAAAGGGAAAATGCAAGTTGCCACTGATGCTGGGGAGACATGTAAGGTGGAGCACGTGTCAAAAAAGGACTCTTCATCATTGCCATCAGATAGTAGCAGCAGCAGCAGTAGTAGTGAGAGTGAGGATGAAGAGGTGGGAGAATACCATCCACATCATAGGGCAATTGAGGAAGTCATCAGGGAAGAACAGGAAGAAGAGGAAGACATGAAAAGGAAAGAACATGAAGAAAATACGCAGCATGTGGAAGCCATACCAGAAGGCAGTAAACTAAATGTACCAGTTGAGCACACACAAGTTACAGCTGAAGATTTGGTCCAGGAAAATACAGTAACTGTAGCTACAGAAGAGAAGAATTTGTCAGAGCAAATTAAGCAAGATGTAGGTGAAGAAAAAGAGGAGGAACAGCTGAAACTCAATGGAGATGTGTCTCATGTTGACATTGATGTTGCACCACAATTAATTTGTTATTCTGAGGTAAATGGTAGAACAGTATGACAACTAGATTAAGCAGAGATATTTCTTGGGGTGAAAATATACCTGCCTTTCTTCTTCTCCTATTCCTCCACGTCTTCTGGCATCCAACAAGATTCAGATCATTTGGAAGGGGAAACCATTGATGAGCAGTGAAATTCTGTCTCCCTCAGTTATGGTTTCTGACTTTTTGCTAGAACTGAGTGAAAATCACCAGTAAAGGCAAACCTTCCGAAGACTGAGATCTTTTTTTTTTATTATCTCCTCCGTATTTTTATGCACATACATAATGTGTATTTATTATCTACGTGTTTCCAGTGTTTTAAGTCTTGTCTTGTCTATTTGTCAACTGTTTTTGACAAGTCCATGACTTGTAATTGTGATTGGAAAACTATTGCAAATTGAAATTAGAAGGCACCTGTCACAAATTTTTGTTCCTTTTTTCCCCTTGCTCACTCACTGCTTTTCTTGCCTTTTTTCCCCTCCTTCAAAAAAACATTATCGATTTGTAGGCTAGAAATTGCATAGGTGAGAGCACTGCACTGTTAAGTGGTGAGGCTCATATCACAGTTTCTGTGAAATCTTCTTGTGCAGTAGATACTTAGGAAGCATGCGTGAGTTCCTGTCAGAACCAGTTGTTTTAAGGCAAACAAGGTTGAAGAGTTCATGGCTAAACGATAAAGAAGCAGAAAGGGAAAAAAATTAAAGGCAGGCATGTATGTCTTTGTCAATTTGTCATGATCTTCTGCTGAGTTTTTCACCCATTCAGTGGGTTTTTTGTAGTTCTCTATCTGCTTGTTCTTGTAATGGTGGCAAATTTTTTTCTTCACTTTTTAATTGAAACAACTCACATTCTTTCTTTTGTTGTCTTTTGCATACACAGCTGTTCTGATTAATGATGTGAGAGAATTAGTTTATTAGACTTCTAAAATTTGCAAGTACCCACACTTCCTAAAAGCATAGATAGTTTGGAGAAAGGAGAAGAAGGGCTGCTGTGTGTGCAAGCATGAAGGGGTATTGGAGTTTATTTCCTGGGATTTTTCCCTATGTGTATTCAAAATCAATATAAGATAGAAGCTGATGCATCTAGAAAAATATCAAAAGGCTTTAGTTCTTAAATCGAATGAAAATCTGCTCCAGTAAGATAAGTAATGAGTTCACTAGCTTACAGACCCCAGGGTAATTGCAAAGAACACCACTAGTTTACTCTAAATAGTTGAAGTAGCTTTTTAGAATCTTTGCCAAAAGAAGGAATTGACTTACAGAAAAACTTATACTGCTTAAAATCCAGTTTGCTAAAGATTTCTTTTCCACAAGTAATACATATTAAAAAGTTAAAATTTATGGAATTTGTAGTCCTGATTTGCAGACTGACAAGTGATAGGTATTTTCCTAGATTAGTTGCAATACAAAGTTTATCTATCTGATCTAACTGTCAATTTCTTTATGCAAACTAAGATTTTTTTTTTTTTTGGTAGTGGTGCTTTTACACATTTTTTTTGTGTTGTAGCTTCGTTTTAGCAATTGCTCTTTGGTATGTACTGTTGGCTGAAACACTGAACTTTGACAAAGTTATTAGGAGATTAAATTTTCTACAATGTTATGAATATCCTAGAGGGCTGATATATTAATCTTCATTTCATTTTGCTTATTTATTGCATGCTTTTTGTATGGGAAGTCAGTCAAATACCTTACTGTTATGCTTTTCTTGAGCTTTTGGTTCTGTTTTCTTGGTCCACTTTGCAAAGCTTCTTCTGCTTTTGAATTGATTGTTTATTTCTTGCATCGCAGCCTCCAGTAGTGAAAACAGAGATGGTAACCATTTCAGATGCCACGCAGA
The DNA here is from genome assembly GCA_013397155.1 of Irena cyanogastra. Classification (NCBI taxonomy): domain Eukaryota; kingdom Metazoa; phylum Chordata; class Aves; order Passeriformes; family Irenidae; genus Irena; species Irena cyanogastra. The sequence continues at coordinate 232,690 of VWZV01017377.1, read as the reverse complement.
GAACTGAAATCTCCACTAAAGAAATTCCAATTGTTCAAACAGAAACTAAAACTATCACATATGAATCTTCACAGGTATGATGACTGGTTTGTTTGCAGTTTGTTTTTATTACAGTTATGTAGATCAACATAGATAATGTCCAAAAATGCTTTTCAAAAGCATATATTTTTTCCTAGCAGATAAGATTGTACTTGGGCTATGAATTAGGTAAGTGAAATGTTACAAAACCATATTATTTAATAAGTTCTAGGGTTTTTTTTACTGTATAAAGACTTAGTTGCTGACTGCAGAAGTATAATTCACTTTAATCCAGTTTTGGAAACTTGATTAAAATATTTCATTGCTCCCGAAAGGAACACGTAACTGTGAGCATGAATTCTCCATAGGAATGGGCCATAATAGTAGCCTTACCTGACTCTGTAAACTTGGCTGACTGCTATTTAGATTGCAGTTCTAGCTGATTTAAAGAATGTGTTTAGTAAGAAAACTAGCCTTTTCTCCTGTGAAAGCAAAGCTTTTAAAATGCCAATATACAATAATATCTTTTTTTTCTCATAGGTTGATGGCAATGCTGTTGGCGATACTGGCGTGCTGGTGAGTGCACAGACAATTACATCAGAGTCCATTTCTACTACCACAACTACACACATCACAAAGGTAAAATATATTTCATGTCTTTCTTAATTATAAAAGACACCGGACCCTCAAAACACAATTTTACATGAAGTGTCTTGTATATCTGCTAATTCATTGAGGAAAACTAACTTGAAATGGAAGGGATTAATTCCAGGCATGTGTGAGAGTTAAATCTTTCTGTACAGATTTTGAAGACAGGAGTCCTGATGAATAAGCAGGAATATCTGGGAATAGGACATGGAAAGGGGGCAAAATACGATTAGTGGTTTTTCAGTAGTTAATATAGGTCTTATTTCGGTATTTGACAAATGAGTATGTAACTGAATTTTTACAGGTTCAGTCCTGTCGTCACCCACTGATATCCTACAGAATCTTTGCTAATGTAACTAACTTGTCTGGGGTCCACGGGAGCCCTGCTAATGGCTCCATGGTGAACTGAAACAATGTTTCCCAGATTTTGTGTTCATCATCCTTCTTCTTCTAGGTGTAGTGTATATTTAAACGTAGATCATTCTGTTGGATTACTTTACAAGTGTGAGTGCTGAATTATTTCCTCTGCATTCCATGCTTGAAAAGGAAAGGAAAACTCAGTGTTAACAGGACATCACATCTGTTTCATGGAAAACATGAAACGTGTAATATTTCGTGCCAGAGTGTGTTAAAACTACCAAAGTGTGATGATGATTATTGTTATTGCTAATTTATGTAAATATTTGTCAAATTTTAGGCATGCCTAAACAGCACAGTTTTCAACTTCTCTTTGAACTCTTACCATCTTTTTCTAAGAAAATTATAGAAAGCATTGTTTAGGATAAAGAAAAATGGAAGAGGGAAACAAAGTGATTCCCCTCTCCCAAGATACAGAAGTCTTACAACGTGACAGAATTGAACAATAATTAATTGCCCACTGGATATATTTTCTAAAGTGAAATATTCTGAAGATTAAAAGTTGTATGCACAAAATGATAGTGGAAGAATAATGTTGGAAAGTGAGTCACATGTAATAAAATATGCTCGGAATTAAAAATTATATGTTAAAAATATATTTGTTATAAAGACTAGTCAACAGATAATTTTCAGACTCCTGCTCCTTTTTGGAATCATTAAGCCACAGCCATTTTAGGAAAAAAATCTTTATTCAATGAATTGAACCACAGTTTTGACAGGAAGTATGCATTTTCTTGTCAAGTTTGGATGTCAAAGAGTCTTGCTTCTTGGAAGGAACAATTAAAGAAAATGGTTTCAGTCTTGTCTTCTACTGAAAAATTACTGGAATTACCATGATGCAGCATATTCTTGTGTTTTTTGAATTGATGATAAACAGTAACAAGATTGTTTGAATTTTATAAGCTGACTTTTTATTTTACATTGCAGACTGTTCATTTCTAATAAAGGGACCTTCCAAAATAGTTTTAATGGTCTCATGATGTTCTTAACAGAGTCATCTTGGCTCTTCTCTGATCAGTGTATCTTAAGTAGTAGTTTATTCTTTTCTCATACACAGGCTGATTTAAAAGGCAAATAATCTTACTTCTGTGAGAATTTTTTTATAAGCTGAAGTGTTTTAATCTTTAGAATAAGAAGTGAAGAAAAAAGCACAAAACTGTTCAGCAGTGTGAAATATGTTGAAAATATGTGATGAAGGTCCTTGAATGACAAAACTGAAAACCAGATCATTTTTGTATTTAATAGCATAGGATTATGACTATGGAGAGGCCTATGATAGATGGGTGGAAATAAAAGAAAAGACTCTTGGAAATGCCATGTTGCCAGTTGGTGGAAGAAGCTGGAATTGCCGTTAGCCAAACATGGGTTCTAGTAACAGGAGTAATTCTCTATTGCCTGATTTTTATAAAGTTTAGCAATTGCTAGAAGGTGACGAACCGCACAGCTGAAAAAGGAGAGGATGATTTAGCACTGAACACATTTACTACTAATTGCAACTCAGACACAGAAATCTATTTGCTTCAGTGCAACAGAAGGTTGGGCTTTGTGGAAATATGGAATAATTACAGGGATTTTTTTTGTTGTTTTTTATTTTTCTGACATCTGTAGATGGTAAAAGGTGGAGTATCAGAAACAAGAATTGAGAAGCGCATTGTCATTACTGGAGATGCAGATATTGACCATGATGAGGTGAGTGTGCAAACTTAAAATGTGGGTTTTGTAGTCTGGTGAGATCTAGATGATGTTTCAGTAATCTGAAGTATGAGAAAGGTAGAAAAATTGAATAAAACTATATAGAAAGACCCTGAGATTGTTAATTGTGGCATAGTTATTAAACAGTTGTGTTTTGCTATTAAGAAGCCTTTTGAATATACGTGAAAGAAAAACAGCATTTGTAAATTTGCATCATAGATCATGTGAATGGATTTTTGCTATTTTTAGAGGGATTACTCTTTCTGGAAGAGACCCAGTTTGTTTAGTGCAGCTTTTGTACTGAGAAGGAAAAACATTACTGAAATAATCTTATTTTGATATGCTGATCTGGATAGATGGGAGTCTCTACTGCATTGTTTCGGTAACATCTGAATGCAGTGCTCATTTTGATTGAAAGCTTTGAAATACATTAGAGCATTAACTGCTTGAATTTAAAAATTAGGTTTTGGCCAGTATTTGTAGAATTATGGGTAACAAAAGTAATTGTTGATCTGCTGTAATTGTATGTACCTTTTATCTCTATCAGTAATAAAGCAGTATTTTAGAATGCCTTAGTTACTAAGGTTAAAATCACTTCTATGTGCCCAATTAATAAGGCTGAATTTGAGCACTACACAGGAAAATAATTGATAAAAGTCAATTATATAGTCTTTGTAGTGGTAATTACACAGGGGTTTTTTTTGTCTAAGAAACTATAGTAACAAAGCCAATCATTGGTTGATACAAATGGAAAAGTCGACCTTGTGGTGAATACATTTCTAACTTCATGAAGGCTTCACAAATCAGCATAACAGGGTTCAGTTTAACTTATGAATTGTAATGTATTGAGAGTTTCCAAGGAATTTATTTTCACATTTTGATTTGTGTCCAGAAAGTGTCTTTTGGCAAGTTGAATCTCTTCTTGAAACTCGTAATTAAATGACAGGGCTGCTTGGCATCAGGCGTGGATAACTGTTGTTTGCCTTGACACACATTCAGTGCACTTCAAATGTCTGGAAAGGTCACAAAATAGCTTTAGTGTACCAGACAATTCTCAAAGCCCTTCTTTAATTTGGGATGAGTGAATAATGAAGTAAAAAATGAAATTATAAAAAGAAAGTAGAAAATGCAATTTTAATCACTGAAGTTTAAAACAGCAGTGAGCAGCATTTAAGAGATTTAAGAAATATCTACCATGTTTTCTTAAGTGAATATGGAGCTTCTTAAATGCCCAAACTACATGCTGGATGTTTTTTATTTTGTCTGTTAGCTCCCTATATCACTAAAACAGTTTTCAATAGGAAAACAATATTTCAGTGTGGAGTTTCAGAATATGAATGTTGTTGTAATTTTGAGTCTTAGGGTTTTTTCATTGTTTATCGTTTGATTGCTAACAAACAGCGAACATCAGTATTCTACCAATGCACATCATGTGTTCTGTACATATTCCCTTAATAGGATTTCAAATTCAGTGTCACATGATAGTTAGGGTGCCTAATGCTGGTGTTTTCAATATCTCTTCAGAGTTAGTTATTTCTTCTCTCACTTAATACAGGAAATAGTCACTTTTCTAAATTAAGATAAACCTTTTTGTTGCATCATATTTTTCATGCTCCTACTGGTATTTTGGGGGGTTTTTAGTTGCATTTGGTACTAAGGTGAACAGGTGAGCTGTTGCTTCTGAATACCTTCCCATGTCTTCTGGTTCTTTTCTTATGTTAGGTTCCAGCAGTAATACAGCTCACTGAAGTAAGATGTGTACTAAGATGTGGGCAAGAAAAAGAAGGTCCCGGGTGCAATAGCACCTGTGATAATTCAGAGTATGCTCTTATGTGGTTGACTATGATGTAGACTAAAATATTACATTTCAGTTGGAAGGGACCTATGATGGTCATGTGATCCAACTGGATATATTGGTACATCTCTTAAATGATGAAATTTCTTTAAATGGGGAAGGATTATAAGCAACTGAATGATACTTACATTTACACTTGCCTGAATTAAGCTAGAGAAATTTCTCTTAAATTAGTACAAGGAGAAAAATGAGATTCTTGTGCTGAGAAATTTCTGTTATGATCTTATTCTAGAGTTTCTATACCACACTTAGTATGCATTCTAAATTATCTTTCTGTTTTGTTCAGGAAACTGAAGGGCACTCTTGTTTTTCTGTGCTATCTTATACTCTTGTTCAGGCGTATTTGTTAGATCTTTTGCAGAAGTTCAAAAAGTTTTGGGATATAGAAATACTTTTTTTTACCCAAGATGAGCTAGAAAGTTATCTTACGGTTACTTGTTACTTCCTGGAAATCTTGGTAAATTTTTAACATGGTGAGGTTGTTTTGGTTTTTTTCTTTCATTTGGGTTTTGTGTTTTGGGAGTTGGTTTGGTTTGGGGGTTGGTTGGTTTTTTTTACCTGTGGTCTCAAATTCAGGAGTTTACAGTTCTGAAAAATTATAGCCAGAGGTACTCTCCCATTTTCCAGAGGTACTCTCCCATTCTCTGGCCCCACATGAGTGTTCGTTTGGTTTTGTTAAGTTCCATATTTCAAATACATTTGCAGGCCCTGGCACAGGCAATCAAAGAAGCCAAAGAACAGCACCCTGACATGTCTGTGACAAGAGTGGTGGTGCACAAAGAAACTGAACTTGCTGAGGAAGATGAAGACTAAAATAAAAAATGCCCTCAAGCAAATACTTCAGGTAACCTTATGTATATAATTAACACAGGAAAACGTGACATCAGTTTCCTGTTGCATTCATGTCTTTCCCGCTGAAAAATATGGGGCATCTTTAAGATAGGGATTCCCAGAAGGGTAAGTTGAAACAGGTGCTAATAGAAGACTAAGAAAGTATAAGACTAAATAGTGTAAGAATTTTTATCTTAGATCTAATCTGACATTAATTTCAGTTGCAAATGTTCCTATATATGTCTCCTCATTTTGTCACAATACTCTCCCGGCATTTTCTACTATGTTTGGTCAAGTTGTTGCAGTTTATATTGGAGTGGATTTGGGCTATTTTTGCAAAAATGAAGGATGTGTCACACTTTCCTGTTTACCTGAGCAATCATAGTTCTTGCCTAACATCTTGCTTGTTTAGTGGGAACACTGTGTGGTTTTCAATAGTGAAAGGACACACTTGGATGTTTCAGTTTAGTCAGCTAATCTTTAATCCTAAACACACTGAAATTTTTGGCCTTTTATCATTTTCCCAGGCAAGAAGGTAAATGTATTGGAAGCTCAAGTTTTAAAGCCTTTTATCAGTTGAAAAAGCTATTTGAAGTCATGTTAGTTTATTAGGCCCTCCTTTTCAGATTGAGGAGAAAAAAAGGAAAAAAACCACAATATGGTTCTCCTTCATGTATTCAGTAGGAAGAGCTGGATGAACACTGAATAAGTCTGCTCCTGCACTCATTACAGGCTAATGTCTTAAAGCTCTGTAACCATTTGGGGGTGTAAAGCTTCAAATTTCCTGTGCTTGTCATTCTGTTGGTATGAGACTCAAGTTTCAGACTTTTTCAAATTGGTTGTTTTGTTAATGGTAGATTCAGATTCAAGAAAAAGGTTTTGTTAGTGATTAAATGGTTATATCAATGGGAGATATCTATAAAGAAATGTAAAAACCAGTGGTTTAAGCCTTCATTAGGAGACCTGTGATTTTTTTACTGAGCAGCCTCTGTATTTAGCTAGAAGAGCAGCAGTGTTATTGGAACATCTTAAGGAGGAAAATGGTTTCAGTACAACTTTGAGTTTTTAATATGCACTTTGATCAATGTTGATGTAGGAGGAGACAAGGTAAAAGAAACACAGTTTATATGTTTTAAAGAAATTAGAGTAGTCATGGTTCTTATTTCCCCAGTTCAGTATTTTATACAATGGCAGTTGTGGCCCATGGACAAGAGATTTCTATGTCCTGTGCAGGCAGACGTTCCCTTAGTATTGAGCAAAATTCTTTACCTTAAGAAACTACCCATTATAAATTTCAGCCTGCAGCTTTAGCAGACTTGAGCACAGCCATGAAGCGTTGCCATTATAATAACAAGAGACGCTGACTCCAAAGTTGATTTTGCAGAAAATCTACTTTTGCTACAATTGCTGCTACTTTTATACCCTGTTCCCATACCAAAAGACCTGACTTAACACATTCTACTTGGTTGGTTACTTAGCTTAACATCTTAACACAAAGAAATAGAAAAAGGGAGAGAACAGCACCTGCAGGTGTTTAGACTAGAAGTTATCGTATTTAGACTAGAAGTTCAGAGTCTCACAAGCAGAATCTGAGAAAGCTGGTTTTCTCAGTCTCTGACCAATTTGTGGGGACCACAATGAAGCGTCAGGAATACAAGAAAAATGAGACACTGAGTTGATTCCAAATTTGATGTAAGCTACTAGAGGGGAGGGTGTTTTTCACATAATCCTGATAATCTGGTATGCTAAAAAGATCCATTTTATTGCTGTGCCTGAATTGCCTAAAAGCTGAAGATTTAACTGTTGAGTATCACTTCTGGGATCCAGAAAAGATTCAAGTATCAGTTGAGAGGATATGAAGTGTGTCTGTTGAATGCTGTTCCATGGAGCATGACTGTTATCAAGGAATTGGACTCTTCCTGAGCTAGTCTGATCACAGATGCATATTTTCAGCTAAAAGATTGAGGCTAAAGCCTTTGTTTATTTAATCTACCTACAAGTGTCTCTTTTCTTAACATCTGGATAGAAGTGATGTGTGTGGCTGAGGAGAGGGAGATCTAATACCCATTGCCAGCTGTTGACATGGATATGGTCAGTTAAGAGACTGCCCTGGTGGGGTGTTGGGGCAAGAGTTTTTCACATCTGCTGGCAGAATTGTTGGGTCTCATCACTGTACACATAACCCTCCTGAGAGTTTGTCCTGAACTCCTGCTATATGCAGTACTGCATAGAGCAGCAATGTTGAATGCCATGGAGAATATGAGGATGAGAGTAGGATGGCCTGCCCTCTGTAGACAGGCAGTTTATGCATCTTCTCCATCAAAGTGGTTCCAGTTTCCCTTCCTGACTTTGTACAGATTGTGCTAGAACTACAATGTTTGTTTTGGTCATGTGTGTTTAGACAGTATTTTGTGGCTAGTTTTCCTGTGAGCTTCTCAGCATGTAAATTTATATAATTTTTCAGGATGTAAAACACAGTAGAACAGAGTTTGGGCTCCCTCCAGAAAATTTCTTCAGATTTGGTCAGATTATTCTGTGTTTGGAAAATAAATTAATTAATATTTATTGTTCATAAATGCAAAACCAGGAGAAGACATGGATCACATTCAGAAGTGCTAGATGAGCACTCACCTGGATATTCATGTGGTAGCAATAATACTTTCAAAAATTATTTTCATGTTAGATAATGCTAGAAACCAAAAATAACACTGGAGGTGGGGTTGCTTGTGAGGGACAGTTGGGGAAAAGCACCAAAAATAAGAAACACTGCACAAATGTCTGTTTTTTCATTGTATCTTTGTTTCAACGCTCAGTTGGGTTTGTTTCATGGCTTTGTTGCTTAGTGACACTGAAAATGAGTATAACATATGGTCTCCAGTTCTGGTTTAAAAGCACAGGAGAGGACAGGAAACTGTATTGAACTGTGAGATAGGGGGGTGTTGATGAGTCCCCACATCACATATATGTTCTAGAAGGCTTGGAAAAATGCACATCACTTTTGTGAGAGCTGTTTGCAGTAAGGAGAATGCCTGTGCTTTTGTTGATTTCACTGATCCCTAGGTACACAGCAACATTGAACTTACACACTCAAACCACCCCTTGCATATTTTCAACATTTCCATTGCAGGATCTAAGGTAGGATACACTGAGACAGCAGAACAGATGGTTTGGATTTGCAGGGTTTTGCTATTCTGTGTGCTACCATCACATTTTGAGTTCATTATTAATCAGTGTGAATTTAAAGGTCTTCGAAGCAGGGATTGCCTCTTCTCTTGTATGTGTGTGGAATGTGCCAGGTTCTTCATGCTACCTTAATCCAGAATCAGTGTACAACATGATTTATCCCATAGAAGTAATTACATCTTTTTAGAGGGGACTGGGTCATGGGAGGAAAAAATTATCTTGGCAGGTTTGCACCACATTTCTACATTAGTGACCAGCTGCAAAGTTGATTCTGTTCCTTCATCAAATATTTAACTACTTTGTAAAAATTTTATTCAGGGAAAAAAGCATTCAAAGAATTCCTTCCCTTGTCTGAGGGGGTTTTTTTTGCATTTTTGAGAAACATACACATTGTGGAATGATTGTTTGCAAAGGACTGGAGTGTCTCAGCTGTTCTTGTCTTAGTTTGTCAATTGCTTTACAGGTTCCTGGTATTCAGTGCTTGGGAGAGAATAAAAGAGGACATTTCTCCATGCCACTTTTGTGTCAGACCTGGAGACTTGTTTGACTGATGATGACTTTCAGTTAAACTTTAGGGAAAAAATTTAGTCCTCTAAACAAAAGAAGGCCACTTGAAGTGCCTTGAGTGTCTGTCAAGAGCCTTTTGCTCTCCTGTGCTAAGGCAATGGAGTCATGCAATAAATTTTGCATAGTTGTTTCTGAGGCGATGAAAGCTCTGATGACTAGAGCAGTATTCTTTGTGTAGACTTGTTTTCTCTAATAGAAGTAAAAGGTACTGCATTCTGATTCTGAAGGATTACTGAATTGAACAAGTACCTTCCTTTTTTATTTATGCTCTAGGTTGTGGATTAAAATTTTCAGCGACCTGTGCAAGTGGCGACAATTACAATAATATGAGAATTTTGGGGAGGGAAAAATGCTGTAAAGCAAGATGAGTACTTTGAGAAGGTGTAATACTGTATGCCTAATGACTGAAGGGGGTTTTAGTCAAGGCAACATTTTTTAAATGAAATAACTTTTTCCCTTCTTGTAAAATAAAAAAAAAGAACCCTGCGTAGAAAAGTTACTTTCTGACTCTGATTGACATGGTATCTGTTACAAATGCTTATGTAACCTTGCATTTCATTTTTTCTTCCAGAAATAAAAAATGTCACTGACCAAGAAGAGCTATAGTCATTCCAAGTCATCATGACTCCACTGAATCCACCAGGCCTAGCAACAATGACCAGATGTTCACGACTTAAATGCCAATACCAAACTCCATTTTAACATCTTTGATCTATATTCCCTTACAGTCTTTCTTGTTTATTTTTATAACCACTTCCTAACAATCTTAGAGTTTTGGGTTTTTTTAAAATGAAGTTCTAGAGGGTATGATCTTCTTTTGCACAAATACTTGTAGTTTTGAAACTGATTCTTAATTATATGAAAGTGAACAAAAGAAGTCTGGAAATCATTGTTCACTGGAGTAGGTGGTAATTGTGCAGGAAGGAGGATCTTTACTAATTTAGATATAGTTTTTTTCAGATATTTCAAGTGAAATCTCTTAATGGAGTAATTTACAGAATTTTTTTCAGATTATTCAGGTAAATATATGATATCACATAATGAAGTTTTTTATAAAAATAAAATGTTTGCTAAAATTTGAAAAAATATATTTCTTTGGAAAAATTTTATACTGGTATCTCTGTAACTCTTTCTTTTCCAAGGTTCTCCTCTCTGCAGAGCAGAGATGGTGTGGCAGTCTGTAGAGGAGAAGGAGTTGCAGACAGATTTCTTCTGACTGAGCACTGTGTTCTTTTTGCACTTTGGTGCCAATGCTCAACTTTTTGCAGACTTTTTGCTGTCTGCAGCATTCCAGATAAGGAAAGAAGGAAGAATAAAATATCTTTCTCTTTTTCCAACAAGAGATGATCTAGGCAGCTTAAAACCGTAGTGCTTTTTTTTTCTTACTGTGTCCCAATTTCAATACTTCCATTATTTGGATACATGTGTAGAATGCTCGCTTGCTATTAAACCTCACTGTGTCTCCATGTTAGAACTGACATTTCTGTTACAGAGAAGGTATATGTTTCACATGCTTCCTCTAATGGTTAATGCAGGTTTTTCAGCTACTGAATAAAAGATGTAAGATGAACTCCACTCGTAAAGTAATACAAGAGTACCATCTGTTGAGACTGCCATGGCAAAAACCTGTTAATTATATTGGCGTTTATTTTTAATTTGTTCTTGCTGGGGGGTTGTTTGTTTGGTTTTTTTTGCTGTTGACTCTGTGTATAGTTAAAATGCCAAATTAGATTTATAGTAGCTTGAAGTTGTATTAAGTGATATTTTGCTTTCTGTAATTCTGTTATAAAATAAAGTTGTTTATTCTCTGTATGACTTCTAGCACTCAGACATAAGCTTGGAGGATGAGCAGATTACTTCTGAGAACTGCGATTCTAGAGGTCACAAAACCTTAAAAAACAGGGATTAGTGCAAGTGGTCTGCAGGGCTCCCAGAAGGGTGGCATAATTGCCTGGTACTTAAGTACCAGTGTTTTTTAAACATCTTCCAATGAACTCCTGATTTCTGTAGTGTAGAGAAAAAAATCTTCAGCTGCCAAAACAGAGATTTGAACATCACAGTGGAAGTTGAAATGCCCCTTAGTCTGCAAGTGGTTCTACTGAGTTCACAGAGATAGGATCTACTGCGGTTTTCAGATAACAAAACAAATCATAAAGCTTCTCACTACATTCTTTTTCACTTCTGAGCAATGTATTTTTGGTGCTATTCTCAGTTTAGACGGCTGCCATCTGTCAGCACACTTGTGTAACAGTTGTTCTCGTTAGCTTTGGCTCTGCATAGTTTGGATAACATATGACAACAGTAACAGAGATGTTAATTTCTATACGTATGTAGTCATTCTCAACTGCATCCACATTACCTGGAGAGTTAGCAGATAACAGTCTTACCTGCTTTCCTTGAAAACCAGAGGTATTCTGCTTTTCAAAAAGGGGAAGAGAACCCCATCCAGCCTGATAACACTGCAGCGAGGTTGTCAAAGAAGTGGCAAGTTTGGGATATGTGAATGTAGGTCAAAATGGACACAAATGCATTTAGAAGGATGTATCAGTGGATTTTTCCTACAAAAGTTTAAGAAATAGCTATTTAAAAATCTTAAAGGTATTTTTGATATGGTGTAGTATTAGTTGCAGATCTCATTTGGTGGGTGGACAGCATATTGTTTGAGCTCACTGATTTTGGATTGATCTGATTAGTTAGTAGATCAATATTGGTTTAATTGCAATTGTATTTAATCATTAAAACTGCAAATATAATATTCTTTAAACAATATTATTTTCACTGAGATATTTCTTTCTAAAAATACTAATAGACCTTTTTGTCAGTGAAAAATTAATAGTATTTTCAGGTCAGCGTAGCTTGTGCATAGCTGTTACTTGCATTGATTAAATATGTACCAATCAAACAGCCGTTGTCATGCAGAAAAACATAAGCCCGGAGTGTGATCAGTCCTAAAAATAGTCAAGGTTTATAGATTCAGGTTGTATGTAATTATTCAAATATTCTGGAATATTGTGCAATTCTGAAGTCTCATTGTTATCTTTTTATGTATAATATATCTACAGCAAGAACTACAACTTGCAAAAAAAGAAATTGTTCTCAAGGCACTTCGCAAACCAGCTTTATAATACATGGGCAATTTCAAATACAATTACAGTAATTAATTCTGCTTAAATACTTAGAAAAGTGAGTCATGTGGGTCTTACAAAAAAAAACACTTAATGCATCTTCTTTTTTAATAATGATAACCTCAGGGTTCTTAATAAATGTTGGATTTGTTCTACAGATTATTTCCTAGATAAAGCTTTTGTAAAGGGCAAGCATGCAACTCCAGTGAAGAACTTTAAACAAAAGATTTATTGCTCAAAGCAATGAATAAGTATAGTGCAAGATGTTTCTTGAAGTATTCTTCTATTTGACAGTCCAGCTGAATAGCAACTTTTAATTGGGCCACAGAAGACATCAAAGAGATGGAATAAAATAATGACTACACCTCTGGAAGATTTGAAACTTCTGATTTTCAGGCTGTTCAGTTTTTTGGGGCTTTCATACTGCACTTGAAAAAAAGGTAGAATAGTAATATTAATACAGATTGCAAGCATTAGAAATGCTGTGATAATTGTGTTAAATATTCTTTTTGTGTTAAAATATTCTTTTTGGTTTGAGACAAATCCTCCCAGAGTTTTTGGAGGTAAGTCTGTATGCATGTCTCTGCTGGGCCAGGCTGGGTGACTAACCCTCCCAGGTCTTTGTCTCTGAGGCTACTGGCATTTGCCTTGGGGTGTGTGTAACTAAGATTACTATATTAGAAAGTAGTACTTTCCCAAATGTTTTTCCAGCCTTGAGTGATTTTCAAAGACTTACTGGTCTATCAGTCTTTATCAGTATTTCTCTGCCTCTGGATTTTTGGCTAACTGCTTTTTAAAAATTTCCTCTGGCAGGCATTTTAACCCTTCTGTGTGTCTTAAGGAAAAAAAGAACCGAAACCACTTTTTGTGTCTTTTGAACCTGCCCCTGCTCTAGCATCTTTGGAGAGCATCACTGCAGACAGTGGAATAGGCACCTATCAATCCCTCTCTTCAGTCATTCCCCAGCCAAAAGTGGTTTCTCAATCCTTTATCACTTTCCCATCTCTCTCGGTACCTTTCCATCTTAAATGTTGAGACTTTAAATGGGGAAGCAGTCACAGGCAGGAAGATTTTAAACATGCTTACTGGTTGTAGGTGGTGTAGAGTCTAGCTTCACATTATTGCTAGAGACAGGAAGAGAGAGGACTCTTCAGTGACAGCAGTAATCGAAGATAAGTTATTTCCTTGCAATTACTCTCTTCATATATATTTAGATAATGCTTGTACAATTTATCTAGACAAAGATGTCATTCCATGGTGTTATTTAAATATATATTTTCCATTTTTGAAGGAGTTATATGGGATACCGTGGTGTGTTTCATGCGGGTAGCATGAAAACATATTTCTTGACACTGTTCAGTAATGAAACTGAAAACAACAAGGCCTGAGAATTTTCATTGTGTGATACCAAGTCGTGAATGTCAGATCCTCCTACATGTTAGCAGTTACAATTCAATAAGCAGTTCCCTCGAAGGCACACACTGTATGTATATAGTATTATTTTTGGTATCCATACCACTGTTTTACAATGAAGTGCTGTTTAAGAGAGTTACTACTTCTTGACATTTCAAATCTCCCCATTCTCAGACACACTGTGGAATTAACAAAATCAATTTTCATTCTGTATTTTTCACATGTAGTCCTGGCCAATCTTTTCTTGGGCAGTGAGAAAGTGAGTGTTTGGGATATTTAGAATTCCTTTAGCATCTGATCAATATCCCAGATCACTGCTTTAAGAGGGCAGCATCCTTCTTAAATGTAGAAAGTAAATTCTTTGCAGCAGCTGTCTCAACTTCCTTGCAAAAGATTGCGTTTGCAATTGCAAACAATTGTCTATTCACCCGTGCAATGTATTCTGTGTTATTTGCACAGATGTAAACTAGTGTGGTGAATTGTCTTTTTAAATTTGGGTGGTATTAAGATGGAAGAGAGTGTAAGGGTACTTGCTGTTTAAATTCTTTTTTTCTCCACAGACTTTGATGAATTACAATGGTTTTTAAACCTGTGGTCATGGCCTCATTAATATTTCTATAAAATTATTCCAATGAGTTCTTAAAAAAAGCTATGAGAACTGAAACTGTGCAAACCACACAATCTGAGACAAGGCATTATCCACTCTTGCAGGATGAGTAATGACTAACAGCTTTAATGAAAGGTAATTGCAGACAGCAATCATTAACAGACAGGGACAGTAAACACTGAGGACAGTAATGATAGCCACTTCTCTTTCCTTACCATTTTGGGTTTAAACTTGAGAGTCAGAGAGAAACTAACAGCCAGTAGTACTTGCAAACAATTCGAATTGCATTGTTGTGGGCCATCTGCCACAGGCAATCTGAGATGCACTAAAAACTGTACATCTACAGCTGTAGGGGAGCAGGGAGGAGTATTTTTTTAAAAAATGTGTGTCAATTGACATACAAAAAAGATAACTCCATGCTTCTGCAGGTTTTTGTTTTGTTTTGTTTTGGTTTTTTTTGCAAAAGTCATCCATTTGTGCTTAAAGGAGAGTAATAGCTGTTTTACAGAATACAGACTGAACCTTTCCATGGTTTCAAAATTTATCATTTTTAGTCAGCAGAGAGAAGTTATTTAGTTTCCTGCTACTGTTACATTTTGCTTCCAAATTCTGTGGAAAGGATCCTTTACAAAACCCACAATCTTTCCCAAAGCATACAAGCTAATAAATGTCAATTCCCCTTCAAAACCCTTTTCAATTTCCCAAATGTCAGTGCTTGGTACCAACTTGTTACTTATACATCTCGATTTCATAAGGCTGGCTGCCTTGCATGTGCCAGCTCAGCTCTCTCAGGAGCTCCTTATGTCCTTTCTCCTTGGCAGGCCAGGGAGGGGCTGGGGAGCAGGGTGCTGTCCCTCCCCCAAATCCCCTGTCACACAAGGGAACCAACACAGGTCATTGCAGGAGGCCTCTGGTCTCTGCTGAGCTGCACAAAGGGCCACTTGCAAGAGCTCTCTGGATGGTGGCAGCTGTTTCATTAGGATGGCACAGCCCTGGCTTCTCCTCTGTTTTGTTTTCCTGTGTGGTATTTATTTACAGCTGGTTATTGTTAAACCTGCAGTGCTGAGTGCTGGGTTTAAGCTTGCTTCCGGAGATGTGATGCTCTCTTAAATGTCCTTGAGTTCTTGTATCTGTTCTCTTTTTGTCCGGATCTCCTGGCTTTCTTCCACTGGCCACGGTGATTCAGGAAGGCATTCCTGGAATCTTGTGCCATGACCATTTCTTCCTCAACTGAAAAATAATCCAAACAACACAAAAATTCAATAAGAATATGCTGATTTCTTATGGTGAGTTTTTATAAAGAAGAAGAGCTGGCTTATATTAATAAGAATTAATCTTACTAAGGCGAAGGTGTCTAAAGAGCCCACTGTTACTAGCTGGCCCATGATCCTAGAGGGATCTGAGTGTGGGTCTGGGGCTGTTACTGTGCCCAGTGGAGTGCTAACACGGGCTACTGACATCAGCAGAAATGCTCTGTTTGATTTGCCTCCACAGCTTTCAATCAGCATGAAATCCTTAAACAACAGCAAAGAGCATGGTTAGTTTATACTGGCAATTCGTGTTCTGCTTTACAGAGCTGAGCCTGTGCTGTGAGAACCTCGAGCTGGCCTGATCCTCCCAGTGCTGCCTGTGGTACAGACCAGAAAAATGCTTGCTGCCCACATAACTGGACATCTTCAAAACACGACCATACATCTTCAAAACACGACCAAAGTTGGAGGCTTGGAGATTATTTGAAGAAGGATGGAGAAATAGAGGAGAAAAAAAAAAACAACCCATAAAATACTTGTCATTGCTAGTTGTTCAGGAAAAATGTGTGCTGTTTTGTTAGATGATTTTGTTTTAATTTGTAAGGTATTTATATATTGATATATTTATGCAGAGCCTCTCTCTTGTTGCACAGAGAAAAATTAAATGCTTATTTAACAATGAAGCAAGGCAGCCTTGATTTTGGTAATGAAAAATTCCCTCATTTTTTCTTTTCTTTTTTTCCTTTTTTTTCAGTAAAAGTGATCTAGAGAAATAGGCAGAAATTCTGAAACCTGCAGAATTTCTGTTGTTCTGTAGGAGAGATAGCATTTGAAGGAATCTGTTCTCAGGCGTATCTGTGGCTGTTTCTCTCAGCTGATGGTCTTAAGCTAAAGCTGGCTCCACTTTCTTGTACAGGGAGAGCTGCTCAGGATGTTTTGTGTAAGTTGGCTGGAGGCCAAAACAATAGGTTGGTCTGACAGTCTCAGCTCAAGAAAAAGAAGATCTTGGAGACAGAGCTGGGAATGCAAAGCCCAAGGTACCACACAGACAAGAATTCATCTCACATCCTCTTGAGAATCTCAGCCAGAACACCTGTGATCTGGAAACTGAGTGTCTCCTTTCCTGAGGCATTGAAAAGCCAGATGATTCCCTTCAAGCATCCTTCTTGGTTTTGAAAGAGAGAAGCACAGCAACAATATTCCTTTGGCAAATTAGTCTGCCAACTACCTCATTCACCTCTCTCTTACACCCTTGATTACTAATCTCAGAAAATTTACGAAACCCTTGCTTGCTTAAACTCATTACAAATCCAAGGCTAAATTTTCTGTGCTGTAAGAGAAGCAGAATTTAACATCTGGTGCTGTAGATTATTTGCAGACCTGCAGAAAATGCATCTAAGGAGGATATGAATGTTGTGAAAGAGGGCAGGGCAGTCTGTTTCAGCAGTTGATCATGCATCGCAAATGTCTCCGAGTTTTTTCTCGGATGGGTGCATCTGGCTTAATGAAAGTACTGTCTGAGCCCCAGCAAAATACCTGAACTGATAAGATCAGTAGCCCACCTGCTTTTTCTGGCTTGCTTCATCCTAGCTGGAATAGAAAAGTGAGAGCACCACCAGGTAACAGGGAGTTCAGAAGCAGCTCAGTATTATTTCATAATAACTAATGTCTGACTTATACATATGAGCACGGAGCTGATAATTTACAGGAAACAGGAAAATCACTGTTTTTATCTGAAGTCAAATGCAATAATGTCACTAGCTTTCCTTTTCAACCACTTTCAAGAAAGAAAACTACTCTCTTAGTACTTAGCCTTCCTGTTTCCTCACAGATACTGAATTGCACAATGTTTTGGCATTGCACTGCTTTTTGTTGTTGTTTTATGAACGTGTGAAAAATCATCAGCACCTTGCTCTAAGAATAATCTATAACCCAAGGCAAGATTGGCTTAGGCATGTGGGGCAGGCTTCTCTTGCAGATTAATTTAGCATCTGAAAGCACATCTTGAACAGGAAATGTTCGAGTTTTAGCAGGCTGAATGCAACTTGAAGTGTTTGCTCATATGCAAACAAACACCTTTCCTCTGTTAAAGCCTCGGATCTAAATGCCTGGAGATGTTACACAAAACAGGAAGTTAGTTTATTTTACATTTCTGGCTGTGTATGACCTTATCTTAAGTGGCCAAATTTTCAGGATAGAGCAAAATCTGAGTGCACAAATTACAGTGTTTGGCATAGCATCTAAGTGAGATTTCTTCCCTGGCCTTGCCGTGGTGGGTAAATCCTTCTCCCATTGGGCCGATGCACCCCAGGCCAGCTTGGAGCAAAGCCTCAGCTGATCTGCAGAGCCCTGGACAGGACTGGCCTGTCTGCCCCAGCCTGGGCTCTGCTAGAGCTGAAACTTCTATCAGGAGAGTTGTGAAACACTGTCCCAGGCAGGGCTCTCACCAAGCTATATCAAGAAGCATCTGCAGTTTACAGAGAAAACCTGGGCTGTCCTCTTAGCTCTCCTGACACTCTAAATGTAGAAAATGTTCAAATGACAGATAATCTGAGGAACAAGCTTAGCCCAGTGTCAGCAAGAGTGTGCTTTCAAAGAGCTGAAGGAAAGAGTGGTTGTGGCCTCTGATCCAGATGTGCCCCAAGGCTGGCTTTGGCAGCTGGAACCTTAAAACAAGAGCATGTGTGACTCTGCTGCTGCAGCTGGGACCTGAATCTGGATGGCATGAAGATCATCCTATCAAGACTGGATGGTCTGAGGTACAGGATTTCCCTGTCTAAAAGAAACTCCCTGCCTGCTACAGGTGTAGCCCAGTTGGGCCAGGTGAGCAGCCTTGATTCTCAGTACACAGATGTGTTACAGTCACTGCACGTTTGCATTGAGATGGGTGTTTACTTTTGTTTTACTCAGATTTTTGAAGTTAGTTTAAGCTGATTTTAAAATAGAAAAGGTGACATGGCAAATGTGCACTTAGGTACAAAGTAAAAGCAAATACATACTTCTGAAAGAACACAAACGCATACTCAAAGCCCAATTACTTATAGGGTGTAACTGCTGCTACCTGTCTCACTGAGACTGGCACAGTATAAGCACAGAAGAAAATGATCTGTACTTTAACAGCCCCTTTTTTGGTTCTGGTTGCCCTTTCTATAATGTAAAACAGTAAAATCTCCTATAGTATAGTATATAAAATGATGACATTTTAAGTGAGGGATCAATTCAAGTTCTAAACAAATACCTGTAGTGCTTTTCAATCAGAAAATGGTCTAAAGTACAGTACAACTTAATAAAATGGTTTCTGATCATAGTCGTCTTCAGCTTAGTTAAGGGTACAAGCCTAAGTTGTCTGTTGAATGAGAAGGTTTGTCCCCCTCCCCAGTCTTTGTCCCCAAGTCTTGACTCACCTTCTCTTAGTTTGATCCTGAAGTAGACAATCAGCAGCAGCAGGAGTAAAGTCACAGGCATAAAAATCCCAGCAAAGAGAACATAACCAGGCAGCTCCCTCACAAACACTGACAATACATAACCTACACTCATTTTCCTCCCTGGCAACTGTGCCAAGCCAGATCCTTAAGGTCTCCAAGTTTGGACCTTATTTATCCTGCTTTCTTCCTTTTTTCCCTGATGGACATTCTGCCCTTTGCTCAGGCCATTATCTCTTTTTGGACTTTGGTTTGTTTGTGTAGGTCTGTGATCTCAGTAGTACTGGCGTTCACTCACAAAGTTACTCAACAACAAAGTTTGAAAGTGTGTGTTGAAGTAATGTAGGGCTTTGAAACCTTTGGATGTTGGGCTGGGCAGGGCTCAATATGTGAGGCTGCTGCTGCCTTTTGAGCAGCGTGGGTTCTGTCATCTGCTAGCACTGTACAACCCATTCTGAATAATAAGCACCTTCTTCCTAGATGTATTATTAATTTTACAGTAGATCTCAAATGCTCACTTAGGCTGTACATCCCACAGCCTCACATGAGGTCTCAGCTCTGAGGAGTTTTCAGACCAAACCACTAAGGCAAGAAGCAAGTGACTGTGGTGATGGGGTACCAACAGCATTCTCTCCAAAGAGCAGCTGCAGAACAGTGAAATGCAGGAAGGTTTCTTTATTAGTAAAGTTGAAAATGTATGATTTTGGGAGGCCAGATGTGCCAGAGAATTCAAGAACCTTTTAAATGTTCAAGTAGTTCAGTTTTTCCTGTCTGGTCACCAGCCTACGGTAAAACTGTGCCTTGCATTCACTGATCTTAATCAGTTTTTTAAAAAATGATTAGTCATTTTATAGTCCTCTACACCTTCAGGTTTGCAACCATATTGTGTGCAGTTCTGTCCAAGCATCCAGAAAGACTACAAGGTTTGCTTCACTAATTGGGTAGGTGGGTAGGCTGGAACCAAGGGGAAATGCAGTAGACTTTTAGACTTTCAGGGAAAAGAGGTATTTCTGTGTTCGCCTTGTTTTCTTCACCTATTGTTTTCAAGAGGCAAACAACCTCACCTAAAAACTATTTAAAGTTTTTTGAACTATGATTTTTTTGAACTGTAAAATATTTGAGGTCCTGTCTTTCTAACAAGTGATGGAGAATATAATGTTTACAGGCGAATTCCTTGTTTTGTTAATTACCTGCTGTTGTAATTGATAAAAGAGCAAATGGAGTGCTTATCCTTGTTCAGCTTCGTTATATGTATGTCTATGTGTGCCTTTTCCTACAAGATATTTGACCTCATTCGTCAAGTGCTTTATGATCTACTGATGAAAAGCATGGATTAAAAGCCAGATGGTGAAGATATTAATATTATTATAGGCCCATCTGTTGCCAGGTAATTCCTTCCTTGAATAGATACCTGTCAGCTGTGATCAATAGATTCCTTTGACTTTTTTCTTTGTGCATGCAAAGTTAATTTGGTTTTTTTTTAGACTATTGTGATTGTTATTGTTTGGGTTTGCAAAACAATTGCAGCATTTGATGAACACTCTTCTGGCATATTTTTTAAATTCCTCCCTAACTGATGTTCTTATATAAAAATATCTTGAGTAATCAGAGAGCTCAGTCTTTGAGAATGGCTTCATTCCGAGCACAGTGACATTACAAAATGAGCCAGGGGATACTTCTATTTGATACACCTGTAATGGACCATAATGACATTTATGGGCACTAAATACCTGCATACAAGGGCAAAACACTCACTTGGATTTTTTAAATTGGGTTACTTTGTGTGCCTGTGATACAATTTCTTTCTGTCAAATGCGGGTCAGGTGAGGTGAAGTAAGTAGCTTGACTTGCTTGTCTCACCTGCCTCTGTTGGTTTCAGGCACCTGATGGATTGGAAGTGGTTAATTTCTGCTGAGGAAAAATAAGAAATTCCTCAGCTCTCCACCTTGTGAAGTGGCAGCTGCCAGCTCTGGTCTCAGCAGTGAGGAACAAAACTTGGCTCGTGGCTGCTCAGTGTGCAGACATGTAATGCAAGTGTACATATTGAAACAGGACAAATGCAGTGGAAATGAAGTCAAACACGTTTTTGCCAGGAAGGCAGTTGATTTCCTCCCTGGGTTGTCTGGGATGGTTTGTGTAAAGCCAAGGGGAGTTCTGCTGCTGGGCAGGCAGTGGTGTTTGCAGCAGCAATGCCTCGCGTGTCGTCTGCCACAGCCAGAGGAAAACTGGGAGAAGTGAGCCAGGCCTGGATTACTAACACAGGAACATACGGTTCCTGGCTGATCTGTGAAGCTTGGCTGTGTTTGGGAAAATAGACGGATTCATGCCTTTGTGAACTTGTCACTGACCTTTCACCCTCTGGGAAACAGAACCGATTGCTTGTTACCCCTACAGCACTGCAGGACGGGACTGCCCAAAGTTTGCTTTACGGCTAACAGGGATTTCAGCCATTTCAAACTTTCCTTTTGGCTTGAATCAGAAATCTAATTTCCTGTGAGAAGGAATTTAAGGAACATTAATTTTACAGCCAATCAAACTCTTATTTCAGCTGTGTCATTTTGATTATTTGGAAGAAATGTGAACATGAATGAATTAATTCAACTTCAAATGACTTTCTAGTTTTCAAACTTGCCAACTAACACCAGAAATTATGAACATCACACCTACCTTGTTGGAAAGAATTACTTTTACTGCTCATCTTTATGTGTGTGTGTGTGTTAAGGACACATATTTTCACACACATTCTTGTTGAATATTTTGTTTCAATAGCAGTTTTCAAGGAAAATGTTCTCTTAAAATTTCTAGATGGCTTTAGTAGGGAATATAAAAAGGCAAAGAAGTACCTATTGGTGCTGAGGGGAAAGAGTAAGATGTGCCTATGAAGACTGAATCACAATAAATAAAGAAAACCTGGTTATTGCAGGTGCTCAAGAGCCTTGGCAGAAGCTAAGATGCTCATGTTTTGTACAGGCAAATTGCCAATGTGCACAGCAGATGATCTGGAAGAGCTGAGGTTGCACTTTCTTAGAGAAGACGCGGTAAAATTTTCTGTAAGACTGAAATGTTTTGTAAAAAATCAGTATTTCTGTTATTATGGTGGAAAGAGGAATCAGGAGCTTGGTCCTGCCTCAGTAAGGGCAGAGCCTTCCAGCACACACCAGTGGGTCAAAACTCTTGTTCCTCCCAGAGCCAGGGCTGGAGCTGGCCCCAGAGGACTGGATATTCCCAGAAGTGTCCCTAGCCCAAGATGAGTGTTGTAAGCTGGGTAAGGCTATTGGCAAATTGGTAAGCTTACACTGCTCAGAAAACACATTTTGGATGGAAAAAGAGCTTCAGTTCCTGGGGCTATCAAGGCGCAAGGTTTCCTGAAATGTATATTAAGGTTATTAAATTTAAATGCTAAATAAGCATTTAGATCTATCTTTATCCTGGATGCTCTGCTAGAACACCAAAATTGTCTGTTCTCCTTTCCAACATAAATTCAATAAAGGTTATTAGATTGTGTAGTTTGATATCTTTGTTATTACAGGCAATTTCATTTCCTTCCATGTCCTTTGCAGAAACCAATAAATTGATTGAGGCTTGTTTTCCCAAAAAGCGCTCAGCCTTTGTTTGAAAACATCAGGAGAGAGAGACTCATCTGTCCCTTTCCATGCCTTGTTCATGATGTAAAACACCCACTTCATGTCTGGTTTAGAGCTTGTCGTGGTTCTGCTTTCATCCACTTTTTCTGCCTGCACCTTCCTCAATGTGTCAGGGAGTTTTGGGAGACCTGCTATTTTTCCCCCGTGAAAGTACTTATGCCTTGCAGTGTTGTGTCTCAATCTCTTTCCTGTTAAGCTACCCATTCTGATCTCTTAATTCCTGACAGCAGGAAATATGGGAATTTTGCCCATCCGTGAAACTTCCTTGCAGGTTTTCTGTGCTGTGTCTAATTTTTAAAGGTATCTTTTGAAATGTGGGCATCCTGGTGGTTGCAATCTCATAACAGTGTCACCTGAGACACTCTTAGAGGTAAATTCGTATCTCTACTCCCACTTGCTATTCAGTTTTTCACTCATTAGGCAGGCTTGTGAGGTCCTGATTGCTAAAGCATTTGGAGGCACTTGGATTACACATCTGCTTGCTATCTCAGTCCTCTTCAGGATTGTGGTTGCCCAGGGCAAATTTTAGAGATGACCTTTTAAGCTTGTTTCTAGATGGAAAATTTTTGTTTGGAAATGTTATAATGGCTTGTGTTATGATAATCCCAGCCTTTAACAAATGATCCAGATCACACAGCCTAACTGCTTGTTACTTCTCCTTACTGCTTAGCATCAAGCCTTTGACTACCTGTACCTTTTAGAAATGCAGATTTTATATCAATTTCTAAGTGAGGTTTTTTTCCCCCCTCTCCTACTTTGCTGATTTTCTACTTTGTAGCTTTTCTAATACAAGTATTTGTGTCTGCATGGTGTAAGTTGCTTCAAGTTATTGATCCAGCTGAAAAGCTGCACAAGCTGTTTCTGGGCTTTGAGGGAAAGTGTTAATGAGATTATTGTGAAACTGGATCCATTTTCTAGTTGAGTTTGGAGCTGGCTTAGCTGCCAAATGCATAACCATCCCCTCACCAGAAGCACTGCAGTAGCTGTCCTGTGGATATGACTTTTAAGATCCCTGCAGCAATTCCTAATTCATTACTTGTGTGCTCTATTGGTATAGAAAAGTGATCACTTTTTAATGAGCACGTCTTGTGCTATTGATTCAAGTGCCTTAGGACTTCTAGGTGTATTGAAACTGTGGTTGACTATCAAACAGACTTGTAATCTCATTAACAAAGTAACATCTATTTTGCATAAATTATGCTAAGTAGCTTATTTATATGCTGATTTTCTATATCTTTGAAAAATCTTTGCATTCTTCATGGCTTGTATTTAGGGTTTTTTACTTATAACTAGGCCAGATCTTTTGAGCGTTGGCACACAAATAATGGATTTCTAGGCTTCTGAATATTATGATTAAGATTTATGAAAAAAATCTTTTAGCTGAAGTGGAAAAATGCCAAAACCTTCTTGGCTAACTTCCAGGCCTCTTTTAGGCTTCTTGATTTTCAAAGTTCAGTACAGGTTATTTAAATTTCAGCTTTGTAGTTAATCACCTGTACAGGTGAATAGTAATCTACCTGTGCCCAAACATCTGGCAGTGGTACATATGGATGAGCCTTTTCTTTGAGTACAAACCAAAATATCCATTGAGGGTAATACATTCTATACATTATTGCTTAAACCACTCTGATATGAGCTGCTGTCAACATCTCTCTTGCTTCTGGTACAATTTTGAAAGAATCAAAAATCTGATTGCTCCTAATCCTCTGACCATGGCATTTTCCATGAAGCCCATTTTTTATATTCATGGCTTGTCATGCTTGTCCTTAACTTGAAACATGACTCGACAGAGAGACAGTAAATTTTTCTTTTGGAATTGTTATTTGTGTTTCTGTTAAATTCAAATTTTAAAGTGCATAGGATATTGTAAGTTAATAAATATTTACTCTTTCCATTGAACAATTTTGCTAAAAATTTTGGAGATAGGTTGATTTCTATTACTCACTTTACTCTGTGTGTGTGTGTGTGTGTGTGTGTATGAAGTTTCTTGTTCGAGCTGCCCACTGTTCACTCGTAGCTGAAGAGACTGATTCCCAATGACTCTTTGTACCAGCTGCTCTTCACCAGTTCCAGCACAGGAACTATTTCACCTGTACCTGGCATAACCTAGTCCTGCAGTATCCCTCCTGACAGCTGAATCCCTTTCTGTTAGAAGATCATGGATCTTTAGAAGCCATATGATGAATGCTCTCCGTGTGAGACTTCAAGCAGTGTATTAAATGGAAGGGTATCTTTTTCTTTTTAATTAAACACTGCAAAACAAACCAAATCTCCTTCTGTCTTATCTCTGACAGCTCATGGCTGCCTGTCAGTGTGCTTTTCTCCTTGATTAGTAAAGATAAAATCAATGTAACCTTTAGGCAGTGTAGATAAGTGAGTGAGTAATGAAAAATGGCGCTGCTCTGATATGCCAGAAAGACAGAGCCAGGTTGACCTGGGAATGGTTGTACAGTGGTAACACAGGGTTGTCCTTTTGTCTTACCCATAACCCATGACCCCAGCTGTGATGACAGTTTGCTGTATCACTGTTTGCTCACTGCCAGCTTGCTTTTCACACAGCTACAAACAAAGCAAGAAGAAGTGCTTCTAGAAATTAGGAGAGGCTCAACTTTCATTTCGTGTCCTGATGTGTAACTGATCCTGGAACCATTGTGTAAAGGTCCAGAGAAGTGACCACAGCAGTTGTAAAATCTAAGCTGCCCTTTTTTTAGCTGACTTGATTTCCAATGTGTTATGCTGTTTGTTATGTTTCAGTTGAATTATGCCATTTGTTGCTTCTTGGTTGCCTAATACCTCATGATATTCCTTTACAACGTCTGCTGCCCTATGTTGCTACCTTATCATACCTCAGGGAGTTTGGAGTCACCATGTAGCTGTAGAGTAATGCACTGTTTCTTTTCCCACTTCCCCATAGTAAAAGATGATGGATAGCAGGCTACAGTGGCAAGATTTACAGCTGTGCCCAGCCAGCCCAAGAGACTGAACTGGAAATGCCCAAGATTCTGCTTCTTGGGCAGCCTGACCTCAGCTCCAGCTGATTTTTGGGGTTGTCCTGTGCAGGGGTAGGAGCTCAGGATATTCTGTGATTCCATGATCCAGCATGGGGCTGGGGCAGCTGCAGTGTGGATAGTGAGGGAGGCTGCTCAGCACCACAGACAGGTTTTGAACCCTGTGAACAAGCTATGGGGATGGAATAATGCAGAAGCATTTTATTGGGTGGCTAAACATGCATAGATGTGTAGCTATATTGAATTTGAAGCATAGCTCTGCAAAGTATAAAAGTGGCATCTTCCAGGTCAGAGTGATTTCTAGGGCATGTTGGCTTATTTGTGCCTGGTTGTGTGCCCTAAGTGACTTAAGCTGAAACACTTTGGCTACTTTGCCGGACGCCTGAGGATTTTGCAGTAACTCTGTGTCCTTATTAGACATACCTAAGAAACAGCCCAAGTTTCATAGAGTAGATAGAGCTGTAGACAAGATCCACGTTAAAAGTGTCTGTGCCACTGTTGCTAGTAAGCCAAATTGTCTCAAGTTACCCATTACAGGTCTGCAGACATTCTATGTGGGCTTTCCCTGCAAGATTCCCTCACAGGAAGCTGAGCTATGACTGCCTCCTGTTGCACAGGCTCCTTCTCTGGAGAAAAAGGATTCCTCCATAGAGGGATCCAAGCTGCTGGTTGAATAGGGGCAATCCAAAACTTATTGAGCTAAGGCCTAATGTACCCTAATG
The DNA here is from genome assembly GCA_013397155.1 of Irena cyanogastra. Taxonomy (NCBI): domain Eukaryota; kingdom Metazoa; phylum Chordata; class Aves; order Passeriformes; family Irenidae; genus Irena; species Irena cyanogastra. The sequence goes on along the minus strand of VWZV01017377.1, from coordinate 206,288 downwards.
TAACCCTAAATACCTGACAGTGAAATGAACAGAACAGCAAGTTTGTCAGCAGTGCTGGGGAAGTGAGTGTGTGTGCAAAGCTGCCTCCTCTGTCACAGCATCTGGAAGGAAATCAAATCTCTGTGTGAGACAAATTTTCAGCTGCTGCCAGCGAAAGCTATGGCTAGTTTAATGCATTTTGTCAGCTCTCTAGTACTCAATTAATGTGACATGAAATAAAATGGCACGAGCACATATCATTCTCTGTTATGTATTTCTGGTGAGTGCTAATTGGCATTCCACTTTCCACACTGTGCATTTACACAGTAATGAGTTGTAGCCATCTGCTGGCATGAAATGATCTTTTTTTTTTCTCCTCTCCCCAGAAAGGAGATAGACAGACCACCCTTCATGTTTTTCCTTATACTCTAACATATCCAGAAAACCTTATGCTTAATACTGACTTTGGCATCAACAAATGCTAATTTACACATGCAACCATGTAAAACCAAGGAAAGAGTTTTTAACCCTGCCTTGTTTGATGATTTAAAATAATTACTGTGGATGTTCTGTCTTAGGGATTTTCATGTAGTATTTTAAGAGAGCAACTGTGTTTTTTCCCTGAATGAGGAATGCATTCTAAGGTCTTTTACTTATAATAATGATAAGGCAAAGATAGTCCATTCTCATCAGAAAACTGCCCCATAGGCAGCAGCTTCTCTAGCATGAATGTTAAACCATGCAGAGCCATGGAAATAGAATAAAGGAGCTTCAAACTGGTAGAATAGAAAGAAGGGGAAATAATTGAGGCAATAATTCCTGTTTGAAAAAGGTATGGCTGCTCTGAGCATCTGCTGCCCCAGCTTGCTGACTTTTTTTGCTGATAGACCCTGTAAGGCTTGACTGATGTGATGGCCAATGTGTCTGTAAGAGGGAGCAAGACTCTTAAGCTGATTTGTACAGGTACCTCAAAACATTGATTGCATAGTTGATCCTGAAATGAGGGAAAATGAAATCTCTTTTTTTAAAATAGCAATTTTACTAATTTGCCTTTTACACTGGAGTTCCCAATGTCTCTTATAAAACTCACTGTGTTTTTTACATCATCAAGCCCTGAGATAGCAAGAAAGTTTTAAACAGTTATCCACCACTGTTGGTACCTCACCTACTTCATCCTTGATTTCTCTTAGAAGTCCTCAGGGAATAATAGGGATACGTAAGTGTTTGTTTTCACAGTTAGTTCAGTAACTTCATCTACAGCCACTTCGAATTTCAGATATTTGCTCCCCCATGTTCCCCACCCAGGAATTCCAACATCAGAGTCTCCCCAGTTTATTCCAAAGTGAATACTTATGAAAGGAATTCGTTTAGCTTCCCTGCAGTGGCTTTGCCAGGGGTTGCCCATGTAGAGATGTCTGATCCTTATTCAAAAAATACATTTAGTACTTTGACTCCTTGAAAAAATAGAAGTCACAAATGTCAAGAAAATAAAATAAAACAGACGGGCAGGAAGAGCTGCAGATGTGTTTAATGTATTAAACACACTGAGGACTCTACCTCACAGTGTGCTATCAAGCAAACTTTAGTTTGTATGGACTGAAAAGTGTATGAACACAGAGCAGCACTTTGGCTACTCAGTGGGTATGTGCCCTCAAGCAGATTTTTACCTGCCCTGTCAACATGTGGTGGCTAATCACTCTTCTGGTGAGCTTGTGCTTGTCTGGGCAGTAATCAGGGAGTAGCTGTGGACTCACAGCCTGCTCTGCCTGATGCCATATTTTTGTGTTATGTGTGTGCGCGTGTGTGGATCTGAGGACTATGATTTATCAGTCTTGAATACCTGGACAGTTTTATTGTTTACAAAAACAGAAACAACATGTCATCTGCAGAGCTGCAATCATCTGTAATTATTTTGCAGCATGCTTCTTCTTTGGTATATTGAGAGGCTGGAGAGAAATTAGTGAAAATACACTTTTTAAAAGTTTTTTGATTAATTTTCTTTTCCAATCACCCACACACTGTTTCTTCCATTCATGCTGTTTTTATCTTGGTGGCATTATCTGTTTTCGCTTATAGTTGTGTGACAGAGACCTGCTGATTTTTCAATGGCTTCCAACAGCACTTATTATCTAGCACTCTTCTTCAATCAGTGGATTGCAGAAGTACAGTGCACTCAGGGATACTCAGATAATGGGTTACAATCAAACAACGTTAGAGAGATCTGTTCTCCTGTCTTTCTGTAGTGCTTATTTGCACATTTGGCACAGTCATGATACTGACATTTGAAGTTCTAATAGGGCTTTCTATCTAAGGGTCCCCGAGCGTTGTGCAAAGCACTGATAGATTCACTCCCTTAAATGTGCTGGGACTTCAGCACCTCCTGGGAATGCTGGAACTCTAATTCTAATTTTACAGCAGCAGCAGTAAGATTTTTACCCCATCTTCACAAATTTGTAGTAAAAAAGCAACTGCTTTATCTTCTAAGCATTTCCTGAGGTCCCCTTGATGGAGGACGCACAGGGCAGCTGTAGTTGGCAGATTTTCCTGAGCTGGATGGAGGCAGAGAATAATCTCATTTAATCAGCAGCAGAGTAATTTAGTGTATCTTTGGTCACGTCCAAAGAACTAAGAAACATCTCCCATATTACAAATCAGTGGGGGAAAGGTGGGGTGGCACAGTGACAGAAAAGAGCTGGGAGTTTCTCTGGGCTCTGGACACAAGGGAAGGTAATGGCTGTAGGTTACTGGGGTCTGTCTGCCTGAGTGAGGAAGAACAACCACAGAAGGCAGTAGGCAAACTAGGGAGATGAATTAGAAGAAATTTTGGTGGCTTAAGCCTGAGAGAAACTGTGTTAATGGCACTGTTGGCTACCGAGAATTTAGAAAAGCGAAGTCCACTTATTTTTTGATTACTAAAAAGGGTCATGTTTCTCAAAAATAAATAAATGCTTCTATCCCTACTTCACTTCTCTAAACAATAATGTAGCTTGGAAGTGTTCACTAGCAGCTGAAGTGTGAAGAGACAGAAAGAATTTCTCCTATAACCTACTTGGTAAAAGAGGATAAGGAGCACATATGCTCCTTAACTCCTGTTAACTCTGCCTGCTGAGAGTAAGGAAACAGAGTTTAAACCCTGCAGACAAAATGACAAGAAAAAAAGCAGGAAAAGTGAAAGCAAATCACTCAGTTTACTGCTCTAGCCATTATTTGGAGTTACTGGGAGAAGTAGTACCAAAACCATGGGGGTATTACTCTGTTCCAGATATAAGCAATATTCCAGTACAATTTAAGGAAATTTACCTAAATGCCAAGTCTTCTGTGACTGTGGATTGTGTTTAACAAAACTAAGTAGCATCGTCAGGCTAAAAAAAGACTTAATTGAAGTAAATTTCCGTACCATTCTGAAAGTTCCCAGAGTATTGAAAGACTTTCAGGCTACAAGATTATCTTAGAGAAAAAATTTACCCAGAAACGTTAGGCTTATTTTGAAAACACTCTTAAAAGCTGGTGTTGTCACCTTCTCACTGGCTTGTTGTCTCAGTGAATATGAAATACTCTTCTCTCTTTGTCAATTTACCGATGATGCTGAAATAAAGATCAAGGACTCTTTCCCCTATTGCATTAACAATTTTATGGAGGCAACTGCTGAAGGGAGCCTGAAATGGACACTCAGTTTCTCTAGTAACCATTTGGGGATCTGCTCTTTTTCCTTGCTGAATTATTTTGTGCTGCCTTCTTTTAACTCCTTCACAAGAACCCCAGATGGTCTTTGTCATTCACTGTCCCTCTGCTATGATCACATAGATAACAATCTCTGGACAGCTATAATTCTCACTGCAGGTATTTTCCAGCATTTGAAAGTAATACAAGAAAACAAAGAAATGTCACTGAAAAGGTTTTCAGGAAGCTGTCTAGCCAATACCCATCCTCCGAGGCAGGGTCAGGAGCAGCTGTGTGTCTTGAACATGTCAAAATAAGCTATCCTTAAAACCCCCTGAGGCTGAGGTTCCAGTAACCCCCTGAGGTACTGCTTCCCTGGGGTACCATCTAATGAGTGGTGTGCTGAGACTTCCCTGCTGTCTAGCCTAAGTGGCCCTTACTGCAAATCAAGTGAATTATTGTTCTATCTTTCAACAGCAGTCTACTCCTATCCTCTTTTTTTCTGTAACTTTGTCCTCTGGTTTATGTGTCCTTTCATTCCATTTTTGGAAAACATCATTCTTCCCCACTGCTGCCCCCTCCCCTGCCAACATTTTATATTGTTATTTCCATACATCATTTTTGAAAGATTTATAATTGTGTCTGTTCTTCTCTGAATTATGCCCAACTTTTTGAGAATAAGCCACTCAAACTCCAGCTGGAGGTCTCAAGTATTCTCCAGAATGTAATGTTTTTCTCTGTCTGGCAATGTTTTTTTCTCATATAGGACTCACCCAGGACAGAACTGTTCATTTAGGATATACTTTTTTTGCAACTATGTCTCTTCCCTTTGAGGTTTTGAGCCACAAAAGCCACCAGGACTGGAACATACCTTGGCTATTTTCCACAGTATATGCGTATCATTCAGTTTTACTTGTGCCATGGTCCTTTGTACTTTGAATTTTATAATTTTCAGATTATCGCTCCAATTGTTCACATTCATTTTAAATCCTAATCTTCTCATCTTAGCATGACCTACATGCTAACTCATCACCCAAGTCATTGGTAAAGATATGAAATAGATTTGTCTTGGGACAGACTGTGTGACCTGACTCAAATGACCCTCTCATTTAAAGCAGATGGTCTAACATATAAATGTGCATTTACCTTATAGGCTTTATTTCAAGCTCTTTTCTGAGAACAGAAATGGGACTGTATCAAAGGTGCACTAACATCAAGACATACTGCATCAGTAGTTTCTTTCCCTACATGAGACCAGGTTCTCTTATTTTCAGAGAAAAAGATGAAAAGGCTTCTTACAGCTTGTTCCTGACAAATGCACTGTTGTTGAGGAAGGACCTGCTTTCGGGCTTGGAAAGTCTGCAGTGACATCAGTCAAAATTGTAGAGCATCAGCTCCCTTGATAAAAAGATAGTGAGTTTTTTCTTTCACTCATATCTTTAGACAGATGCAGTTTTGACATGCTCTTTCCATTTAATTTCTTGTCAAACACATATGCTAGCTGAACTACAACCATTTTGTGAATAAGTTAGCTAGCCCAATGAAATTAATGGGGGATTTTCTATTGCCATAATTGGCCAGAGGCCTAACTGGCTACAGCTGAAAGCAGTTTCCATGCCAGCACAAACAATAATTGCACTCAGCAAATATTACATCCTGGCAGCTGCAGCTGAACCCTGTAGATCAACTCTGTTTTAGCCTATATGGGTTCAGTTAATATTTATTTTATCTTGCAGTAACTAAGGTGGTTTTAAAGCTATTTTGTCCTCGATATTAAACTCTATAAATAGTAGAAATGAGCTCAAAATATATGTCTTTATATTAGAGATATTCTAGCAATAAAAGCAAGTAAGCAAAGAATTAAAGTAACTTTACATGCTTTTCCTGTTCTCCATCAGCCTATGTGATAGCATTGGCTGTCCAGTTTGTATGGCAGGATGCAACATTAAAGCCCAGGCAGTTTTTAAATAATGTCCCCACTTGTTTCCTTTCTCATGTATTTTCCATTCACCTTTTCATTGTTGTTGTTGTTGTTCTTGGGGGTTGCTTTGTTCTGTTTCTCTTCCCTTCTACTGTCTCCTCATCCTCTTGTTTTTTCAGTTTGGCTGTGGTCTGTTCCTGGTCTAGCACAGTGGCAGGAAAGGAAGTACCAGGGGCCGGAGGAATGACTCAGCTGGCAGTAGGGTTTCAGGGTTTATCCTGCACCCAGTGGAGGGTGGAAGAGCCCAAACGCTCTTGTGCATGTTGGGGTGTGGGCTGCTCTCAAGAAGCTGGTGACTGCTTGGGGCAACTTCTTCTGGCCCCTCTGGTGCAGGAGCTGGCTTTTGACTTCCCAGAGGCTTTCGGGGCTTTCTCATCACTCATGCATCTAGGTGCCATCTGGTCAGGGTCTGTGTTGGAAAGGGGTATGAATGGACTGGAATTATCTGGTACAGGTCATTGGCGCTGAAAGTTAATTGCCTGTCTATTCAACCGCGCTTTGAGGTGAAATATAAGTCTGCAGTGTGTTTGTGTGCTTTGGAGGGCAACAATGCCTATTTTCAAGATAGGCCTAAGGTGTGAAGCTCAGGTAGCTTCTGAACTTTTCTAGGCAAGGCTGAGTTTCAGAGCAAGCCTATATTCCTGCCAAAGGGCACACTGCTGCTTAGAGTCCCTCTAAGCTGTTTCTCCTTTCCCAATGGGTTGTGTTACTGTTATATCTACCTGCATAATATTTACCCATTGTCTGCAATCACAGTTGTTAGGAAGGACATTGGCCTGCCAACAACACATATGATGGCATAGGATGCTCTTAAATTAAGTGTTAGTATTTGCAGGAACATAGAGTGTGCTCTAGTTTCTAGACCTCCAGCTATCCCCCATGGTTCCCTTTATAAATCTCTTCATCAGAAAACTAGAAGGTTTTTTTAGTAATACACTAGGAATAAAATAATAAAAAAAAAAAGAACCTGAAAGTATAATAATAGAACTATATAGCGAAGCTTGTAAAGTTCAGTGAATTTCAAGCTTGGAATGGACTTGTGCCTTCCTCTGCAAATAAAAAAAAATTATTAGGTATTTCCATATAGACAGATGGTCACCTTCTCCTAAAAGCCAAGTATGAGACAGTTGTGAGCTGAAACATGGCCATGGTATCCAACATCTGGTAAAATCATGAGCAGTAGTGTAGTAATATTTTATTGTTTAATTTTCTTTATTGGGTTGTTTTCTATGTATGGAGTGATTCCCTTCTCAGTTCTTAGTTTCATAGTGATCCCCTTCTCAATTCTTATTTTCATCTCTTCTTGAAATACATGCTGTGGGAAATTGAGTGTTTTGGTTTTGCTCTCCAGTACTGTAAAGAAAATGTTCTTACTGAAAAATAGCATAGCTTTACTTTTTTAAATCTTCATAGGTGGGTCATACTGCTTTTTTACACCAACATCAATAACACAGTTTGCAATGTTAGTTAGAAACATTCTACTGCTTTGCATTAATCTACTGCCATCATAGACTATATATGCATAGACTATATATACATGTATACATATACGTATATATATACATAGACACTATACATGTAGTCTGGAAGCCTTAAATGGACCTAAATAAAAAAGCAGCCTTGGGGACTGTATAACCCAAGTACACAGCAAGAGGAAAACAACCTCAAAGACCACAGTGGTCAACGTAATAATCAACAAACTTAGCACAGAGACCATGGCTTGTGGTAGTTGTCATAGCAAGGAAAGTTTTCAGAAGTAATCTGAACACAGTCATTGAGGCCATTTTAAGTTGCTGCTTTCTGGTCACCTCCCAGACATAAAAGTGTAGTAATTTGAAACTCAGTGGGTATGTGATACAAACTGGCAGTATGAGCCTCTCAGTCTCTTGCTGTTGTTCAGAAAAATAGGTCAGTCAGGTGGGTCAAAATATGAGAAGTCTTGGAAGAGGAAATAAGTAATCAAGACTGGATGCTCTGTAGCATACAGAAGCAGCAGCATGGATAGATTGCAAGATGAAATTCCAAAGTGGTGGTCTAGAAGAGCAGATTTTGCAGGTGTGCTCTGCATGGACATGAGAGATGGAGAAGAGTGCATGGCTGTGCCTCTCTGAACCAGGGAGGAGGAAGCTGCAGAAACAGAGACATGGAAATGAAAACTTCTCACTCCAGTCCTGAACACACACTTACAAATGCCTAGTTAGATTTTCATAGCTTAAAGTACAGACTTCAGCTGTCGCAGTAATCTTTCATGGATTAAACCACTGTCACCAGAGAGACAATTAACGCCAAGATGAGCTCACAATGTTGGATTCACACTTTACTGTTAAATCATAAACGACTTGAGATTTCATAGTGGGATATTTTGGACTTTACTCTTAAGAGATTCACAAAGAAAATATCTCTTGAGAAATGTAAATTATGCATAATGTTTGCATTATTCTGCAAAGCAAATTGCAATGTTTATGCTAGCTTTCTGTGTTACTGACTTTGTTTTCCCCAGAAGATACAAATTTTCCTGAACAAAGTTCTAGTGACAAAGTGGGTTTGGGGCTCCCTAGAATGTTAATTTCACATTGCACTTGCCCCATAAAAGTTCACCAAGTGCTGTGCTGTAAGGCAGCACATAAGGTAGGAAGGAAAAGAGTCCTCCCTCGGTATGCTCATTGAAGTTGCACAATCTGTGAAAAAAAAATGCTTTGGGAATGAAAACCCAAGAATTAAAGAAAATTTGCTATTAAGTACAATTTCTGATTAAATTCCTGGTTTTGTGCTTTTATTTGGGTAATTTTGTCAGCCCCCACATGATGTGCATATTGCTTTCAACCACCAGCAGAGCTTTTCATTGCCATGCAAAGAAGTCGGTGGTAAATTATAGAACTCTGACAATGTGCTTTTTTTCTTTATCCCAGTGGCATCAACCTACTTTACTACCTCTAAAGTCAAAAATGCACCACAGTTAATACAGAATTTCATATCCATGCATACAATTGGTAAAAAAAAAGCTGCTTTTGCATTTTTTTTTTATTATGCTCTGCTAAGGTCTTACCTTCGAAACAAACACCTGCCTGAAAAATCTACATTGACCTAATATTTCCAGTGATGCATTTTTGAATGGATACATGTTCTGTCTCAGATTATTGACCTGGATAAAGTATAAAACAGGAGTGAGAAGCTGAAAGTTAAGATTTTACTTCATGGTATCCCTATGCCAAAATCTTGAATATATGTATTGGAACAGCAATTACTCCTATCGTTGTCTCATCAGTCTTAAAGGACATAATATCAGTCTGTCTTCTAATGAATATTGGAACATGTGTCAAATCAAGAGGCAGTATGAAAGCTTGATGTTAAGCTCAGTTTAGCTTCAACCACTAGTTACTTTACATTGGCTTCCCAAGTATTTAAAATGTCTGGAACAGGAATAAAAAAAAAATCAGTAAAACTTGGTAGGAATTCAATGAGAGGGAGATTCAGAACACATCTCTTCTAATTGATGCTCTCACAAGTCAGGCATTCAAACACGTCTTTGGACTTTTCTAAATTTCTGGAAACCACCATTTTGAGACAGGAGCTTGCATATATGAAATGGTCAGATGACATGAAAAGACACTACACAATCTAGTTCCACTTTCCTGAGTATATTTGATGTTTTTCTTTGAAAAATAACAGTGCCCAAAACTCTCAAGAATTGATTTCTAATTAAATATATAACTCTAAAGTTTCTGTTGAATAGCCTTATTAAGTATGGTTTTTCACTTTAAAAAAAAGCCTTTTGTAAACAAACTTGTGAAGGAAATTAAGGAACTCCCCAAGGACAGGAATGTTTTTGCAATTTTCCACACTGGTAATTAACTATGGTGTTAATATTACAACAATGTTTTCAGGAGGGTCCGACAGAGTTGGGGAAGTCTCCATATTAAGCAGTTAACAGCTGTCCCATTCCAGCTGCATTAAGGACAGATAGCAGAGACCAATATTTGAAGGAAAAGGAAGCATTGCTATCTCCTTTTAAATGCAATGGACTGGGGGAGAGAGGCTAAATGGCTGGCCAAAGGTCAGATGGGTGGACTTTAGTTAGAGTCAGAAATAGAAGCACGATGTCTAGACCATCGGGTCTCAAGGCCATCCCTGCTCTCTTATAACCCTGATTACAGGTAAGGTGCTTGTTTGTTACATGAAAAACCTCAGAAAGGTTGGTTCAGATAAGCATTCATTCCTCTGACAGCTTATCTCAGCCTGACTCAAACTCTTTGACTCCTCTGAGCCTGCAAAGGGCATGTCTTGCAAAAACTTTTTAAAAAACATGTTTCTGTATTTTAAATCCATTTGGAAGCAAACTGGAGAGCAACCTAACGGGGATAAAAATGAAAGATAATATGAAGTGAATAAACTGAATTTCAAATCTCAATATGATTTATCTGTCAGATTTTGGTGAAAGTCACTGTGGTTTCATTTTTTTACTTCCCCTCTTGCACTGGGAAGAAATTGAGCATTTCCCCTGCCCCTCTTTGGTGAGCTGTTGCCCTCCTTGGCTTGTAAAGTACTGTTGTCCAAGATGTCTTGATGGGATGTGGGAGGAAAGGTTCTTTCACCCAATAAAGTCTCAGTATCAGGCCTGCATGCGCTAGGGATCGGATCCTGCTGCAGGATGCGGCAACCAGAGGCCGTGATTTGCTGAACCTCTTCTGTGCTGTTCCAGCACAAAGCAAAAGCTCATGCTCTGCTCACTGGTGGGTTTAAACTTAACTCCCCTACCTTGTCTCAAAACACCCTCACCCCTCTTGTGAGGCATCAGAAATGCCATAACAAGGTCTGGAACATAGTTCTGAGGCAGACTGCTATTCGGGAGGGACAAGATGAGAAGCCACTTAGGAGGGAGATGCAGAGATGAGCTGGTGTGTTTGAGTGCAGCATCTGCTGAAAGAGGCTGTCCAATATGAGCCATTTCTTCTCCATTGCTGTTGTTCATTTTCAGCTGAACTGCTCCTAGCAGGACTTCCCTAAGGGATGTAGCATGACTGCACTGCATTCCTTCTCTCCCAGTCAAACTACAGGAAGAGCTGGATATCACTCTCTGATTTTCGGGTAATGTTAGCTCAGTCCAGTTGTCCAGTTCTTATAGACCCCTTCATCCTCAACTGCTCATTACCATTTGCATCGTGTTTAGTGATAGCTAGTGGAAGGCTGTGAGTTTTCTTGTGTAAGGATGAGACTCCGAGGGATTTTTTGTCTGCGAATCACTCCTAGGTGAAATGTCTTGGTCAGGTATGGTTTCTCTGTGTGCAGAACAAGAATCTTCCTCCACAAAGCCTTTGGGGATATTGAACTGAGACGTGCTCTAATGATTGCTTTTTCTTTACTCTTCTTACTGAGCACAGGCCTTAAAAATAAACTTCAAATGCTTCCTTGCCTTTTCTTTCCTTTGAATGCCAAGATCTCCTTCAATTACCTCTGAAATACATTATTTACTTGACAGTTGTATTTCTGGGGGCAGACTTATGGGATGTTAAATGTTCTTTCTCTGTGGTCGAGGCCCCATGGTTTATTGTAACACAAGTACATTTAAATGAATAAAACCATAAATCCGTGCCATGACACTGTATAAATACTGTTTGTAGGTTGTGAGAGACTGGACTGTTAACAGCTCAAACCAATTGCCTATTTGTGGAGGCTCCAAGGTGCTTTGCTGGGGCCAGGTTTGCACCCTCATTGTGGGGAGGAGGTGAGTTTTTGGGTGTGTGGTGGCCATTTGCAAAAGACAGAGGGGGCTTTGCAAGCCGAGTTTTGGGGCTGATAAGAGGCAGATCCTGCAAGGTGGGATTTCTTTCTTTCTTTTCCTTCCTTCCTTCCTTCCTTCCTTCCTTCCTTCCTTCCTTCCTTCCTTCCCCCCCCTTATATATTTTCTTAAGGGATATTTTTATGCTTTCATATTGCGATATTGCTGCACATAATAATAACCAAAATGGTTACATATTTGCTTTACATTGCAACCAAATTGTTCTGAAATAAGCCTTACTTTTTTTTTTAAACCCACAAATCATTTAGAGTCGTTTCCCTCTAATCTGCCCCAAGGGCTCTATTAACAAGAGCCTGAATTACCCTCACCTTGTGGTGACTGTTTAAAGGGAAATACAACACTCTTTGGCAATGACATAACTGTTGCAGAACCTCTCTCCCATCTCTGACCTTTCCATTTTTTACACGTAAAAAAAAAATATAATAGTATTTTTGTGTTTAGATAATATCCTTTGCCTCAGACAGGTGTTAGCCTGTATGCCTATTAGCATATCTCATTCTTCTGATGTATCTCCTGAAGAGCAAGCAAGGTTGTTCACAGACAATTAAGCACTCAAGGACTACAGTTTGACTTAAAAAAGAGATTTATTTTCCTTAATAAGTTGCTGTTAGACAGATGCTTCCTAAATCCTTTGATTTTTTCATGACTGGAGTGAAAGGTGAAGCTCATCATTCCTTAATAAATTGTAGACCCACAGAGATCTGCTCTAAGAAGTCTGCAACTATGGTATGAGCTTCCTAAGGGGACCTCTGCCCACAGCTCTGTGTTATCCTAATCCAAGAGAGAATCTTCTTCCTCTGGCCTCTGATCTAACACTTGTCAGATGACACAGAAGGTTGGTCATCGAAATCACATCTTGGCATGAACTATGAATCACATGTCTTGTATGAACTATGAAACTATTTTTATTGCTGTTGAGGAGTTTATTATGTCTTTATCAGCAGCAATAAATGCTTATCAAATGTTGCTCCAGCTTCTATTTAATTTTTTGAGGATTTACATCAGTAATAGAAACGTAGGCTAACAAGAAGGCAGCATAATTATGTGAAAGGAAAATCCAACTTAACAAATCATTGAAATACTATCATGGAGCAAGGTTCCTTAACAAGTTACAACCTGGGAATGCAGCACAAAATTTCTTATTTAGTTCAGAGTAGTGAAGTATGCTTGTGTTCCCTGAATGTGTTTCGGGTATCTATCAAAACTCAAAGTGGTCTTGAATGTTCTTACTTATCCTCCTAAATGTACTGAGAAATACAGCACTGAAGTAAGGAGGGGGTTTTGTGCAGGAAATATGACTACCAGCCATTAATTCCACCTCAATCACTATTGCCCAAGACCTTGCTTGCTTTTTGTGCCCGTGCCCACCCAGTCTGCATCTTAATGTGACAGTGTACAGGGAAAATATGGTATGGGGTCTGGAAAAGCATCCCTTGAGAGCAGCTGGAGAAAATACTTTCAGCCTGAGAAGGAAGTGCCTGGAAGCTGGATACAAAGAGAGCTCTGGTCCTCCACTGCCCATGCTTGACCTTGCTCTGAATCCCTGACTCTTACGGCAAAGTTTTCCTTTCACCCTGCCCTAACTTCGTACTTGTTCATCTCATGGGGAGGTTCCTGAGACAATGCTTTCCTTGGCTGTTTCCAGGCTCAAGATGAAAACTGAAAGCAAAAGTCAACATATACAACACGGCTCAGTGCAAATCAACCTTTGCCACTTCAATGGAAGTGTCAGTCCTGGGGATTCCCATGAGTCCCCTTCCTTGGCTCTCTTCTTCTTGGTATCTCAATTGCCTGGGGGAAAAGCTGCTCTTAATTTGCCCCTTTGTTTCACTTTAGTTCACCCAGTGGCTCCCAGCAGCTCTCAGACAGCTGTGCTGTATGTGTGGGGATAGGAGATCTTGATGTGTTTACTGCCCAAAAAATGAGACGGCTCATCTCTGCAGTCTCTGCAGTGTTTTGGTGAGCCAGAGATGCTACATGGCACAAGGTGTATGTAGGGCAATACGGCAGCAATAACTCTGCTCTCTTTCAGAAACTCCTGCCCAGAAGGATCAGACCCCAAGAGGAGTCCAAGTGACCTTACAAATCCATCAGGATTAGTTAAGAGATGAGTGTCACACTGTGGTATGAAAACTGAGGAAGGGGAATTTATTCTGCTGCTGTCACTGCTAAGTGCCAAGAATAGCAACGGATGCATGAACTGGTGAGAATAACTTTTTCCACAGGAAACGTAGGGCTCTGTCCCTGAAAAAACTGCTGTGTATTTCCAGTGTGTTTCTTCTCTGACTTGCCAAGTTCTGCCATGTGTAAGAGCACATGCTATGTCTTCCAGGCATGCTGTTGGGCATGGTTACTTCAAGGGAATATGTGATTTGTCATCAGTAAGTAGTATAGAAAATCCTAAGTGAATTAAATGCTGTTATAATTTCCTTGCGATGATCGCACTGCAAATTTTCTTTTAGTACTTTTGGGCCAACAGGTCATAATGTCTAAATAAATTTAGAAAGCTGTAATAATTGCTCTTATGCTTGAAATAAATTCTCAGAGCAATTTTAGTACATTGCCATCTTAGTTTTGAATTTATTTGGGAAATTTACCGTGTGATATATATCCAAATGAAGTCCTAGAGAAACGCAAAACCTGTTCTTGGATCCAGGGAACGATAGTGCCAATATGTGGAAGAGAACTTTTCAACAGAGGGCCTCTCTGGCTGTATTCTTTTTTACAAAAACTATTGTGAAACAGACACGTGTCTGTAGCCTTGTGTGTTGATTCAACAAGAAGGACGAAATGCGTGTTTGAACGTACATTCCCTAATGATGATCCCTAACTTTGGGTCAAAGCTCAGTCCTGTGAAGGGGCAGAGAATTTCCTGTTGCCACTAAAGAGTCTAAGAGGTCTGCCCAGCCCCCTTAACATATCCTTAGTGGAAAAATGCCAGGTAGAGTCACAGCACAACTCTGTCTCAAACCGTTTTTGCTCTTTTCAAGACTTGTTTTCGAGATATCAAAGTGCAACCACAGCAACTTGGCAAACCTAAGATGTCAACCTCCTAAACAAGTTTTGAAAAATAAATTATTAAATTAGCATAAATCTCAGAGCTAAAAAAAAGCTGCTCTGGGATTAAATACACACAGCTGCTTCGTCTGTTTGTAATCCAGTTTTCTCTGTGGTATCTGGCAGTCAGAGCATAAAAGGCATTCTTGAAATTAAATTTTTTCTAGGACTCTCATACGCAAAAGCATCTGGATACTTGGAACTTAAGAAAAAAGGGAAAACAAACATAACTCAGACATTGCAGTTCTTATTAAAAGACAAATGCTTTCCAGGGATGTATTTCTGGTTAATATAATATTGAAAAATCTTCAGAAGACAATAGGTGTAGAGAATGAAGACAGCTTACGTGGCACAACTTCTCCTTGTAATCCGCCCTTGCTTGAAGCAAGAGCAATAATTTAAGTTACTGATTCCAACTAGTTTTCTTGGAAGACAGAGTTCAATTTACATTTATGACTGCCTAAAGCTATTTTGAGGAATCCAAATAAAAGTGTAGCTAGCCTTCAAAGCTGTCTCAGAAATGACACAGAAAATGTTAAGCATACTTGTGGCTTGCACTTGTGTAGTTTGTTATTATCAAACTTACATTGACTCTGATTTTGAAATCTCAGAAATTTACTCAGAAACGTGTGCCACAAAATGTAAATGTGTTTTCTGAAATGCGTTTTTTTATTGTTTCTGAAATACTTTTGATCTTTTTTTCTTATTTCTCCTTCGCAAAACCAAAAAACCTACAGAAAACAAACACATTCATTGCCCTTACAGTGACAGTTGAGGAAAGAAAGAAACCAGCCAATCAAGAAACCTTTTTATGACTTTGAAATAGTCGTCATAGTAGCTTTTGAGAAATTACAGATTTTGGAGGCCTTTGAGAGATGGATGGATTTGAAATGTACTGTAAAACCACATCAGAAATAGGGCCAGCTGACAGGGTGTGTGGGCCAGACCAGCAAAAGCACACCAGCTCTGCACCTCCTTTTCAGGAGCACACTGAGCACCAGTGGGCTGGACCTCTAAAGCCATTAGCCCCTGCCTAGTCTTTGCCATGCTACCATGGTATCATCCTGTGAAGTGCCTGGAAAATCCAACCAGGGAGACAGGAGACTGAGAGAGTTGGAGACTGGGGGCTTTGCCTTGCTGAAGTACTGAAGTGAAAATACCTGCTGAGTGCTAAGAAGACAGCAATATATATTGCTGATATAATTGACTTGAAGGCATTGAATTCTTAGGAGATCTAGGAGGGGTTGGCCAGTGCTTTACATTGGGATTGCCAGGGCCTCTCGGTGCTGTGAAAGTTCAAAACAGACCAAAAAATGTTCAAGTTTTAACAAGAGACTGTGACAACCATGTCCTGGAACAGCTATGAACATGTGCCCTCATGTATTCTTATTTCCAGTCAGGAATAAAAAAAGATAGAATATTAGTGTCTGACCTTCCCTCATTCTCCAGCAGTTTCAGTGTATATTTGACTTAGTTGTGAGTATCCATTAACTCAGAGGAGTTAAAGGGGATGAACTTCAGACTTTCCTTATTTCTTTAAGGTACAAAGATAAGAAAAATCCTAATTAGCAACATCTCTTGTTTGATATTTTTTTAGCCTGGAAAAATGCTCTTGTACAAATCAAGAAAGGCATTGAATTCTCATTGAAAGGCATTGAATTGTAATCCCATGAGATATTAGTTTGCAGTTTATAGGCTATTGTACGTCTCTCTGTATATCATAGAAGCACAGTTAAGAAATCTGTGTCCTCAGTCATTTATTCAGAGTTTCCTCACTTGGGCTGAATCAGCACTCCATGAGACTGAACTGGAAAATGGATTGCTGAATCATCTGAGTTTTAAAAAAGCACACAAAACAAACTGACAAATAAGTAAAAACTGAGTTTTATTTTGTTTTTCTGTATGGTGGAGATGGAACAAATAGTGTTTAGCTTTGACAGCAAGGACCAGAGAGAAGGCAGGAAGTTTCACAGGCAAAGCAAAGGTACATGAAACTACCTGAATTTAGAGCTTCCCTTGGCCCTTAAAGAGAGACACTGGGGTGGAGGGGCAGAGAGGCATACAACACAACACAGTACCACTGTGCTGACTGTCCCCTTTTAAACTCATCTAAGCTCAATATCTTGTCCACAAGGCGTATCAAACTCAGAAGTTTCAAAACTACTTTAATCACTAAATATGTCTAGTTATACCTCTCGGTGGTATTTCCAAGGGGCTGGGCTAGAAGAGCACTTGCTTTCCGCCTTAATTTATCAGAGATGTGTGAAATTTTACAGTAGCTTTTGGAAAAGCAGAAGTCAGAAGAATAAACTTTTCCTGCCAGCTGCATCAGTTATAAGCTGCTGAAATATAATGTAGTGAACATTTCAGAGCAGCTCATTATCAGTGCAGAAATTCTGACAGACTAAGTGAGGGGACCCAGCAATCTGAAAGCCATTTCATACTTTATTTTGAATGACAAAAACCCCTCAGAAACTGAAATTTGTGGATGTGCTTACCTTCCACTCCTGCCTCCCTCTCCATCAGCCTCCCCAAGCCACTACCACCTATTAAAAGTGATCCCCTTATCATGCTGACAAGATGAGTGAACATGACCTGCTATTTTCCAAAATAACTATTTGACATTAAAGCAGTTGGTAATTAAAGTAATCCTCGCTCCCTGGTGACACGTGCAGTGTGACAAAACAGAGGTAACGTGGCAGCAGCAGAACCCGTCTCCTTTATTTACTGGCTGCTTCGGTGCCTTGTCCTGTCGAGTGACTGATCATCTTTTGAATTGTCAAAGAGCAACTGAGTTGCATTAAAATGAATATTTGTGGTGAAAATGTTAACTTGAAAGCATCTGCTGTGATAGCCCGTAAAATAAAATCAATATACTTTCAGATTCATCATGTCTCTCCTGGGTCTGTGGTTGATTTTGCTGTGGTTTTCCAGAAAACAAAGGCTGCAGCTCAGCCACTGGACTGAGGCTGGGAAGCTCTAACCTGGACAGCTCAGAGATCCAATGTGTTGCATGGCACTGGCACAGAGTGGATTGCTTTGAAACCTTCTCCTCTTGATGTTACCTCAGCAGCTTTGGACTAGGTGCTTTTAAGCAGAGAAAGCAGTTAAGAGTGGTACAAAATGTTGGTTTAAATTATCTGGGTCAGGTTGGGTAGGTCTTAGCAGTGCCTTCTTTAGGATAGTCTACTGGAGAGCCATAGTGCCACACCTCTCTGGAGAGAGGAAGATCTCCCTCCTGTTGGACCAGCTCTGCCTGATGTGTGCCAGATTGTGGAGCTTGTCTGCAATCCTTCCAGACCTTGGAAAACCAGCATCCATCTGGTTTGCCTTTTTGCATTCATTTTCTGAAACAAGAATGACATCTGTATCCTTTATGCCTTTTTTACTATTTCGGTAGCATAAATGTACCCTGCAGTTAAGAAATGCAATATGAAATGCTCTATATCCTGAATAAATGCTACATGAATCAGGACAAAAGAATAGTTTGAGACAAAAGATAAAAAATGTGCTTTATTGATGAGTGGAGTCTTAGGCCAAAGTAGGTGCTTAAAAAAGACTTTGGAAGATAGAAATTGATCACACACAGCATGGTCAGCTCTATCCTTCCTGCAGAGTGCTGGGCAAAGAAGTGAGTCCAAGAAAGTACAAAGTCAAAGAACTCAGAAAACAGCTGTGGCGATAACAGAGTGGGGATGGAGTTACACTGATTCTTCACAATGGATGCAAGGAAAGGTCTGACCTTCAGAAAAAATACCCAAGTGGCCATCAAATGAAGGAGGAGGAAACAAAATTAATTTTAACTTTAGCATAGTTTGGATGGGAGATTAAACTGAACAGAAACAATCATTTGCATCTCATTGGTGCTCCACAAGATGGTGTGGCAGACAGGGCAAAAGCCTGTAAATGTAAACCTTCACCTCAGTGTCTGCTCTGCCACCGTGCTTTTGTATGACTCTGGAAAGACTCTCATTTTCTACACGCTTCTGCCTTCTCCCTGTTTCCTGTCACAAAGGCAAAAAATTACTAAGAGTAGGAAAGGAAGATGTGGATACATGCTTCAAAGCTCCTGAAGAACTCAGACACAGTAATGTATTCTCTGCTGCTAAAATTCCTGTACTTATTTCTAAATGAGCTAACTGGAGTTAAGGCATCACTCATGTAAGCAAGAGTGGAAAATAGTTGCTCACTCTAGATGTGCAGCTCCATAAAGACAAGAAGCTCAGTTTCAAAGGCTAAGCTATGACCAGCTGATAATTATACCTGGGGAAAGAACAGCTACTATTGTTAAAGATTCTGTTCTGTTGCTGTGGAAACCTCTATGGCATGGCATGTCTTATATGTGAATGGTATAGATGAAGAAATGCAGAAAAACATCTTGTTATACAAGATCAGGAATGCATGGTCTTTCTTTTTGTGCTTGTGGAAAACAGGAAATACGTTTTCAGTGAAGCATGGAGTTATTTTAAATATTTTGTTACTGGAACATTTGGTCTCAAGTGCTACCTCTTCTGAGTTTTGAGAAAAGATAATGCCATCTCCACTTGACTGCAAGCAGTAGCCCTTAATTCTCTCTCAGGGACCTTTGACAGAAACAGACCTTTAAAATACAAAATGTTCACTCCCTCTGCTCAATGTTTCTAAATTATTTAAATGACCTGAGGAAAAATGCAATTTAAGCCACCCCTGTGCTTGCAGGTGTCAGGACAGGAGCTCAGCCAGAGAAAAAGAGAATTTGTATTTTCCAAGCTATTTTTAAAACTGCCTAAAATGGTCCCAGGGCAACCTCATGTTCTGGATCCATATGCTGATGAACATAGTGGCCATGGTGGGAAGGCAGCTAAGCAAGCACAACCACCCAAAAAAATTTTAACTCCTCCAATTATTACCCTACTTAAAACCCTGCATGACAGGTGAGGCAATCTGACATGTCTCCCCAATTTCAGCCCTAATCCATACATGAAACCAACTCCAGGTTGTAAATGCTCAGACCAAACCCTCCTAAGCTCAGATTTTCAAGATATTTGTGGTAGTTAAAATGTCCAGGCTGTAATTCAACTAGAAATCATGTGGCTGCCCAAGAAGACAACCTGACTATTTTTGTTTCCAGAGATTTGCATTATGCTTTGAATTAGATCTGCAGTGATTTGAAGCCTTCTGCCCCCAGGTGACCTGCAGCACAGCTCACACTGGGCAGCTCAGACTGTGCTTCAGTCCATCTTTCCAGATGTCACTGTGTCTGAGCCATTGCAGGAGGCAAGTGCTTTCTCTGAGTCATTAACATCTGAGTTAAAATTGCTTCCACAATATCAGCTGAGATGTAATATCAAACTGTGTATGCTTCAGCCATGAAATGGGTTAGCTGAAATCACCTCAGGCAGTAGCTTTTCTGTCAAGAGGTGAATTACACCCATGGTGTGTCAGTTTTGAATAAGCCTTAAGTTTTAAAGCAAACATTGCACAAACCAAGAGATGCTCAACGATTTTCTCCCAAGAAAAGAATCCAAATTGTTAATGTATTGATTCTATCTTTAAACCATGCCTGCCTTGATGCACTTCAGACTGTTTACCTAGAGAAAGCAAAGAAAAATGTTGAGATGACAATCCATCAAATTTTCTTGGATTTTAGCATGATCTCTCCTTTTAAGAAATCTGAATATAGTTGGTCTGTACTAAACTTCTGAACAAAACCAGATTACCAAGATATAAAGAGATGGTAGTTGTGGTTGTTGGTGTGGTGTTTAACATTGTGGGTTTTTTTCAGGAAGCGTTCAAAGTGGTCAAGTTTATCTCTGAAACTCAGGGGCATCTCAGAGTGAAGAGAGGCACCAGATAATGGAAGTTTGATAAAGCAGGGAGGCATGCTTAGCTCTAGCTATCCACCTTCTGGCCTGGTTGTTGCAGGAACCACTGCTGTTCATATAGGAAGTGCTGTTTCAGGCACTACTAAAGCTCAAAGTGTGCTTGAGACCTTTTAAGACACAACCCTGGTGATAATCAGATTATCTTCATGCTTAGCAGTGAGATCAAGCAAAGGTTCTTGGCTGAATTCCCATTTTTCCTGAGATCAGGGCACATTACTCAATACATGACTTGCAGGCATGAATGCAGTTCTCCCTTCTCTGCTCTTAAACATCCAAGCAGCTGTTTCTCACAGAGCTTTTTCTTTTCCAGAGTGGTGGAAATTCTTCCAAACCATAAGTTAGTGTATTTCAAGTCATGGTAGCTTGTAAGCCTTTCTGTGTCCTTGGCTTTCTGGACTTTTTCTCTTGCTCCAATAAATTTTATTCTGGATTTGCCATTTTCAAGATGTTTTGTATTATTATTGTGGGCAACCAGAAGATGATTTAACACATGCTTTCTGTGTTATTGTGGCACTCAACAGTCCACAGTCCATTTCCTTATACATGCAGAAATATATTTTGATACAATTAGCTAAGTAAGCATATGGCAAAAAGCATAGCTGATATGAATGCTTGTAAAAGCAGGTCAATGCTTGATTTAAATCAGAAAACACATGATTTTCTCGGAAACTATTAAAATTACTTTTTTTGACACTCAGCTAACTGACTTTGGCTCCTACGTTTATAAGTCTCACAATGCTTCTTGCATGTGTCTTCAATTTTTTCCAGGCTTTGGTATGTGGAAAGAAAGTTGGAGGCCTTTTCTTGCTCGAGTAAAGCAAATATTTTCCTGTCTTGTTCAGGTACGGTGAAGCATGGAAGTACATGGCTAGTTTATAATATTCTGAATGCTCAGGTAAAAATACTTTCCTCAACTGAGGTCGGAACAATCACGCTTCTAACAGATGCCTGTTGAAATCATTAGAACGCTTCATGTTATGTGTCTCATCCTTGAGGGTCACCTAAGAACATATCTCACTGATTAGATAGATCCTAATTAATAGGGACCATAATTAGCCTTCTTGGAAATGGTTATAGTTACTGTTCCTGGAGGGGTTGGCTCCTCAGCTGAACTCTGGGCTATTCAACTGAGGATTTTGACATAAAGCAAATGCTTCACACTGGGCAGCACTACTTAAACTGAGGAAATGCATGCTTTTCAACAGACAAATCATTGTAATATTTGCAAAGATAGTCTACTCTAATAGCCTCTCATATTTCAGACGTCATAGCTGAAGCTTGTGAGAGAAAAGTTTGGATTTTTTATCCCGTCATTTCAGCAAAGAAAAGACTAGAAAAGTTGCCAGTGAGAGAAGCCCTTTCATAGATGAGAAATTGAGGTGGTGGCTTCTTAAATATTATTTGAGGACAAACTGCTGCAGGTTGAGCATGAGTACGTTCTCTCTTGGGCCACCTGAAAGAGAAACTAGTTGATACTATGGAACAGAGTGAGAGACTGGCATGGTAGATGGCTGAGAAGAATGTATCCTAGTAGAATTTTATGTATAAAAGTGGTTTTAATGTTTTACACACAGCCTGACTGATGGTGCACAGTGCTTTCTGGGCAGGAAGGAGAACACGCTGCACATCTCTGATCTTGCAAAAGACCAAGCTCATGACAGATTTGTGTTTCCCTGAGCAAGAAGGGAATCCACGCTTGTTATCAAATTGCCTGTCTCTTTTTACAGTGTTGTCACTTTAAAAAAATTCATTGCCATTAGAAGACACTGAAATCACTCTTAATTTTATTATCCAGAGATGCAGTTGAAGGTACATGATATTCAAAAACATTTTGGCTTTTTTGTTAATGTCACCTTTCTTCTAGCTGCTGCAAGCAGAGATTGTAGTGATGCAGTTTATCTGTATTTAAATCCCCTTGAGCTGATAGCTCGACTGAAGGCTGAACTGTGATCTCTTTGTGCATGAAGAAAAGACACTCATTTATTTATATTAATGTCAAGCTTGTCTACTGCACTTTTTTCTTAGTCTTAATTGAATGTGTCTGGAGTAGCTGAGAGGGCATGTGCTTAAATAAGAAAGACTAATTGGAAGACACTGTCAGTTTAACAGAGATTTAGTTGGATATCTTGCACTTCAGTAGAAAATTTTCCTCAGGATCATCTTGCACCATTTCTGAGGGCATATTATGGATGCTTGAGGAAGAGGGTAGGAAGATACCTATTTGGGAAATGTGTGAGGTTGCTATGTAATCCCAATGGGCCTTTTAATCTAGAATGGATAAAATACTAACTAGATGAGTTCCCTGTAGGTTACTGAGGCTTTCACAGTTTCTTTTTCGTCTTATGTCAGATCCTTTTTAGCCCCTCTGCACCCTAGAGAGGGGAGTTCATTCATTTCTTGTGTCCCCACTGAAGTAACAGAGGAATAACAGGCAAGAGATGATACATTCCCCATTTGTTGTGTCTCACTCCCATGGCTGCAGAGCTGGGAAGGCTTGTTTCTACCATCACCTTACTGTGAGAATATCTAGTGTTAGACTGAGTGTGTAAACACAGGGTTAGTATTTCAACTCTTGATGAAATTCCCAGAAAAGATAATGAACAACTCTTAATGTTAATAGGCCCTTATTTAAATTAAACTCAAACTTTTTGTCCTCCAAAGCATGTCTTTAGCATGTTTTCTTAATAGCCATACGGTTTAATCTTTCGTAGTGGGTATTTCAATGCTTTTCAAGCCTAGCCTTGTAAACTGGTGGCATTGGTGCAAACCTTCAGTCTGAGAGGTGCCAGCTGCCACTGATCTCCAATGGGATACAGGCTGTGTCTAGCACAGGACTCTGGCAGTGCTGGTGGCTGTGCAGTGACCCAGCTAGGCAGTGCAGCTGGGGTATCCACTGGGAACACATTTGCATAGTGTTTCAGGAAAGGGAGAAGAAAAAGAGCTTGGAGAGGCAGAGGAAGGCAGAAGTACTTGCTGCTGACCTTTGAAGAAGACGGGGTGGCTGTGTCCTCTTGCTGGACCCATTAGCCACAGGCATCCCACTCAGAGCCTGAGTTGTTGAGTGGCATCAGGAGCTACAGGTGAGTGCTTGAGCTGCTCTCAGCAGTGACCGATCCTTAATGGTACTTGTGTGCTGGTTTATATGGTGATACATTTTATTGTCATGTTTGTAAACAGGAAAATAGTCAAACTACATTCAGCTTTCATTTTACAACAAGCTGCCCTTTATAACAAGTGAGCTGCCCCCAAGCTCTCTGAATAAACAGGTGGACTGAGTATGCAGTTTTCCAGTGCTTTTACATAAATAATAGCTTTTGAGAGAAAACTGTGTTAGTCAGAGCCTTCTGAAATGAGCAAAAAGCTTTTCTCCAATGAGAACAGACTACCTGTTTGTACCCATATTCCCAGCCCTTACTGCAGCTACAGATCACTGAGCTGCATTGCTCTTTCTTTCTCAGAATAGATTGCATGGAAGCCCTCCTGCTCCCAGAGGTTGCTTAGGCACTTCAAATGAAGAAAAACTTCACTGCAATATTTATACTAGGAGACTCCTTCTTTGATACTAACAACATTCACAGATAGCTTGATGGATGCAGTGCATTTGCACTAAAACACTAGCAATATTATTTCTTTTTTTAAATGCAAACCCAGCTATTTTATACTATACATAATTCCATCTGGAGAATGTACCAAATATAAATTCATGTTCCAGAAATGTACCTATGTTTATTTCTCCGTAGATCTAGAGGAAAACATTAGGAAAATCGGTCCAGAAAATCAGCCCAGAGATTATTTTACATAGCACAGAGATCTGTACCACTTTATCTTTATTTACAGGTAAATTCAAAAGAAACCTGACAAAAGCTGGGAAAATACTTGTTTCAAATAGTTTCATCATGCTGCTGCTTGCCATGGTGACCTCCTGGTAAAGTTCATATGCTTACAGAAAGTATTCAGTGCTTTATGAAACTGCAGTCATGGTTTAGTATGCTTTAAGACTTTTTGTCTTTGTTTTGATTTGTAAATTTTCCTGATTATATTGTACTGGAAAGAGGTGAATATTTTTGCTCCCATGAAATTATAACAGAATGTTGCTTCAGCCTACTGGAAACTTCACCTTCCACCCACTGATTCTCTGAGTTCATTGCCAATATCATTGATTCCAGCTCTGCAAGTCACACCTGCTGAGCAAGATATGCCAGCAAATGGTCTTAAAATTAAATATATGTTTGAACCATCTTTCTCCTCCGTTTTTAGCGTTAGAATAGACCCTTATGGATTTACATACATTTGAAGTTTTGCTCGGTTGTGAACTTGTGCCCTACTTGGATCGTGTAACATTTGAGGCAGAAAACACACATTATCATTTTCACTTTCAAAATCTTGCTGCCTTAGATTGTTGGGGGGCTTTTCTTCACTCTCCTACTGGCAACGAGATGTCTATTCCGGTTCCTTCACCGGTCAGAAGCCACTATCGAAAATGGTATTATTAAATTCTGCCACTTGGTGGCACTAAGGAATAACACAACTGCCCTCCCAAACGATGCTGTAAAACATGGCCAAGCGCCGGGTGATAACCGGGCCCAGTGGCCCTCAGGAAAGAAGACATCAGGAAGGGATTTCTGCCGGCAGAAATCCCACGGCCGCTTTGCTTGTTGTAGGTGTCAGCAGGTGTTCAGCTGAGACGCTGCTTCTGCACTCGGGCGTGCACAGCAAGTGCCTTCGCTCGCCGCTGGCTCCGCTGGCAGATGTTCTGTACACCTCTTACATTTGTTACTTAAGAATCAGCTCTACCTACCTAGGAGGGATTTTGCTGGTAGTTGAGGAGAAAGAAGTTGCAAAGCCTTCCTTCCCAGTGCCTTAGTTCAGGCAGTGTCAGAGAGTTTCTCTTGGACAAGGAAATTTGAGTGGATTTCCCTGGGGAGCCCCCTCCCAATGTAAATATTATTGCCTGCTTGGTTAGAAGAGACACGCAAAGCCATGTAAGGAATAAACTCAATCCAGAGCGTGTGTATGGATTTAGAGGTTTGTGTGTGTGAGTGTGTATGGTTTGACTGACTTACCGCCACTTCTAGTACAGAAAATAAAAGAACTGGACCCAGAATTTATTCAGGCTTTTTCTCATCTTGGTTGATAATACCTAGTAAAGGTCAAGTGCCCTAGAAACTGATTTCATTTGTGGTTACCTTCCATCTCCCTTGTGCAGCTCTTTTTTCAGATGAGAACCAAAAATTTGTTTTTCTCTTTCCCCCTGCGTAAAGTTTTTCTTGCTGGTGTTATTTATTCAGAACTTTTCACAAGGGCATGTAGGGAGAGGAAAAGGGGGAAGGGCTTTAAACAAAAAGAGGGTAGACTTAGATTATGTATTAGAAAGAGGCTCTTCACTGTGATGGTGGTGAGGCACTAAAACAGGCTGCCCACAGAAGTGGTAGATGCTCCATCCCTTAAAGTGTTCCAGGCCAGCTTGGATGAGACTTTGAGCAATCTGACCAAGTGGAAGGTGTCCTGTCACCTGGAGGAGGAAGGCAGGTGAGGGAGTTGAAGCTAGATGATTTTTAAGGTCCCTTCCAACACAAACAATTCTGTGATTCCGTGATTCTATGAACTGAGAGCTGGTTTTCTGTCTGATCTTTTCTTCTTCTGTCATTACTCCTTGTGTGTTTAAGTCTGTGCTGGTTTGGACTGGAGTAGACTGCATTTTTTTTCCATAGTAGCTGGTATGAGGCTGTGGTTTGGATTGTGCTGAAAACAATGCTGACAACACAAGTGTTCTATCTATTGCTGAGCAGCACTTGCACAGAGCCAAGGCCTTTTCTGCTCCTGTGCTCACCCCTTCAGCAAGCAGTTGTGAGGGGACACATCTGTGACAGGCTGACTCCAACTGACCACAGGGATATTCCATAATACATGGTGTCATGCTCAGTGTGTAGAGCTGGGAGAAGAAGAAGGAAGGAAGGACGGACATTCAGAGTGATGGTGTTTGTCTTCCCAAGTCACTGTTATGTGTGGAGGTGGAGCCCTGGTTTTCTGGAGATGGCTGAACACCTGCCTGCCCATGGGAACTGGTGGATGAATTACTTGTTTTGCTTTGCTTGCTTTGCACAGGTTTTGCTTTACCAATTAAACTGTCTTTATCTCAGCCTAGAGGTTTCTCATTTTTACTCTTCTGATTCTCTCCCCCAAACCACCAGCGGGAAGTGAGCGAGCAGCTGCGTGGTGCTTGGTTGCTGACTGAGGTTAAACCACAATGGAGTCCCAGTAAAGCTCCTATTAAATAAAGTCAAACTGTAATCATTATTCCCAGCCTTCTCAACTGGGAGAAGTTTTCAGAGTAAAAGACTCTTGGGACAGAAAGGAAACAGCCACCTGAAAAGCAGTGCTGGCATTTAATTTCTCTGTATTTCTGGAGTTCCAGCTATGTATACATTATTAAATAGTATGGTCAAACAGGATTACTTTTACAGAGCAAAGGAGCTGGTACTGAGGACTTGCTGTGCACCCCACATAGCTTTTTAGGTGTTAGCTCACCTTCCCTGTGGAAGGACACACCTCACAGGTGGAATTGTCTGTTGCCTGCCCTCCCATGCTGCTCAGCAGTGTGAACCGGAGGCTGGCATGTGAAGATCCCTGGGACATTTACCACAGATGTGGCCTCCCCAACAGAAAAAAACTGCTTCTCTTTTCTGAGACAAGAGCCAAATTCCAGGCTGTAGGAGATGCAATGGAATAATAAATTGCTGCTATCCCAATATATTAGTGAGGAAATAGGCTGGCATGCAAGTATATTACTGAAAAAATGTTCTTCATCAGTGATTTAAACATGGATAACTGGAAGTTGTTACCAGCATCTAAGTGAGTGTCTTGCTGTGTTAGCATAACCAGTCCAGGAGAATGATGCCCATATAATGCATACTGAGTGCTGCTGGCAGTGACCCAGCCCATGCTAGGAAGCAGATTATTGTTTCAAATGTCCTGGAAAATTATTTGGAAATTGGAAGAGCCAAAGATGAGACTAGAGACTTGACGGATTCAAGGAAGGGCAGGGACAGATGCCACAGTGATGGGTGAAAAGATCTAAGGGGATGCTAAGAAGCTAGATGGGAAATTAAACCAGAGAAATCTGAGATTTTCTTCCATCCTCAGCTTGAAAACTGAGGGATCTTCTACCCTCACAGACAAATGAATGGTCAGGAAAAATCTGTATCTGCACAGAACTGCTTAAGCTCAAAATAGAGGCGATCCAAAAGTGGTTGAAGCTCTCCAAGTAGAGGTCCAAATGGGTCTCTGTAAGCACAGCCATTTTTATTGGGTGTGGACTGCACTTTGCAAGCTGGAACAGCAGCTTATAGGTTTTACCATAAAGATGTTTGGGGCCAAACAAAAACAGATCAGATCAGATCAGTGTTATTCTTCTAGGAGGCAATAACTGAGTGAAAAACATTCTTTCAAGACGAGAGGCTGAGATTTAGTCTAGTTAATCACTTTATTAATTTATTCACCTGTGGCTTTTACATAGCCCACTATCACTGACAATACCAATAAAAAATATTGTGTCGGAAAGACAGTCATATCTCTGAAATACAGTCATGAAATTTTGACTCCTGGGTGCATTCCTGGTGTGTCAGTGTCTGGCTCCTAAATATTATCTGAACCTCAGTTTTTGAGTTTTACCACAATGGGCTATATCTCAGTCAGCAGCAAACCTCAGCTAAGAAAAAATTACCTTTATAAAAAGGCCTTTCAGAGGTTAAGTTTACTGTGTACTGCTGACACTATGAAAAATAACGAGCATATTGTAAAAATCACATTTTAAAAACAAAACCCAGGCAAAAATATCAATTTGGATTATTCACTCAGCAAAATCAAAATTGCTGAAAGGTATTCCTGTACAACACTGGTGCAGTAGCAGGTGTACTTGCTCATAAACAAAGGCTAAGGCAATCACTTTCTAAGCACCATGTCAATGGGGCAAACTGTCTTTAGTAGTCAAAAGCAGTGAAACAGCAGGAGGGCTCTCATTAAAATGACACATTCCTCTTTAAAGCAGACAGCCATCCAAGGCAATAGTTATTTGGCAGTTATTTAAAAAAAAATTATAAAACTTTCTAACATTTGATGTTTACTGAGCATGAAATTTCATCTGACATACTTGGGCCGTGACTTTCTCTAGTGACTTGCTTCTTGTTTACATTTGATTTACATCTCATTTACATGGGAAATCAAATGTGTGAACTGCCTTTGTGTAAACTTCGAAACAGGCAGTTTTATGTGTTGGAAGGGTTCATGTTACTGTGTGATCATACAAAAATAGCAAGTAGACCACCAGAAAAAGATGCTTGCTGCACAAACTTCCTTCCTCCTTTTTGTTAATGGTGGTGGAAACTGCCTCCTAAAAGCTAAAAGAATTACTGAAGGTGCAAGGTTACATTCACTTGACTGTGACCCAGACCCATCATTAACCTCAACAAATATCTGCACCAAGGTATCATCACCAGAAACTAAGGATTGTCATCCTTGCTCCATCACAGCTGCTTGAAGAAGAGGTGGGAATAGGCAGAGCCCATTTTTATAATGGCTACCAGAAATGATGGAGCAGTTTCCAGACAGAATTGTTATAGGAAACACAGTAAGATAAAATACATTTTTTCCAGCTAATTGACAACCATGTAAAGGTTAATGCTAAAATCAACTCTCAGCAAAAGCTATAGGTAATTGCTGTGAACTAGAAAATGTTAATTACATCTCACATCGTTCTCTACAGAGCATCCAACTAACAGATGAAAGATTAGGAGAGTAACATCCTCATCCTGCTCATACCTTAAACTGTATCACAATGTCACTGGTTCCAAGGTACCAGAAGCTTCAATACGAAAGGAATGGAGGGTGACAAGTATGACAAAACTTTAAACTAACCAGTATTCCAAAGCAGAGATCATTAAGTCTGACTTTTATACTAGCAAATCTTCGTGAAACCATAATAATGCAAAGATTTTTGCAGGGACAGAGGAGAATAATATTATAACTTCAAGAGTTCACTGTGGAAATGTGTTGCAACCTGTGTTCCAAATGTTCTTGAAGAGAGTGCAGATAGAGACACAATGACATTTTTACTATGCAAAAATTAGAGTAATTCCAACTGAAATTAAGTGAAACTGCCTCAGAAAAGTCATGCAATACTGAATGACTGGATTTTTAAAAAAAAGATAGTTGAAACATAAAGTGATACAGATGGAAGGGAAAATGGTGCATTTCTGATGACAGACTTCATTAGTTATTATCAGTCAGGAAAGAGATCTTGTCATCATTGTAGAAGCTTCTGAAACCATCAGATCATCGCTTAGCAGTGGCCAAAATGGCAGAGTCCAATTAATTGTTAGGAAGAAGGCAGAAATAGAAAATACCTCAATGCCAGTATGGAAATCTCAAGTATTTCTCACATCTTCAGTGTTGTACATATTTCTAGTTGTTTCCATTCCTGAGCAGATGGAAAAAAAACATAAAGAAGAGTATAATGGTGATTAGAGGTAAGGAATTTCTTCTGTGGATGCCAAGATTTAACCTCTTCATCTCAGAAAGATTCTCTCTGAGAGACTCAGACACTTATTAAATGAGATTAGTATGAAGAATGTGACCAAGAAACTATGCACGTTTCGTCACAGTAAAAAGTTAGAGAGATACTAAGCAAAATAGTTTGGAAGCAAAATTGAAAAAAAGAGAAGGGAATATTTTCATGCCTTGTTAGTGAATTGTTGAAATAATCCATTGGCACAGGAGGTTTTGGAGACCAAGAGATTAAACGGGCTCAGAAAAGTGATTAGTTGAAGTGATGGAAGGAAGTTTGTCAAAGGTTGTTAAACTCAGCCATGAAACTGCTCTCTGTCCAGAAGCCTCTGAACAGGGGCGAGCAAGGGGCTAGAAGTGGATATGTTACTATGTTGTCAGCCTGTACTTGGCCATCTGTCTGATCATGCGCTTCAGTATCCTCCCTTTGGCAACAGCCTATAGACAGACCCTTAACTGAAACAATATGAATTCTCACAGGGTCCCAAATCCATATTTTAGCCAAGAACATGTCAATTTTTTGAAGAGCTGAGAGTAGCCAAGAGTCCTGACCACTGAGGTAGTTTCCACTTGCTGGAGGGTGAGTAGCTGATAACAAAATTTGTGTTGGTGTTTCTCAGTGGATTTTGGGGTTTTTTTCCATTTTGTTGGGATGTTGTAAATAATTTTATCCATCTAGCTAGTAGGACGAACACCCTTATTTGTTTGTATCTCCTGTAATCACAAGCTGTGTTAAATAGGATGCCTTTCACCGACAGTTTTCACGAATGCAATGTACCCTATGTAATTATTGCCTTAGTCCTCAGGTATCTGCCATTTCCAGTAGAATCAAAGAATCACGGAATGAGTAGGTTGGAAAAGAACTTTAAGATGATTGAGTCAAGCCCATGCCCTAACACCTCAACTAAACCATGGCACCGAGTGCCACATCCAATCTTTTTTTAAACATATCCAGGGATGATGACTCCACCACCTCCCCAGGCAGACCATTCCAGTACTATCACTCTTTCCATTAAAAAAATTTTTCCTCATATCCAACCTGTATTTCCCTTGGCACAGCTTAAGGCTGCGTTCTCTCATTCTGTCAGTTGTTGCCTGGAGAAAAAGACCAACCTCCACCTAACTACAGCCACCTTTCAGGCAGTTGTTGAGAGTGATTAAGGTCACCCCTGAGTCTCCTTTTTTCCAGATTAAACAGCCCCAGCTCCCTCAGTTGTTCCTCACAAGGCTTGTGTTCCAAGCCCCTCACCACCCTTGTTGCCTCCTCTGGATGTCCTCAAGCATCTCAA
>VWZV01017377.1:12881-175064 GCA_013397155.1 Irena cyanogastra | reverse complement strand
AACCCAGCAAAGAGTGCTCCTGTCCAAGCCATGGCCTGCCAGCTTTTCCAGGAGAGTGCTGAGGCACACAGTGTCAAAGGCCTTGCTGAAGCCCAAATAGTCCAACATCCATAGCCTTTCCTGCATCCACCAGGTGGGTCACCTGGTCATAAAAGGAGAACAGCTGGTCAGACACGACCTACCCCTCCTAAACCCATGCTGGCTGGGTCTGATACCCTGGCTGTCCTGTAAGTGCTGTGTGATGACACTCAGTATAAACTGTTCCATAACCTCACCGGGTACTGAGGTCAGGCTGACTGGTCTGTAATTACCAGGATCCTCCTTCCCACCCTTTTTGTGAGTGGGCATCACATTGGCCAGCTTCCAGTCATCTGGAACCTCACCAGTGAGCCAGGACTGTTGGTGAATGATAGAGAGCAGCTTTGCAAGCTCATCTGCCAGCTCCCTCATCACCCTGGGATGGATCCCATCCGGTCCCATAGATGTACAAACATCTCAAGCAGCTCAGCTGTTCTCTGACTGCCTCCTCCTGGATAACAGGGGAACCATTCTGCTCCCTGACACCATCTACCAACCCAGGAGGACAGTTGTCCTGAGGACAAGCCATCTTCCCACTGAAGACTGAGGCAAAGAAGGCATTAAGGACTTCTGCCTTCTCCTCATCTGCAGTTACTGAGTTCTCTCCCACATCCAGTACAGAACAAAGGTTGGTATTACCCTTCCTTTTGCCATTAATGTATTTGTAAAAATATTTTTTGTTTACTGTCTTCAGTATTTTTTGCTGTTAAAACCTTGAAATTCCAGTTGAGAGCTACATATCTCTTTTATACTGCCCAAGACAATCTTGCTGTTGCTTTAGAATGGCTAAACCTGTTCAAATTTTTATTTTTTGCCACTTTTTGTAGGTTATAATGTAACTGGTGTATCCATCGCTGAAGAGATAGAGCACTGATGATTTCAGCATTGAGATTAAGATGCTTAAAGGAGCATGTGTTTTAGACAACTGGACAATTTAGTATTTGCCCCCATTTATGGAAGGGTTTTCCCCTCTAACCATAGATAATATTTACATTGTATATTATATTTCAGACTGTTTAAATCAAACTATTTATTTGTACCTTGTATTATGCTGAATCTGTTGTTTGAGTGTAATTAACAGCATAAGACACACTTATCTGTGTGTGTGTGTGTGTATTGTACTGATGAATCATTACAGCTGACATGTAGACCTTTATCTCTGGCCATTGCCAAAACCAATGACTGAACTCTGATTTTTAGTGTTCGGTGTCTGTGCTGGATAGGAACAAAACCCAAACCAGCAGTGCTACAAGTACTGACCTTCTGGCTATTTTCAATTCACCTGGTGGCAGAACAGGTTAAATTATTTAATCCAAATAATCTCAAATTATGCAAAAGCAAGCAAAGAGGTTTGAAGCCTGAATTATCCTTTTCCTTCTTTTATCTGTTTTCAAACACCTCTTCCAATCTTAATGGTTCCATGATTCTATGATCTCCCCAGTCTCTGCAGATGAAGAGACAAGGAAAAAAAAAATCAAAGTCATGATATTGACTTTCTGTCAACTCTACTTTAGGAAAAAACAGGCTCATTTTTACAACTCTCCATCTCATGTTTTCCCTCATCTTCACTTCATTTACCCTCTCCAGTGGTGCATTCTCCACACCATAATTTGTGTATAGGGCCTTCCCTGTAGGATATGCTGAGAGAAGGAGACCAAAAACAAAAATCCTGTATCCCGTCGAAATATTAGGCCCTTCTGCAAAATAGACAAAAGGGTTCAAAACTAGACTCTTGTAATAAAATTCATGTCAGTGTGTCTAAATGAAAAGTAAAATCCATGGGATAAAATAATCTCTAGCATTTTCTTTGTTCACTTTCATAACGGACTTGGTGCAAATAATAGGAATTTGTCCTTACAGACTGTTTTCACTGTCCAGGAATATGAGAGAGAATATTTGAGTTTCCACAATATACTCCAGTGATTGAATCCTGTATCCTTATGCAAGCTACTTTCCTAACGGAGCTGATAGGAATTTTGCCAAGCTATTCCCTTGAATTGAAATGATATGTGTGGGAGGATTGTGGAGTGACACCCTGAGCATATTTATGCATGGCAGATACTTATTATGCAGTCAGAAATATTTCATAATGAAATGATATAAATTACAGATTATAGTATTTCCTTCTATACCATTTAAAAATAAAACCCAAAGAAATTTATCTTTAAAGTTGCTTTTTCAGTCTTTGTCCTTCAAATGTGCTTGTGAAGTATTTATTTCATAATTTGAAGATGACTTAAGCTGACTGTTTCCCCCCTTTTTATCTCCTGTTGGACACATCTATTTAATGCAAATTCTGGGAATGAGGGAAACATCAGGCTTACCAACTTAAAAGAAATCCATGCTCAGCTAATCAGCATATCACTCTGAAAACCCATGTGGAAGGAGACATTTTTGCCTCACATTAATTCTGGGATGTGCTTGAAAGCTGTTTTTTTCCTGAATCTTATTGTTGGAGACAGTTATCTTGCTAGAAGGTGACATTGTCTGTGACACGGGCAGAGAGGGAGCCTCACTGCAAAGAAAAGTTGCCATTCTGTTTTATAACAAGTTAGCTGCAGTGGAAAACATGACTTTATGTGATTTACAAGAAACACTGTGGGGTTATGTTATGTAAAACACTGTGGGGTTTCTTCCACCGAGCTGCACCAGTGGCTCCACCAACTCTATGGACACAGGACAAGCACCCTCATGGATCAGTCCCCCAGCTGCCTTCACTGGCTGAGATGGCAAAGTTATATAATGCATGGGAAAAAATCAGGATGGACTGGTTTGCTGTAGGACATACTTTTAGCTCTTGGCTTTGTATGAGCTATAGAACAGGAAATTTAAGGACACAGCGAGCGTGCTGCAGGATCCTATAACGGCGTGCAAGGCTATCTTGAGAAAAAGAATTGAAATATCAAATACACGGAACTCCACCATTTCAAGTAGGATAAAGTAGTGTTTACCCTCATGAGAGCATTGTGGGTGCCGGAGGTTTGTGTTATTTAACGTCAAGAAGCTTAATAAGCACCTCTTGTCTGAAGCTGAAGTTATATTGGTGTTTCAGTGCCTCTCAGGTAGAGAGCCTAAGATAAACACTGATTATGAGGTTTGGAAAGTGATGGCCATGTGCAATGGAACGAGATCTGATGCTGAGGTGGCCAGAGTAGATGACACAATGTTTTCTTCTGGTTTCTTAGGTTCTGTGAAAATCTGCATCCTAATCTGCTGCTGTTTTGGCCACTTGCAACAGTATGTCAGCGTCTGGCTGCTGAGGATTTGTATGCCTTGTTGTGAAACATGGCTTGTTTCTTTTAACATGCACAGATAGCCAGACAACTGAGACAACCAGTTGTTTCTTTCTGAAAGACTGAATCTAAAAATACTAACAAAGTCAGTGAGATTTTTATTTAAATTATTCATTATATAACTCATAGAAATTGGTCAAAGATATAAACTTTGATAATTTCAAAACAGATTTATCCATGTAGGCAGACAATTTTGACATCAAGACATATAATGCAAGAGGCAAATTTTTTGTACAGGTTTTCCTTTTTATCAGCATTTCTCCTATTTTTTCAGTTTAAAGCTTAGCTTAGGTGTACTGTTCCTTCATATGAATCATTGCTAAATTTTGGATAATCTGAAAGATCATGCTGTTTATATTTGATACAAGGAAGCTGTAGGGCTCAATTGGTAGTGAAAATACCAGAACCAGGATTCTGGCAGTTCTCCTCCTCCCAGGGCTTCAAACAGGCTGGGAGGATTAGACTAAATGAGAGCTTTGGTACTGAATGACCCAGTTTCCCACAACAATGCACTGAGTTTCATTTGGAAGGAGGAATTCAATTTCAGGGCATTTCTGTTGGCCTCTAAAGTTCCTTAGAGCTTGATTTATTTTTTTTCTTTTGACCAATAGCTGTAATTTGTTGGCCTGAAGAGACACAGGAGGTAATATTTGTTTTGAATGGATCCCATTGTAGAAACAAAAACAAGTACGCAATCTGGTTCACGTTTCAGCTGAAGGTGGACATCTTCACATCTACATGTGAAGTAGCTACAGCCAGTAGAAGATGTTAAAAACTTTCTGGATCTCCCTTTGGTTTTAACTATTTTAATAATTAGCTTCCATGAACAGTGAAGATTTGGTTTAAAGATCTTTAGCTCTGCATGACTTGCAAGTATCTTTATTGCATCCTGTTTAGAAAACATCACCCATAGATTAGTGATGATGCTATCATTCTTTTTCTGAGAAGCATGCCAGGACATTATTTTAGTATAAACCAGATGTTTAAGTTGAAGGGTTTTAATCTTGCCTTAGTTCTTTAAGGAATAAAAGTGATCATTGGGTCTTTCTTAAAGGGAACTATTCACTATTAAAGTGCTACAAGGGGATTTTACAGAACTTATGAAGTAGAAATTCCATCACTGAATCAGCTTCCATATATTTATTAACTACTACAGCTGAGGAAGACTTCCTAGTTGCATTAAACAATATGAAAATTATTTAGAGGGAATAAATGCCTTAAAGTAGCTTGGAAGGTGAAACTAAAATTGACTGCCAAGTAAAGCACTCCCCTTTCTACAGCTGGCAATATAGATACCTTACAGCTGATTCTGCTCTAGGATGTATTCATGAGAACTTAGCTTTTATATCTTAGAGGGAAAATTGACATTTTTAAAGGAATTTGGGTCTTCATGTCCTGATGCCTGAGTAGTACAAGACAAATGATATTTCCTTAGCTCCTTTGGCATTTCTTTAAATTGCAGGTAAAAGTGGAATGAAAATAGAAGTTGTATAATTAAAACTAGCTTTATAGGGGATAAGAAAAAAGAAAAGCACTACAAAGAATAGTGAGAAACACATGGCATTTCCTTCTCTGTATTAGTGTGAAGACAAAAGTTTCTGGCAAAACTGTCCATTCCATACAAAAGCTTCCACTCATATTGACATGACTGCAAAATCTCCATGTCTCTTGCTCCAGTGCAATAGACCTCAGGCAGTATGTCTCAGAAAGGAAAGAAGCAGTTAGGATAGCCTTGTACACCTTGGTATAACTTCACAGGGGATCAAAAGGACTCTGAACTGAAAACCCTGGTAATTAGGATCAACTGATCAATGAAAACATTGGGTTGGTGCCCACCAGCAGCCTGGAAAGTTGCTCAAGTATTAGAAAGTATTGGGAAAGAAGTAGAGAACAAAGAAGAATTCTGTCATTGCACAAATCGATGGTTCTCTCACATCATGGGTAAAGTTTTCAGCTCTGGTTGCCTCACCCCTGAAAAGATATGGAAGAACAAGATGAGTTTTGAAGAACGGCCAGAGGCACAGTAAGGAAATACACATTTTCCACACGAGCAATGTGTGAGTTGTTTGGGAAGAAAAGGAGCACAAATTTGAGGATGACAAGACAGAAGTAAAGTTATGAGAGCCATGGATAAGAATGATAGAGGTAAATTGTTCCCATTGGAACAATTGGTAAATTGGTCTTTTCCGGTAGAATTGGGGAACATCATGGAAATCCAGGTAAGAAGCAGATTCAAAACCAATAAATGCAAATGTTTTCATTCAGCTGATTTCAACCCTGTCAATGGGCGTGTGGGAAAGAAAGTTACAGGCCTCCTTAGGGAGACTGGACTGGACCTTTCTGGTGACCAAAGAAACAAACTACAAAGGCCCAGAGAAACCTTGGAGGTGAGAGACTGGAGGTGAGGGATGGTTCACCAGCAGTAAAAAAATCCTCAGTGACCAGGAATGATCAATCATCCACTGTGACTATTACAGAAGTTGCATAATATTGCTAAAGACAAATAAATAGGCAACCAGTTTAAATTTTCTATTTTTTAATTAATTTTACATCTAGAGAAAAGGAGCCTGTAAGACCTTCAGAGACTGATGTGTCTACAATGTATATTGACTTCTCAAAATCTAATTAATGTAATCTACTCACCGTAATGTGTTAGAAGAGGAATGCTTTATTCATTTTTACTTTGTCCTCCTGTGCTCATAAGAATATTTTTTCTTGGAAGCTTGCTCTCGTAATTATGTTTGTCCTTATGTGGGGCAACTGGATGTACTGAGAGAAAATCTGTGGAAACCACAGATCTTGCCAATTATGAAAGAGATTATTGAACGGAAATTAAAACTCTTTGGAAGGTAGAAAAAAAGAAGAAAAATTGTAATGAGGCAGTACTCTGCACCAGAAAGAGCTGTGTCATATGTTGTACTAATAGAATATCAATACAAGTTTCCTGACTGAAAACTTTCCAGCGTACAGCTTTTGTCCAGCCCTGACATAAAGTTGGGGATATAAGGTAAACTGTGTGAAAGATCAGGACCAGATTTTGTGATTTTGATTGTGAATAATTAATACATTCTTTAGATTGATCACATTTATTTTGATTATGGAAAGCATCAGCTATCTCTTTCATTCCAAAAGTATCCTTTCTCAGGTAAAATAAATAAAAAAATAAAAAAAATTAATGTACCATATTACAATTAGATATGAGTCTAGCATAAGACTTTTCCTTCTCATTTACAATCTCTCTTTCAATATCTGCTAGGAAAAACCATTTGGGTCCCATTTTCATAAATAAATTTCATACTTAATTGCCCTAATTACTTTGGCTTACTAAGAAAACTGATGTAGGTTTGCAGCTATTGACTGTGTAACTACTCATATGTACCCAATTTCACCACTTCTGAACTGCATTTTCTCTCTGTGGCTAGAACTAATAATAACTCAGGAAGATCACAAGCAAATTCTGTTCTTAAAATAAACTCTGTTTCCATGATAATCTTTTGGGTATATATTTTATGGAAATTACTAATTTATTTTTTGCTTTTTTATTTCACAAGGGTGACATTCATGTACCACATTTATCCGAGCATCATACCAAGCTGCTTGTGCTGGTTTAAAAAAAAATCTTAGGAGAGGTGTTTCATATGATACTTGCACATATTCTTACTCTTAGAGTCAAAGGCCATGAGAGGAAGCAACTGACATATAGAAGGGGGAAAGTGAGGACAATAGGGGTTTAAATGAGTGTGGAAGCCCCTCAGCTTCCAGCTGTCCTGTGTGTGATGGATGTGGTCTCCTTTACCATCTATCTGCTCTATCTCAAGTAGGCATTGCTTATGAGATGCTTGGCTGTATTGATTTCAGGAGAATGCCTGATGAACAGTGGGCA
Organism: Irena cyanogastra; assembly: GCA_013397155.1. Classification (NCBI taxonomy): domain Eukaryota; kingdom Metazoa; phylum Chordata; class Aves; order Passeriformes; family Irenidae; genus Irena; species Irena cyanogastra. The sequence continues at coordinate 167,810 of VWZV01017377.1, read as the reverse complement.
AATCTTTTTCAAATTAAGGAAAGACCAAACTCATGGCATTGTTTGGATAAATATGCTGCCTGTGTTTCATGAGTTACCTCTGCGGGGTGGTGTGATGCTCCACAGTTTCTTTAAAAAGGTCTCTCATATTTCTCTCCTGTGATTTTGCTCCTCCCCCATTGATACTTTGGATTTTTAATTCAACTGTCATGAAATAAAAGACTCAGTCAAGAGACTTTTCATCAGCAAGTTTTTTTTCATCAAATCACTGTGAGATTGTATGTCTGCAGTAGGAGAACAATTTGATCTGCAAACACTTCCACTAAGAAGTCTCCTTATCCTTTGAAGAACAGATCAAAAAGAAACAGATGTGGGGATCTGGACGCTGAAAAGAAAAATCTTATCATAATCTGTAAATGATGATATTCACTTCATTGCAGAAACCTGTACACAAAACCCTGACATCCAACTGTTTGGGTCAGCATTGGCATTAGCTGGATGTGGGGAATGTGTTCACCCCCATGGCAGTCCAAACCTCACTGCCTGTGCCTTTCTGACACTGATTGCAGAGCTGCTCCTGCTGCTTGTGGCAGGAACAGGAGAAAGGACGAGGGAGGATAGTCCCCTCTGCAACCCTCCAGCTCCCTCATGCCAGCTGCAGCCAGCTGTTGTGCTCTAGGAGCCAAAATACAGTGCTTTGAGCTTGTTAGTAAAATCTGCTTCTTGAACAGCTGAATTTCATCTTTTCTGCAGCACTGCAACAAAACAGGGCATGCTGACCCTTCTAACATCTTAAATCTCTTGCATGTTGGGAAATGAGGGCAGATGCTGTGTTTTGGAAGACATCTCTACAAAAAGGAATTTCACTGCAAGTTTTTATTTCTTTTCATGTAATCATCTTTATTTGAATCAGATCTGTAGGCATTTCAGAGAAATAACCTGAAAGTTAACATTATAGGCATTCTACATCTGTTGGTATTGTTCATTTTTTCATACCAAAGGGTCAAGATGTTTTACAAAAATGTATTTGATTATTTTTTTGAAAATTAAGAAAATCCTGACAAAACACTGGCAGTCTGGGTTTGTGGAAATTACCTAAGAAAGTCTTTATCTAAGAGACAGATGCATCAACATGGGTCCCTCTCATTCCTCCAAAGTCCATTGGATATCCAACAAACTCTTTTCCCTAAGATTTTATTTGCTTTCCTTTAGATTCAAGACAGGTTTTCTCTCTTCTGCTTTAATCTTGAAAACATCAGAAAAAGAGTTTTCTGTCTGATGTCACTGTGTTTTTTAATCAGCTCTTTCATTATAAACTGCCCAAAACCTAGTGTCTGCTTTCATAAAACGACAGGTAGATTGAAGAATGACAAGTTGATAGAAGAATGACACATGTGATAAAAAACTTGGATAGTCAAATCTCTCAGTCTGAAGGAAAGACAGCTGTACTGGGAAAGGCTCATCTCGGAATATCAACAGGAAAATTGAAAAGGAATAGACTTCAATCACAGTAATTATGTAGAAAATGGACCCCAGTTTGTTTTCTTCATAATAAAGGTAAATTAATATGAAAGGTAAGTGAAATTCTTCAAGGAAACATTGAGGGGTTTTTTTTGTAAGTGAAAAGGGATATGTCAACAAGATGCAGAACTCCCAGAGAGAGATACATTATATTGTTAACAGAACAGAGGAGAGTTATAAAAATGAGATAGGAATAATCAAACTGACAGACTGTAAATTCAAATTTTACAGCTGTGAAAACTCCTGTCCATCCATATTCTTTTTCTATTAAGCCTCACCATTTCAAATTTAAACTGATCTTTCAAGAAGGTACCTGAGATAAAAATGGTGAGGGGCATGGAATGAAACACATCTGCTGGTGGCTTCCAGGATTTCTGTCTGTACAACATCCACAAAATGCAGTATGGACAATAGATCTCTCCAAGAAACCCCAAAAGAACAGTAAAATGATAGTGAATACACTATCTTGTAGCAATTATGTATGCTGGCTAAATACGAAAAAAACCCACCTTAATTGACAGATTAATAATCAAAGAGTGATAGCTGTCTCACAGGTACTCAAATGCTATTCCACAGTCTGATCTTAAGCCCTCTGGAAGTAGTGAGTCTTCATTCACTTGAACAAGCCTTCCATCAAGCCTTGTATCTCAAGAGAAAAAGTATACATACACCGTTAATACTAAAACCCCAGGAAGGCATCTAGGTGCTCATAACAGGAGAAAAGGATGGGCAAACACTTCTGCACTTTACATTTCCAAATTGAAAACTGATAGAAAAAAACAGTGGTGATCTTGGATATTTAGTGGAAAGTAAAAACTGGGTCTGACTAACACATTCTTATGTAACTATTACAGGCCATGGGAAAATTCAAAGATTTGCCAAATATTCACTGCAGCAATCTGTTGTCAAGAGCTTTATGCAGTGAGAAATGAGGTTTTCATGAAACTGAAGTTTATAGGTAAAAAAAAAAAAGCTCAGTTGCTTGTCACCTCAGATCCAACTTCACTGCACAGCACATTTTCAGTGACAGCTTGTAACACAGATCAGATAATATGCTGAATGTCATGGAAATGATTCAAAATGTCAAAACAAAGCATAACTATTAAAACAAATCGGAGGGAAGAGGGAAGTGTAATAGAGAACAAAATGAGCATACCTATGAGAAGTTATTTTGGTCTGTGATTTTTTTTGAGAGCAACATCAAAATGATAGCACTTTAGACTGTGTGTTTCTTTTGTAGCTCAGGCTTCTGATTTTAACTTTGCAATGTCCGTGGGCATACTTAAAAATGTTTTGGAAGAAGCAGGTTCAGGCATTTCCTCACCCATACTTTGGGCTGCTTTTGAGTTGCATATACTTTTCTGTAGAGGACTGGCCATCATGACTTAAATGGGCACATTGCCAAGGTTTCAATTTAGCTGATAGCACATACAGCTAGCCCAGAAGGAGACATGCACAGCTAAAATGCTGTGCACAGTACCAGGCTAAGTAGGGTTTATAGGCTATCTAGGCAGGAATTTTTCTTAGGGGATAACATAAGGAAATGTTTGTCTCAGAGAGACTTAAAAATGAAAATATGGCCCCCGTACTATATACTTGATATGAAGGAAATACCTTCTTGTCTTTAATAATACTGTGAGAATTGCTGAGGCAAAGTATAAGGCTTTTAGGTCAGCAAAAAATTCATTGCTGCTTTCACGGCTCTGCAATAATGATAGACAAATGATTTGCAACATTTATTCTCCTTGTCCATTATATCAGTGACAGGATCATGATTTCCTTCAACTATATCCACAGCTATATGCAGGCAGGCTACTGGGCCATGTCACGTACCAGAAAACCTATAATAGGCATGGTGTCACTGGTCACCAAGGACAGAGAACACTGTGGACCCAGTCACTTTTGGTGTCACTCTTGTCTGGTGCTGCTCTAGAGGTGTCAATGACTACAGCGTTAGAAAATTTATTTTGAAGCAATCTCAATATTTACACTGCCCTAGATACCCACAGGCTTTGTTCTGTGGTGAAGTTTTAACCAGGGTTATGAACTCAGATCAGTACATTTAGCCTAATAAGTGTCATGTCAGGAACTGAAGCTCCTGATCCTGTGGCGGCACACTTTCCATAACACCTAATGGTGCTTCCTTAACCTGCTAGAGTCACTCTCACATCTCAGTCCTCTTTTATAGTAGAATCACACAACATAGAATGTTACTTTCCATCTAAATATTTGTTTATAGACTATACTGTCCTCAATGGCATTATTCCAGCTTTATCTGGGTTCTTATTGTGCCTGGTCCAATTTTCTTTCTTATGACTTTGATAAGAATGCCCAGTTGGGTCACCAGATTGGCAAGTCTCCATAGGAGCAATGGACAGGAATCAGAGCTCTGGAGAAACCAGCAGGCTCCCTGAGCTACACTTCAGTACGGCTCCTCTGGCTGAACACATGGTATTGCTGCAGGTCTCCAAAGTGCAAAGGCAAAAAAGCTCTTCCAGTCTAAACAAGGGTGAAGAGTCTGTGGTTGTAGCCATTTAAGCAACCCATTTAATCAGGCAAATGTGTGTGGTAATACATGCAGCGTGCTTTCCTCCATTTGAGTCTGTGTTCCCCAGCTCAGAACAGCCAGCATGGAAAAGTAGCAACCAGTAGAGCTTCCCCCAGCATGGAAGCTGTACTGGCAGACTGGAAAAATATTAAATGGGGCCAAGGAGTGACATCTGCTAGTGAAGATAATTTTTATCAGTTAATGTAAGGGCACTGTTCTTTGTATTAGTGAGTTCATACTGATTTATAGCTATTCTGTCTGGTCTGCATCTGCAGTTTTTCTATATTTTACATATTTGAATGGAAGAACAAACTGACCTCATTCAGGTAGGCAATCTGTGTATCATATATATGCCAGGAGACAAAGATGTCAAACATTTATTTAAGCCTGCAAATATTACAAAATAAAATGAAAAGTATGCTTGATCAGTCTGCAGCAGAATGGTAATGTTCTCCAAGAGCTTATGCTCAGTGTTCCCCAGGAAATAAATAGTATCTGCTATTCTAATATTGATTTTTCATTCTTCATCCTACTTAGTCAAGCCTCTCCAAACTAGACACCAGATATTTTAACAAAGAGTGAGCCAAGGAATGGGAGGAGTGTAATATCTACACTCAGCCTACCCCCTTGACTGTAGAAAGTGATCCATTTTAGAATCCTCATTGCTTCTTGTGACTTGTATCACAGCTGGTGTTGCAGACTCAAGCTAAGCTCTTTAGAGATAAGAAATCACTTAAACCCAGCATTTATTACAAAAACCATTTTCTTCAGTTATTACGTCACTCATTTTTAGGTTAATTTGTACATAACTTTTGATAAAGGAAAATAATAAGAAAATGCTCCAATGTGAAATCAGGTGAAATGACTGACAGGATGCCACCATGTGCCAGAGGCACTGCTCCTGGACTCCTCCTTGGTGCTTCCTTATTGCAGACTCATCACTTCCCACCTGTAAACATGCACACGTCCCAGAGGGAGGTGGGGAATCCTCTCCTGATTGTTCCCTTTGGCACACGGTACAAGGCAGATCTCTGGCAGAGTGAGATACCTGCAGAAGAGCACCAAACTGTCTTTGTAGCCATCTCCTACATCGGTAAAGGCATGAAAATTGTGCTGTAGATGGAATATAGTGGAGAAGTTTTTTCTTCTTTTTCTTTCTAAAGCTGGTAAGAAAAGTCAAAGCAGCCTGCTTTCCTCGTTAAGGAAAGCAATGTATTTAACAGTATGCTTCTGGCACCTACGGAGACAGAACAGTTTGCAGGAATGGGAAGGGCAAAAAAAGGCGAAATGCGTCTAGAAAAAAAATCCATCAGGATCCACACTAAATAGTCTCCAAAACAATACAGTGTTTGTAATGAAAGTGCCATAATTTATTCAGTACTTATTTTTTCCTGCAAAGTGATTCTCTGTAACTAATAAAGTTAACTGTGTACATAAAGATAATGGTGGCTATTAAAAAATCCTTAATGGTAACGACTATAAATTAAGAAGGGCACAAACACTTATTAGGTAATAAGTGCAGCTGCATTACTGGAATTTTTATTCCTCATTTTTCTGAGAGCTTAAAAAACAGTGTGACTGTGCTGTCACTGAAAAAAAAAAATTACTAGATGAAAATTATTGCTAAAACTCAGTGGTAAACATATAGGTGGAAATATCAAATGGTGAGCAGAGGGGAAAACCTCGGTGCCAGGGAAATGTTGGGCTGAGCAGACAGGAGGGATGCTCTTTCCCTCTTAGTGTTTTTCTCCTCTAACTAGAGCTGCTACAGTAACTATTTCCCATGCCTAATAACCTTTTTTCCAAAAACATTTTAATCTAAGAAAAATTTTTTTTTCATCCAAGATTTAAAAATATATGAAGTTCTTCCTAGCTGGTTTTACATCTCCTCTGCCTACTCTCTTCATACTGCCCCTGGCACTGATGCTGCCTTCTGGCTGAGCTGTGCATGGGTACTGCTGTAACTCCCTTTCCTCTGCCAAGGCTTCTCTACCATGTTCATTTTCAAATTGCACTTTGTTTTGTCACAGATAAGCACTAGAATTCAAAGTTGTTAATCCCAAATGTGGACTCTCTTAAATGCCTTAAAGTGGTTCATTTTGAGTAAAGACACTGCTGATAATTTCTCTTAGACTATGTGGTAGTCACTGATTGATTTTTGAGATGGTACGATTTTTCTCGCACTGAGAATTAAAGCCCTGTGATCATCCTGAGAAAAACAGGAGGTAGAAGATACACATAAGGCTTGCAAAGATGACTGTGCAATGCCAATAGATTTTATCCTCCTATTTAACAGAATTTTACCTGAGTCTTTAACTTGATGGGGACACTCAGTGCTTTCACCTGTTCTTCCTAGGATCTCATCTTCTTGTGTTGAAGCTCATGGGCAAATGAATACTGATTAAATAACAATAAATCTTAGAATAAATAAATTTTGGAAGAAACACAGTATTGGGAGTTGAGAGATTTGCAATTCTGCAACATTTTTTATGAGAATCTGTTAAATGTCTTTTTGCCACAACTACATTGCATCTTTTAACAATAATTTTGAAAAATACAGATTCTCTATATAAACATGTAGATGCTATTTTTAAAATATTTTTTGCATCCTTAATTCTTAAGTTATTTTCTGAAGAATTTTGTATTCCATTAGTAGTTAGAAAAACTTTTGAAAATCACTAGCATAAAAAATAATTCCATCTGTTTTGCAGACCTTCCATCTCCCTTATAGTCCCACTTTCTTTTGGACATTTTTTTTTTCCTATGCCTTTTTCATTAGGTCACTCACTTTATCTGTCAGAGAACTCAAGAATCAACATTATCTCCTAAATCCTATTTGAAATTATCTGGTAGGCACATCGTAAGTCAGCATAGTTCTCCTTTTTGTTGCTTTCCACTCTTTTGCCCACCTTAGCTGAAAAATTGCTCAATGAAATGATGTTTGTTAGACTTCAAATCTCTGAAGAAATGCCTGAGGAAAGAAAAAAAATTGGAATTTCTTAGAGAATTATTTTAGTCTGTTGTGAAATACCTTCAGAAAAGAAGAATTCCCTACATGAATTCTACAAGCAAAATATTTATTGCACTGAAAGCTGTCCAGGTGAGTTTGCAGCCTGGGATTTATGACTATTGAGGGAAAGCAGAAGGCAGCTGCATTTGCTGCAATGCTTTTCTGAGATCTCTGCTGGCCTGGGATCATGCTGGAGACTTCCATGGGGAAGAGACACAGGGAAATTATTTCATCCCTCTTTTTCAGGCCCAAGGACATTTTCACAGAGGTTGCTTTTCATTAGGTATTTTTCATGCAGGTTCTGCTCCCACAGGGGCAGTCTACCTTGTACTGCAGGTGGACTTGCACAGTTTGAAGCAGGACTCACAGCAGGAAGCTTTCCATGCCAGCTGTGATGGTACATGGCTGCTGGCTGAGCAGATGGGGAAAAGGGACCCCAGAGCCTACAGGGATTGTGTGCATGCCCAGGTGAAGTGGCAGGAAAAACCCCTCCCATTTTAATGAGACATCTGCCAGTGCCTGCTTGGAGGGAGCACTACAGAGCAATTCAGTTCACAGAGTAGAAATTCCTGCAGAGGCAGCAAGGCAGCTGCATTCCCTGTGCAGTGGAAGTGTGCAATGCCTCCCAGCAGCATTTGCTGTGGTTTCTTTAGACATGTTCATGTGAAGAACATTAACAAAATAAAAACAAATCTCACACAAGTGAGTGTCCTTCATCCTCAACTGCAATGGAACTATAGATTCATAAAATTGTTTCGGTTGGAAATTACCTTCAAGATCATTGAGTGGAATTGTTAGCACTGCTGGTTCCACCACTGAACCTTGTCTCTTAGCACTTTAGCTACACAGCAGTGTTCAGATTAAGTCCTAGTCAGGCTTAGGCCCTTACAATTTTCTTCATTAGTAGACTCATGACACCCTTGCACTTCTCCTGAATTGTCTGCCTTCTCTTTCAAAGGTCATAAAGTCTTTTTCTTTCTCCCAACTTACAGAGAGAGTTCTCTGTCCTGCCCTTAACACTAAACTCAGCTGCCTTAATTTACTATAAATATAGGTTGCACTTTACTATATAAAGGTTGCACTCTTGCCATTTTAGCCAAAGGTTTATTGTTCTAAAACCTGTAATTGTGCCAAATCTCCTAAGAAGGAGGTTGTTTAACCAGAATCTGTAAAGGCTTAACATATCAAAAATGAGGATTAAAAAAATAAAAAAGTAGGGAAAAAATCAATCATCTTTTGTTTAGTAAATTCTTATCCTGGGCAAATGCAAAATTTTATTGGACAGCCTAGACTGAAGCTTAGTGCTCACACATGGTGAAGCATCAGTTGTGGCAGTAACACTATCTGAACAGATACTCTGCTTTAGTGGAATCTGTGTTACATCTTAATTATGCCTTCATCACTCTCATGTTGCTGCCCTCAGATGGAAACCAATTCCCAGGAGCTGCCCTAGTTGAGTGTGTGAGCTCCAGTAAAATGAACAGTCTTTCCTGTTCAATATGGCTAGAACATGAGCCTTGGTGAGTATTATTAACTCCTGTATCCTGACAGAAGCAAGCAGCCAATTTTAAATTGAGCAACTATTTTAGATGTGGGAACTGACAAAGCATTTTAAATGGACCCTAGCTTCTTCCATTTATTAAAACCTACATCATGTCTGTGCTGATGACCTGCAAGTAAAATACTCAGAAACTGAAGTATTCTTCCTTGAGCTACCACTAGTCTCATCTATTCTATCACATTAGCTTTTCATGAAACAGAATAAAATTAAAGAACAAAATCCTTTGTACTGTTCATATAAATTAATTGCATCCAGGAACGCTGTGTACCACCAGAAATCAATGAACTGGTTCCATTGACGGTCAGGCTTAGACACAGCTCTCTGCCTTTTGTGATTTGCAGCAGCTTCACTAAACAGCAATTACTTATCAAACAGAGCAGACAGAGAGAAAGAATAGCATCAAACATGGCAAATTCCTGTCATTTGAAATCAGAACTCATTCTTCAGTTTTAGGGACTGACTTGGATATAACTGCCACAAGTGGGATGTAGGCAGAGGCTGGAAACCAGCACAGAGGCACACAGTGCCCATAACTCATGCTTCCCCACTAAGCCCTGCAAGTGCCCAGAGCTTCAGAACGCTGCCCAGAAATGCCTCTGGAGACAGGACTTCCTACACTTTTAGCCAGCAAGAATGATATCTACATCAGATGCTTCATTTATCATGCTTGTGGCTAGCAGAAAGCAGATGGCAACCCTGTGTGGCTGCTCCTGGCCTGGAATGCACCTGGGAGCACAGGGCACCAGGACCTACAGCCTGATGTGCCCTGCCCATGGAGCAAACTGGGGACAGGGAGTAGCACCAGTGTCACCAGCTCAGCCTCATTGCCCTGCTGGAAGGCAAGCACTGACCCTGAAGGTGGGCTCTTTGATACAACTTGCTTCTGTTGATGGGAAACCGGATATAAAAACCTTGCAAATGGAATGGAAGGTGTCTAAGCATCATATTTCAGCTTTCTTCTAGCACATAAATTCTTTAGGCAATGCACCTTAATAGATCATTGAAGAGAAGCATGAAAACTATACTGCATTAAAAGATTTATGTCAATGATGATTTCTGAATTTTCTGATGAAGCCTGTTGTATTTTTGGCATAGATCTGAGAAGAAAATTATTTTTAAGCTTTGTTATCAACCAGAAGCGACAATGTTTTTCAAATCTTGATTTTGCTTTTTTTTTTTTTTCAGATGAAAGCCAGTCGTTTAACAATAAATATCCCTTATTTTGCATCTTAATGGTGTGGGTTTTTTTTTAATTAGATACTCCATTAAGCTGAATATTGAACAAATTTTGTGGGTCAGATGATAAACCATTTGCAGACAATTACTTGCTCAAGGCTTGTTTTGAATTCCACTGAAGTTAAAAGGATTCTTTTCAATTACTTCAGTGGATTTGGGACTAGGCAGATAGATTGAGTGGAGCAGATGAGAGAACTCCATGTAAGGAACTAGCATCTTGCACAAGAAGGGATTTGACTGTGTCGTCCAACAAATAGAAAGAGGCATAATAGTTATTAATGTTGTACATGTTATGGAATTAAAAATCAGCTGACATTAATTTGACAAGCTATTTTTTAACAAAAGAAATGGCAGTGTGGTTAGCTCTAGAGAAGAGCAGTTTATCAATGTCTACACTGTTGTACTTGAGGTCACAGGACTGCTTTTGTATAATTAGTAGTCCACAAAGAGCTCATATTTTAAATGTCTATATGTACACATACATATGCTGAAATATTTATATAGAAAAGTTCCAACTACCCTTCAATCACCACAATCAGCAAATAGAAATTTGTTATGCTTCTGGCTTCTCATACTCCTTTGTCAGACGCTGTCATGTGGGTATTTTCATCTCTGCCTTTTAGTGCAAAGTGCCTTTTATTTATACAGGAATGTGTAATCAGCAGCAGTCTGCAAATTAAAATATTACTCACTTGGGGGAAAAAGACCTTATGAAGATTGATGGAACAACCACCAGAAACTTAGAGAAATTATGTTTACCATTTTCTAAATGATAACATCTTGAACCAATTTTGATCTTTCTGTATTCCTCATCTACCTCCAACTCATTTGTAGCAGACCAAAGAAAACACAAGTGGAGATAGATGTTTAATTGTTTGATGTTGTCATTATTCTCTTGTAATTTCCTGTCTTTTAAACTGGTACACATTTATGATATGACTCCCTACTGAGTAATATAAATAACTACCTTTTTACAATTATTTACAATCATAAAGAGGGCAACTTGCCCTTTTTTTTTTTTTTTTTGCCCCCTTAATGTTATTCTGGAAGCACTTTAAAGCCCTTATTATCGGTAACTTTTTGTACCAAAATCTGTCCTCACAATATATAAACAATTTCTATTCCAGATAATTCCTGTTTGAAATACTCACTGTGGAGGTTACAAGCATGTGATCATCAAAATAAGAAGTAAGAGGAATAACCTGTAATCAAGCATTCACTGGTTATTTGTAAATGGATTCCTAAAGGCTAAAAAGCATACACCTCTGAGAGCTTCAGCAGGAAATTATGTTCTTCTAACTCCACAAATTATTCCTGGTATGGAATATATAGACACTTACACAGAGAACAAGTCTGAAGTCATCTTTCTTCACAAAACCTGCTGTTCAGTACTAACAAAACTGCAGTGTGTTAAAATGCTCAGAAAATAGCCTAGCATCCTTCCTTACAGAAAAATCAGTAAAGATGTCAGGCAGGTTCATAAGCCCTAAAAAATGTTTACAAACAGTAGAAATTTGAAAAGTGCTCTTAAGTCTTTGTTGTTGGTTAATTTCAGTGGTCAGCTAAACACCACAGAGCCCTCAGTGAAGGAGGAGAAGAGAAAAAGAAGAATAAAGGCAAGAAAACTTGGGAGTCAAGATAAAACAAACAAGCAAACAAAAGTTTAACTAGTGAAGAATAAGTGGAAGAAGAGAGAAAAAAACCAAAACAAGCGATGCAGAGGGAATCAATCACCACCTCCTGTGGGCAGACTGATGCTCAGCCAGTTCCCAAATAAAAGGTGAGTAACACTGCTAAATCCTCTTTTTTTTCCTTCTATTATTGTTGTGCATGACATCATATGGAATATTCTTTAGTTAGTTCACCTCTGTTAGTTTGGGTCACCTCTTGCCCCATTGCACAACCCCTCAGCTCTTCACTGAGGGGCAGATTGAGAGAGGGCCTTGACACTGTGCAAACACTGTTCAGCAAAAGCTGTAACATGGATGTGTTATCAGTACTGTCTTGGTGAAAAATATAAAGTGCAGTACCATACGAGCTACTATGAAGAAAATTTATTATCTTCTAACAAGGCCCAGTAAAGTCCTTCTAATTTTCACGCCCAGATCTAGTCCTAGCATATGTTGTGCATTGCTCCCAAAAGAACCTAAAATATTCTTGCTTTCACAAAGTTCTTGCCTGGAACTTCCAGATATCCAGAAAGCATCATACAGAAGACAATAATATTATTTTTCTCATGGCACCTCTTCTCTTTCTGAGGAAAAGTTATATTTCCCTTTATTGAAGTGACTTTTTTTAAGGGGAGGGGACTGTAGTTTTTTTCTCACACTGCAACAGCCAGCAGACAAACTGTACTGCTTCTCTGAGACTGGTGTTTCACGTTTGAATATCCTCAAACAATATCTTCAAATGTAATGGACGAATGTAAATGATGTAATGGACATCAGGAGCCAACACAGCCTTATAGTTGTCATCCCACAAGACAAAAGTTTCAAAAGGTCAGTGGAGGTTTTTGAAGCTTACATTTTGCACAAAGCCATGTCACATCAGATCCCCGTTGCTAGGGAAGTTACACCACGCTGCGCACGGAGCCTACAACTGCTGGAAATTTCTTTCAGCTCAACGTGGTGCACAGGCATGAGGACTAATAAGAACATACTGTATTATTAAAAATATCGGCTTGACAGGGCTCAGCAAGTGCCTGTAGCAAGCGTACCTCAGAAACAGGGGAAAAGCCTGACACCATTAACTCTCTGCCTCTGAGCCTTCTTTCTTATCTGTGGAGAGAGGCAGAGAAATTACACGAGGCTGAGATTTTAATGAGAAGAAGTAAAGGACTAATGAAATGCTAATGAGATCGACATAACCCAGTGTGTCACTGCAGGCTCTCAGTCCTCCCAAGCCTGGTAAACAAAATAGCAACTATTAACTTGCCTGAAGTGGATTCATGAATTTAACAATGGAATTTAGAAAGCATTGAAAATACCCACACATTTAACAGTGACACTGAATATTTGGGGTTTTGAGGTATTTCTTGGAGGTGGAAGTAGGGACTCAATTTTACATCTGCCATGAGCTTGCTAAGATGGCTTCAGATTCAGCCAGTTCCCTCACAGGGATAAGCAGGGAGCCAGATGGTTTCTGCTCAGGTAACAGCTTTGTTAGGAAGGAGACCTGACAGAGAACCATGTGTTTTCAAGGAAAGCACCAGTTTTGAAAAGGAAGGTTGCTTTAGGTGCTGGTACTGGGGGAGGTGGGCTGGCTGCAAGACAAGGGCTTTTGCTTCACATCTGTTCAGCTCATCCCCCTTCTTAAGGCCCAGCACTTCCCATCCTACAGGGAACTTTCAGGCAAGAGTCTTTCCTTTCCAGAGCGACATAGCCCTGGGCCACAACAGCCTGTGTCATAAGACTGGAGAGCTAAGAAAGGCAGAAGTGGGTTGAAACTATTTTTGAAACTCTGTGATCCAAAGACGATCTTTGTCTTATACAAGAGAGAACAAGTCTCAAGCTGTTCTGTTTTCCTTTGGGGTATTTTGCAGCCCTCAGTAGCCCACACTGCTCTGCAGGGATTAGTGGGACACGGGGCTGTGGCTGCCACTCATCTCCTTTTCAGCGAAAGGACTTGACTCCACAGAATAATAGTTTAACTCAGATCTCTCCCAGTACAAAAACAGCCAAAGGCACTACAAGATATGTCCAAAATTACACCTTAAGTTGCATCAGCTGATTTCTTTATTCACAGCTCCTGAAAAACCCCACTTCTATATAAACTGAACTTCAGGTTTCAATGTTACTGTCCATCACAGCTACATTTGCTGTATTTGGGACCTTATTATGAAGGACTGGTAACTAGTTCTAACCTGGATGATAATTTTTCCCCTAGCACCTACCAAGACGACCCTGACTAGTTTTCCTTTGGTTCCTCCATTTATAGCATCAAATTATGAATTCCAAGTACTTGTTCCAGACAAATTGCTTCTTTCCTACAGGGAGAAAAAAATGCAAAGAGAGAAAATAAAAGCAATCATTCAGCACATCTTCAAAAATATTTTACCTTGACTCCACCTTGTTCTATGTTTTAATTTTTGTTCTTCCAAGAGAAAAGTTTCTTGCCCTTTCAACACATCTTTTCAATTATACATATATCACAATAATTTAGCATACATTTTTCTAATCTTTGATTAATGCCTTACCTTTCACTTAAATACCTATTAACATGAAACCATCACATCATACGTAATTTTGGTTGAATTCTCATGTCACTGAAGCACTGTTAATGAAAACAAGATTAGCATTTAAAGCTTTCAAGAGATGATTTCTGTAGTGTTGGATCCTCTCCTGACAAGATAGACTCTCTAATTCTTTCAAGTGAATGAAAAAGCATAATTTCCTTCCAACTAGACTTCTACACTTTCTTAAGTACAGAATTCCAAGTGAAGTTAGATACAAAATTCACAAGCCAGGGATTCAGCATTGGGGTGAAAAGTGTGCTCAGGTCACTGTTGGACATTCTGACCAGCACCTATCTGACATGGTCACTAGCACTACTTTATTATTTCTTCATTTGTTTTTCCCAGCTGATATGTATGTTTCCATCAGACCCTTGTCTTCTCTCTGTGTTTTGAAGAATCTGGGACAGGAATTACCAGTTACAGAAACACAAGCAACAGCACATTTTACCTTCTAAAATTCCTCTTCTGAAACAAATTCACCTTCAGTTAAGAAGTACCACATGTAAATTGCCTTCATTCTAAAATGTTCTTTTCAACAAAATTAGTCCTCTATATGCTTTCAGAGATTTAGTTACCTGCTGTATTGAAAAAAAATTTTGAATGCCAGAATTCTGTGACTGATGGTGCATTTGTGTTTATGGCTAACACTTTCAAGATCCAATGAAAATCTTAAAGGCAGCCCTGAGATTGGCAGAAAATTACATTCCTGAAGTCCCTCTACCTTTGTTCTCACTTATGCAAAATGACAGCAGTACTGACTTGACAGAACTACCATGCAAGACTTAAATTCATCAGTATTTTTAAAGTACTTCAGGACTCCAAAATGAAGTGGACTTAAAGTGCTGAAGAAATGCTGATCTTCTCTTGTCTCCTTTTTTTACATTCTCTCAGAACTAGAATAATGCAGTTTTAATCCAGAAAGACAATTTGTGCATAGGGTATTTTTTTCATGACCCTGTGCATTAGCACCTTTATCCCTTTCCTCATGAGTCATGTGGTCCACCTGGACACAAAGGTAAGGGCTGACATCACCTGCCCTGGATGTGCAAAAACAGAGATGAGGAATTCACAGGGAGCCTTGTAGTGCTGCTTCTTGCAGTGCAGTGTCTGCATCAGGCAACTCAGATGCTTTTGCTTTGAATGCAAATTGGGTCAGCTGCCGAAGGTGTCTCCTGATACCACTGCGAGGCTTTGCTGCTGCTCCCTCCTGCTGTGTAGATTCATCTCTTTCAGATTTCNGGTGGGTGGGGGGGAAGGACTGCTCTCTCAGACACAGAAAAGGTCATACTTATCCAGCCCTTGCCCTTGCTCTGATTGCCACTGACCCTGTTTTCTTGCTAAGTGTTGATGAGAACTGACCAGTGTTTTCCCTTGGGCAGGGTCTGATATTCACAGCAGAGTGTGTGCTATTCCTGTGCTTAGCCTAGTTCAGCATAGTTGATTATGTCATTTATTTACATGGCTCTGCTACTCTCCTTCCACTGTTTAATTAAATGAAAATTACCTGAGTTTCATTTTGTCCTCTGTGAAATCTGACTTGTTTCACGCAGTTAAAGAAGACTGCTCTTGTTTGTTGAAATTGTCTTTGTCCAGTGTTAATTAGGATGTCCACTTCACAGAACCACCACTGTAGTCCTCGGCCTCAATATACTTGTGCATGTTGCTTACAAAACATTGTGAATAGTTCCACTGAAGCAAATGCTTGAGTTACACAAGATTGTAATACAGTATTTGGGCTCTTCATAGATTATTAGAATGGTGTCTCATAGTATTATGACGTCGCTTAACTCCTCAGTTTGCTCATACCTCCTTTGTTAATCAGTGTCTGTCTTAAATGATCGACTTCTCAATACTATCTTAGCAGTACTATTAGAAGCCTTATGCAATGCAAATAAAATGTATGGGTCTTTAAATAGCACCACATGTATATTAGATATTTGGTGGAAAATTAGATGGTATAGTAAGAAAAGCACCAATCTAAACTTCACAACGATTCCACCAGTTTTAAAACTATAATACTGTCCTTTCCTCCAAGATTACACCTGGCCTGTGCAGAGGGGGATTTTAAGGCAGAATCAGATGAATGGTTAAATAAAGCATCAAGACAGAGAATAGAAGAAAGCAGTTTGAGGAGAAACTGAGGAAGACAAAATGAAGAAAAAAAAGGCAATTTAGAAAGCAAACTTCAGTCTAGTTTGACTTTAATTAAGGCAAAATAGGGGAAATAAACAATACAATGCTCATATAGGCTTTTGTTAGATTAAAAGCCTACATTTAAGGCTGTTTATTTTATAAGGTACTCTGTAGTAGATGAGAAGAGAGAGTTACCATTCCAGGGCAGATCATATATCTATGAAATGTATACAATATCAGTGTGTAAAACATCACCCTTTTGATATCTTTTTCTTTGTCTTCTTCCATCAAAGGATCAAAAAGTACATTCTAGTTTTTGTTACTCTTACAGTGATAAATGAGCAAGCTTCTCCTTGCAAGGATTTCTCAGATTATTCTTACGACAAATATTCATATAGGGCTCACCCAGACTGAACTGGGGAAGAATCAGATGTAAAAGACACTACTGGAGATTTGTTATTTTTTAGAAGGGTGGTATAGTGGGTATTTACAATGAAGATTAACATCCATGTATACTGTTTACCAAATACATTCCACAAGAAGATTTTTATTTTTTATTTCAGTTTTCAGTCCATTAAAACTCCAAAATGTAATTGTTTTCACACAACTTGTGGTATCTTCTTATTTGATCACTTTTTGCATCAGACTTCACTCAGGAAAATGCCATAGTAAACTAGCTTTGCATCCTTCTAGTCTAGGGTTGCTCCATGAGTATCGGGCATCATCTACATAAAGCCTAAGGAATAAAGTGTGGCCTAAGATTCACTGGTTCTCTAATGTCAGCAGCACTGTTTGAAGTCCTCCCGGCACAGGTGCTTCATCCTTGCAAAACTCCTGGTTCCCAGGCTAAAGTAGAAGTGTCTTGCATTTTCCTTACCTTGTGCTGTAAGATTTGTTTCCCAGCAGAGTCTCTCCACACCTGCTGAGGTTCTGCAGGTGCTTCTCTCTGGATTAAAGGCACCGAATCTAACCTGGAAGAGCCAAGTGCCTGAATGTCTCCCAAGAGGTGTGCCCCTAGCTGGAGGTCACCCCCACCAGTGCCAGCTCATGCCAGCACCACTTTTGCCTATGAGGTATAATTATGGAAGGGTGTTGATTTGCTGAGAATTCATGGAAACTTGGTCTCTCAGACAGTTGCTGTAGCAAATGAAACAGCCTTGGTGCTTATTCTGCAGTTGCAGGGCTCTTCAAGCCTTGGCTGCTCTTGCCCTGAGAGCCCAAAGCACAGCAGGTGCCTGCAGGGTGACACGGGCCCTTCACCTTCAGGCAGGACGGCTCTGAGAGAGGGACACACAGCATGGCAGGCACAGATTGGCAGCCTCACTGGGCTCTTTCTCCTGCTCCCCCAAAGGAGCGGAAAGGAAATATGATGGGTTTTGATGTCAAGCCCTCCTTTTGAGAGGAGTTGAGCAGTGAGGGTGGCAAGATGGAAGAAGAAACAGCCCTGTGTGGTTTGGCAGTGGCATAAATGGTCAGCACTGGCTCACATGACACATTCAAACTGTTTTCTTCCCTGACACACTTTCTACTTTTAGATGTTTTAATTTCCTATAACCTTTACTCAGCCACATGTGGGCAAGTAAACAGATTGTTCTGAATCAAACAGCTGTGCTGACTTATTGCACTGTTTAGACATGTTCTTGAATAAAATGTTGGACATGTTCTTGAATAAACGCAGGGACTGGATGTACCAGTGGATAGAAACAATCACCCTTCAAATTAAATATCCACAAGAGGCAGCAGCCAGGGCAGTAAGCAGGGTGGTTTGTGAAAGATTGCCTCCCCCTGGGTCAGGACTGTGCCTCACATGGCAAGGGGGCTGGGAGCAGCCGGCCCAGGGTGGGAGGTGACAGAGCCCTTCCCAGCAGGAGGATGCCCGGCTCCCTCCCTGCAGCACTGCTGACCATCTCCCAGTAGGCTCAGGCAGAATCAGGTACTGCAGCAGGCCATGGCTCTCCAGGTAGATGGTTTCCAGCTTGCCACATACAAAGCTTGCAGAGGCTGGCTCCTCCTTGCTTTTCCCTCTTCTTCTGCCTCATCTCCTTGGCAGGGAAATGAACATTTTCTTATCTGGAACCTGTGCTATGGACCAGAGCATAAACAACCCATAATAGAAGATAACACGAACACTTGGCAGGCTGGAGCTCCCAAGTTCTTATAATAGTTTACACACCAAATCTAAGGCCAGAGCAAATGAAAGGATTCAGGGATATAGCCTAAACCACAGAGCAGGGAAAACTGGTTCTGAGCTTAGGGTCTCCTGGTGGTCAGGGTCACTGGACTGTTTGCACAGCAATTCTGCCTTTTCCTGGCATAAGGTACAATCTCAAACACATTGTATCTCTATCAATTTTTCTTTCTGCTTGTAAGGCATTTCATGGACCCCGTGTTTATTAAATGAAAAGCAGGAGAACCCCATTGTGAACTGGTGTGGAAAAATACATGTAAGAAATAAGTCCGCAGTGGAAACCCAAGGAGGTTATGGTCACAATCAAGTCATATTTTTTTTCATAGTTTGATTTTTGTTGTCATTTTTGGGCTTACTTTCCTTTGCAATTCTCACATCTGAGTTTGAATCTTCTAAAATTTCCCTGGATTTCCACATCATGCTTCACTGAACATTTCTGCGAGGAGCCAAGGAACAAAATGTCAATTACATTTCTAATTATCTGACATCAGGTGAGAGATCCCCTGCCTGTGCTTACCTCTGCACCATGTCCTGACTGCCCCTGACATGAAATGATATTAGGAGAAAAGTCCAGTGAGCTTTCCTGATAGGTAAACTGCACTTTGAAAAACAAGTTTCAGGTTTCCCCTATGTCTATTCATAGGCTAGCAAATCAGGGATTTTTAAAAACAAACCGGGCTGCAATAAAAATATACATATGTATATGTAGCTGTTTCTGCAAGGAACTGCCCAGGAATGTTTAGCAAGTGTTCAGCAAGTTTTATGCTGAGATTAATCATTGTGGATAAATACCTATGCTGACCTAACCCAATAATGTTTGGTAGGAAGACAACTTAAAAAAACAAAACAAAAAAAAAGAGCAAGCAACAAAAAAAGGAAACAGGTGGCTTGTTCCAGGCTTGCCAAGAACATTTTGGAGCCTTGAGAACATCCACTCCCCTGCTTGACTGAATGTTGTTTGTCTCATCCACAGAGTGATTTCTTCTCTTTCCTACAACTTCCTTCTGCTGCCAGCAAATAACCTCCTTTCTGCTCATTTTATCTGTTCCCTGGAAATAGGCCTTACCATTTGCTTCTTCAAGTTTTCTCTTCTTCATGTCAACTCTTCCTGACATGCAGATGCCCAGTGCTGATAGATAATTACCTTCTCATCTCCATCCTCCTCATTCTTCATTTCAACCAAGTAAGTCAACGCTTTTCACTTTGGGGTCGAAAAAGCCACTGTTCTGTGTGGTATATTGATAGCATTGGTGAACACAGATGCTCAGGGTAATCATGAGCAGAGGTATGGTATTTCTCAGCTCACCTGTCTTCCTTCTTCATCACTGAGAACCAGTACAGCACTTACAGAAAAAAAATATGCTATCTTTTTTCTTTAGTATGAGTACAAATGAGGTCCTGAGGATTCAGCTAGTCTTCTGATTTTAATAAAAGAAGGATACTGGTTCTCATTTGTCATCCATGCTTTAGAAATCCAAATCATTCTAAATAGGAGTATTACAGTAAATTACAGCATTGAGAGATCTATTTACACTTTTTCTTGCTCAGTACAGGACCACATATTCCCTGAAGTTCTTATGTTCTCCAAGAATTACCTCCATAAATCTCTACCATACTTCCTCAATACATAGTGCTTTCATATATCTTTCTATGTCTTAAACATAAACAAACATGCATGCCCCAGACAACATTGTACCGTGGGGTCAATGCATCCAGGTCACAGTAAACCCCAAAAGGTTTGCCCTAGTCATTTCTGCATGTGCAGCATCTGTCCATTTGGGATTTCCAGATGTCTGGAGCCCGGCCAAAGCTACTCCTCTGCCAGGGCTTCTGGAGATCTGGAAATTCCAAACATCTGGAAATTCCTGGGGTGAGAAAGAGAGCTTATGCAGAAACCCGAATGTATTTGTTCAACTTATCAAGAAACCCTAGACAAGGTGATGATGCTCACAGTAATGAAAATGAGCATTAAAAAATGTCACCTATCTCCTACTGAAAGACAATAGGAGTGCCAAATTCCTGTTTGAACCTCTCAAATCCTGCTTTGTGTCTCATTTTGCCTTGGGTTTATTATGCTGGCTTTCATTCCATCTAAACAAACACCCTCAGTAACTTCTTTCCTCTCCTCTTCACTGTGAAAACATTTCTGAGTGCATTAGACAGTGCACTTTCAAGCTCCCATCTTTCCTTCTCTCAATATGTTCAGCGCTAGTCCTGTTTTGTTGGCTTTTTCTTCTACATGGCTCCATAATTTATGCTTCTCAAGGGACCTGTGGGCTATTTTTACTGGCACATCACTCCCTGAGTCATATGTGCCTGTAGCTTTACAGTACTGCTGTATAAACACTGGATAGGAGCTGGGCATTGCTTTATGAAACCTCAATCGATTAGGCAATTGTTTCAAAACAAGACTAGGCCTACATTACTCCTAGAGTTATCTTCTAGAGATAAGAAACAAATTGTGAACTCAGTTCAGTTCATTCTAAAAACAGCGTGGTAAAAGGGAGCATTCGTGCTCAGAATATTTGGAGTGAGTGAATATTCATGAACACTTTGCTGTTACTGTGGGATGAATCGAAGTCCTGATTAATGGATGTAACTTTCGTGGTCAGAATGATAAATTAGACAATAAGATTGCAGAGAAAACAATTAAAGAAACATGAACACATGGGGAGAACATTTGCATCCCTGAATCATCAATAGAATAACAGAATTCTGAGAGTGATTTCTGGTCAGATGTCTTGCAGTTAATTTTATATACTTGACCTATAAAGTAAAAATTAATCAGGCATATAAAAACACACAAATAGAAAAAGAATGTAGCTAGGTGAAATGAAAGCAGTATCAGATTTAAGAAAGTGAGAATTATTTCACACGACAATCCTGTTAAGACTCACACTTGGAAATAATGCCAGGAGTTAGTTATATTACCTGCACTGAGGAAGGCAATCTTTTCAGATGGTGAGTTCTGTTGCTTATAGCTTGGTAAACTGTGGTGAAATTTTCTTTATTTGTGAATAGTAGTTATTACCACTTCCCTAATTCTTGTCAGGAGTTTCCTCTCCTAGACTGTTCTATCCTTTAATATCAATATTATTTCTGGTAGGACCCCATTGTTTTTTCCAGGCTGCTTTGAGTAATCCAACAATATCAAGGCCAAAGCAACAGCCATAGACATTTCAAATAAACCCATTGCATATTCATGTTGGTAAAGGGGACAGTCTGACAACAAATAAGTTCTATAATCAAAACATATTTTAAATAAATCTTAAATGTGCCTTAATTTTACAAAAACAGGTAAAAATCCTTTTGATGCATTACTTGGAACTACATTAGTGAACTCCTACAGCTTTTTTCTCAGTGGCTAATGTGTGCTTTCAAGCCTTCTTATCAACTTGATAAGTAACTTAAGGAAGTAGCTTGAAACTTCAGTTTTACCCCGTTTAATGAAAATGAAACCAAATCAGAATTGGATCATGCCAAAACAAAACCAGAATATGTTCTGTGTATGGTTTGGGGTTCACTTATTAATTTTTGGAAAATAATGAGTGTATCTATATATGTATTTAAAGTAATATTAAAGCATTTTAAGGGACAGGACTATACATAAAATTGTATTTTCCCTGTTTCTGTGTTGTTGGATTTGGGGCTTTTGGCTTGCATGGTTTTTATTTTTTTATTTCTTTTATTTCTCATGGAACAGCTGGTAAAGGCCTTTTTTGCATTTATTCCCTATGATGACGGTAATACTGGCCTTAAAATGTGTGCTTGATATCTTCAGGAAAAGGTAGCATTGAAATGCAAAATATTTGTACTTATAAATAGTCACCATTCATTACTGGTATAATCAGCACACTCTAAGCAAACAGGAGTTGAGGTTCAAATTTTCATAGCATTAGGATGTAAGTGACTGAGGAAAGTTAATCATTTTATGAAATATAAGATAATGTTTTCTAGCCAATGAGTTGATAAAGATAATGGATTTCAAAGTAGGTTTCAAAAGGATTTCAGATGGTTTGAAATAATGCTTAAAAAGGGCAGAAAAACCTACATTATCCAAGAATACATGTAATCTATAATTTAATGCAGAATGTCTGCTCTAACCCAGACATTACCCTGCCAGAATCTGACTCATTTTTGTATAAAAATGAATACCTCAAAAATCCTAAGTTCTATATGAAATCTTTAGGTAGTATTTACATTTTGAGTGGCAAAACCTTCAAAAAGAAAAAAAATTCTCTCCAAATCTTTACTAAATCACACACTTGACCATGTTAGGAAAGGAAAAAACAGTAGTGCTTGCTTAATCTTAGTAAAGACATATGAGCTTCATTATGGAAGCTCTCATTTTTTGGGAATTGAAAGCCTACTTCTCAATCTAGAACTAAAATCCTGTGTCCTTCTAATCTGTATTCACTTGAGAAAGCAGATGGGACTGTTAGAATGAGTAAGACATCATTGAGCCCAGAATTCTTTGACAGATTATAACATTTTAAAACTCAGTTTGAATGATCTTTCAATGTAACACACACATTGCAGAAGTGACATGAATTTTCTATCCATTTCTCAATGAAAAATTGTTCCACGTGGAAAGCAATTTTGTTCCCATTTAGAGCAGAAAAGTAGAGATCAGATGGAAAACAATTTAATTTCTTGTTTGAGAAATTCCAATTACCACATTTGTTTGTTAGTTCTAGGGGCAAAGGTGAACTTTTAATTGCAAGTCTTGATGTGCAAACTTGTAACTTTATTTTCTGTAGAAGCCTACAGAACCTATATAATAAACGAAAAGTTTAATCTGTTTTCTTACAGATGTTAAAATCTACATGCAAAAACCTTTTCCTGAAGTTCATATCTAGTCTTCAGCCTGGTTCATCCAGTTTGAAATGTTTCCTCCCAAACTGACTTCCTTTGTACTTCTGTCCCATTTGTCTCTGAAAAACGCTGTTGGGTTGTCAATGGAAGACATATTTCTTGTTTGTTCTGTTGAGTGATTTTGATCATGGTGTTTGGAAGCAAAATGCTTCTTCTTTCCCCCTGATTCTTTTATCTTGTATAATTTCTCAAGTTTTGTCTTCAGGTGCATCTCCATGACATAGAGGAGTGCCTTGGGAGTATATCCAAGCCACCCTGGGCACAAAAGCATTAACACGGCCTCCTGTCTAGGTCTCAGCTTGTTCTCCTCGGCTGAGAGGATTTGTAAGTGGAGTATCATGTTGATGCTCTAGCTCTTATTGCGCCAGAATTAGGTTGCAGGATATTTCTGAGAGCAATAATACAGCCTTGTCCTTCAACATCATCAGTGTCAGAGGCTGCAAGGAGACAAAACCTGCAAGATCTCAAGCAGCCAGAAGAGGACGAAGCTCTGAGAGTCAGAAGACTTGCGTAGCGTCTGCCTTGTGTCCCTTCATCTGTCTTTTCTGTCGAGTATCCTGCCACAATTAGTTCCTGGCAAAGGCTGATGAGGGCTAAATGTAGCTGTCTCAGAGGGATATTGAAAGAAAAAGAGTGTGTTCACAACACTTGGCTGGGATTATAAAAATCAAATCACAGAGTGACAGAATATGCTGAGTTGGAAGGGACCCACAAGGATCACAGAGTTCAGCCCCTGGCCCTGCACAGCACCATCCCCAAGAGCCACACCATGTGCCTGGGAGCAATGTCCAAACAGTTCCTGAACTTTGTCAGGCTTGGTGCTGTGACCACTTCCTTGGGGAACCTATTCTAGTGCCTGACCACCCTCTGGGTGAAGAACCTTTTCCTAATACCCAGCTTAAACCACCCAGACACAGCTTTAGGCCATTCCCTCAAATCTTATAATCTGTCAAAAATATCAGTGTCAGAAACCATTCACATTTTTTCAGAGATAATCTCTGAAGGATGCTTTCGAATATAATAAATGCAAGACTTTTGTTGCTAACAGTGACTGCAGTGATTGTGTTGCTCTTGAAATCAAGCAATTGCAGGATGCTTCCACTTCTTTTGAGGAGCTACTCTTTTGGCTAATCTATCTCATGCTATTCCAAGAAAAGAAGGAAATGAACAAGCCTTTTACAGTATCTTGAAGTTCCCTCAGCACCTTCAAGGTCAATGAGTACCAGATTGTCTATTTTCAACTTGTACAGCACAAGGAGTTTCTCTTCCCTTGTTTCACTGAGAAAAGTTGTTGGCCCCTCATAGTGATGAGCACTACTCTTAAGTCAGCATGTATTTTTGCTATATTACATATTCTTTCTAAAGCCACATCTAACGTTAGCAGCATGATGAGAAATTACCTGTCCTCAGGAAGAAAGCAGTGTTCATGATAGGTCCCTTTTTCAGAATTCACCTCACCAAGACACATATTAGTACTAAATAGCACTGCCTGGACTGTAAAAAGTGAAAGCAAACAGGTACAATAAGAAGGTAGGAAAGTGCTGGCTGAATTTTATGCTGATGTTTCCTTTCTTGACACTTAGAGCAGTGTAATTATCTTGTTGCTTAGAGAATAACAGAGAGCTTGACTCACACCTTTTAAGTAAAATATTCTCTTTGACTTGTCTAAAACTTATTTAGGTGGAAATACAGGGGTTTTTTTAATGCCTGATTTCAATATACTATGCTTTAAAAATTGCTAACACTGATTTCAATCTGGAAGAAATTAGAAGTAAAAAAATTCACCCAAAAAAGACAAGAACTTTGTTCCATCTTTTTAAAATAGTCCCTGTCATGGCTGATAGGACACACTTAAGCAGCTGAAAATAGCTTATAGACTCAGATTCATAATGTGCCTATACTATTACGAATGTCTACAAATGAAGCTAACTCAATGACTTCAATTTGTTCTGTGGAACCAGAAATGGAATAATAAAACGAAAATATTCAGGTTATGTGAAAATCTTGTATGCAGGATTAGTTTCCATAACATAATTGGTCTAATGGATAAAGCCATGGAAGTGCATCTTTGCTGACGATAGATCGAAAACAGATATCTCCTTTCAAACAAACATCTCTATGTATTGCTCCAATTCAAGACTTCAAATGACTGCCAAAGAAATTGCTTCATATTAAAAAATCCAGTTGTTTCTCATTAGGTTGTTGAGATACTCAAGAGCTGTAATGGTGTTTTTGCAGCAAAGATAGGAAATTAAATAAAGTATAGTGATGTTTACTGCTGGTACGGCTACTAACCAAACTTCCATTTTCAGTAAGGTCACCATAAGCTACACTTAAAATAAAATTTAATTAATGGAAGTCTTGTTAATTACCACTGGGGCTTATTGGTCCTATAGCATTTCTTCTTCAACAAATTACAAAAGCTGTTCCTTTCAGTGGCATTGGCTGGATTGGAATTGTCATGCAGTGGGCATGTGTAAACTCTAATTTTGTTTACATCAAAATTATGTCTGGCAAGAACTTGATTTGAAGCTGACCAGGAGCTTAGAAATAACATTATAAGCAACCCATGGTTCTCTTTCCAATGACCTGATCAGGTCTAATGGGGAACAGACAAGCAGGACCATGCAAGATGAGCCATTTCCTTTGCCATATTTTAGTCAACTGCAATTCCTGATTTGTTTAATTGCCTGGGATCAGACCTGGTGGGTCCTGGGAAGCTCTCAGAGCATATATCTGGGCATCAAAACCACATAATAGATACTGTTTAGAAAAATTTACCTGTTAAATATTTCCTGTAGCTCCCAGAAATGCTTTTAAAATTGACTTGCAGTTATAGTGTAGCTATGAAATACTGTCCAGAAGGTGAGTCAGTAGCGTATGCATTTACAGATAATTTTTGAATGAACACAGCTGTATTGCTTAGTGATTCACTGCCATGGTAGTTCAAACTTTTATGAGGCCTAATCAGATGAACTCAAGATGAAGGCAAATGCCTCACATTATAAATGGATTTGTTATGAGAACTATTTAGCAAGATCATAGAAAAGGCTTTAGACATTTTTTCCCAGGTGTTTAAATATTTATCTAGCATGTCTTTTAAACTCTGGTGCAAATCTTTGTCATCTGTATATTTATCCAGTCTTTTGTAGATTTGACACAGATATATATATATATATATATATCCTGTATAAATAAAGGACAAGAAGCAAGATATCTGACAATGCTGGTGGGTGGGCAACAGCTCCACTAACTGCTGCTGGTCTTAAGCATCATGAGATTCTTGGAGCTGAACACTTAAACCACCCAGTCTATGTGAGTTCTATCTATGTGAATGGAGCAAGTAATGGAAACTCTGGGCTCTAAAAGAAGACGTCTCTACTAAATGCTTTTAATCCAGTAGTCATCTGTCTTGGCTGAAGTCTTACTGTTCAGTCAAAGTAAAGGTGGATGCGACATTCCAGACACTTGGAAAAGTGGATCTGGAGTTAGAAATGTCTTCAGAGAGCCTTCAGCAGAGCTGAAGTTTGTTTGTGGAGGGGAAGCTTTGTGTTCAGTAGTAGTATAACCACTTTTGTCACCATTGGGTGACAAGGGCTAACACCAGGGCAATAGGTGTGACGTGTAAAGTGTAAATTAGTGTTTTACAAAACTAAAGAAAGGAGATGTAGCAGGACTGCACTATAATGGGTTAGGGGAAAGGAAGGTGAAGAAGACAGTAGTGGTTATAGCAAAAAGCAGAGAAGGATGAAAGAGAAAAAATAAGAGTAAAATTATGAGAGAGAAGAAAACACCGAAACTAGGGAGACAGACATTTTCATTTAATCTGATGCAATATAGAATGAGACAATTCTTGTTGTTTGCTATTTATTTACCCACACTCTGTCTCCATTACCTGAATCAATGTAATTTGTAGCTCAAATTTTCAAAAGTATCTTTGATGTAAAATTCACTGGGGATTACTCAGACTCTGATCAATTGAGAATAAAAGTATACTAGTTTTTGTGGGCTGTTTGAAATAGCTTTCATAGACCATGCGTTGGCTGCATGGCTAAGTGGGATATACCCAAGGGAAGAAACTGAAAAAAGCAGCAAAGGACTGAAGTGAAACATGTGAACAGATAGATTAGTTTCAGGGAGGCTGCACAGGCAAAAACAGTTGGTGTGATTCTTCTTAATCCAAGATGATTCCTGAAACATATCAGATTAGAAGACTAACAAAGTTACTAGCCAGCCTGCTGATCTACCTCTGCTCAGGAGTGAAATCCCTCATCACATCATAACATTCAGAAAAGCTCCTAGAATTTATCTTCTGGCTCTAACATTTGGACACTGATTAAACAGGATCATCAGACAGGATCATCAGTGTCCAGTGATACAGAGCAGCATTTTACAAAAAAATTAAATCACTTCTGTTCACAACAGATGAACTTGTGACGCTGGCCTGCCCAAATAAGCACTGCTGAAGAGCCTAGGACATGGGCCCCAGCAGCTACATCAGAAATACTGTATCATCAAACAGTAGATATGGAATGGATAAAGAATGGAAATAGCTTTTTAATGTATTCCTAGTAAGTGTCAGAAAGATAATATTCATCTGGAAATATATTTTCTTTTAATAACTATGTATAGAACACTACCGTCATTGCATGGGTGTGTAAGAAATGATTGTTAAGGTTGATTTTTAATAACATGTATGTCAGGGCTTTTGGGGAAAGTAGATTCTTCCTGTCTGTGTTTCAGACCAGAACCCTCAGTGAAGATCTGACTGTCATAGAATGATTTCTCTTCACCCCTATCATCTGTTTGATGTTTTGAAATAGTCACTCTGTGTGCACATAAGCATCTGTGAGAGGAAGCTGAAGGTGGAGGAGAGTTCATTTGCTCTGGGAGCCTTTTGGAATGTGCTTTGTTTGACAGGTCTCTCATAGCACTTTTTTTTTAAATTGTCTTTTTTCCTTTTTTTCCTCCATTTTATTCAATTTTTCATGAATGGAAGAAGAAAAGATCTTGCTATGAATAAATAAAGACTGTCTCCAGTTCCCACTGGAGCAAATTGGTGCAAATGGTGCAAATTTTGCATTTTTAAGTTTTTGTGTGGGCTCCCAGGAACTGAAGCCTGATCTCAAACCTGCTCCTCACATGACTCCTTCACAGTCTTGGATGACACGAGCACAGACTTCCCATGCCTCTGATGTGAGTGCCCATGGGTAGTGTGAATAGGCTTGACTTAGAATTTCCTTCTGGGAGGGCTTAAGTAGTTTCCTTAGGATTTCACGCCCGCAGATCTGTG
Source organism: Irena cyanogastra (assembly GCA_013397155.1). Classification (NCBI taxonomy): domain Eukaryota; kingdom Metazoa; phylum Chordata; class Aves; order Passeriformes; family Irenidae; genus Irena; species Irena cyanogastra. Next base: position 139,232 of record VWZV01017377.1, on the reverse strand, counting down.
ACTGGAATTTGACAGACAACTTGTTGCATATTCAAATGTTCAGTGTAATTATTTCAGCTTACCATTTGTACTGTACCACATTTCTGTACATTCAGGTGCAGAGGACTACAGATGTAAGTACCATTGTAAGTGTAGTAAGGTATACCAGATTATGTTTGTACAGAAATATGTTGTTAAGTATGAAAGTCATGGAATTTTCCTTTATCGAGATACACATTTTCACCTCTTCTGCTCCCCTGTGCTTTTGGGAATTTATCTGATAATGTGGCACACAGGTTGAACCAGGACTAGTTCTATTATTCGTGCTGGAACTGGAACTGATGGGAAAGCAAGAGGACCTTTTGCATTTTATTTTAACTTTGTGTTGAAAAAACCAGAAGCTGAAAATTATCCAAAAGCTAACACTGATCAGCATGAGTTTTCATGCCAGTGTTCTGTTTTCCAATCAAATTCCAAAGTCTTCTTGGGAAGCACAGACTGGAAAATGCCTTGGCTCATTTTCAGCAAGGTGTGATTGGTCCCTGCGTTTGAGATCAGTACACATGAAATAGTTCATGAACTTTGTTACATCCTGTCTTTAAAAGCTGATTTCAAGGAGTTGGGTAAGATAGCAAATTTGAGCATCTGATCCTCCACAATTGCACATACTTAAGTGGTCTTACCTAAGGTTACATTCACTGTGTGAATAAAAGGATGTTTAGGCCACATCCCAGTGAATGATTAGATTTTAACAGCATATTGATTATTTCAGTTAGACAGAAGTAACATTTTAATAAAAAATCTTCAGAGAAAATCCAAAGCCTGAGGTGAAATCTTTTTTTGTGCTTATCCTGACAGATGTGGAGAAATATTTTTAAAAAATTGTTTGAATGTGCACAATAATTGACCAAAACTTTTGTACAACATAAATCTCAGTGAAAGCAATAATTTCTGTGTGCCTCTATATTTCTGATGTTTCCTTGTATATATGCCTTATGTGCATATATTATTTTTGTCTTAATCACTTCATGGGTGTTGATCATTAATAATTAAAGTTCAACCAATAATTTACACATGCAAGACAGCAAAGGATTCAGTCAGGGTATTTAACATCCTTGAAATAGAACAGGTGAATTTTAAAAAATTATAGTTTTAATACTTGGCATTGCTTTGTGCAGAAATTATTCCAGTCCTTCCTCTTCCTCCCTCTCTATTGTTGGCTTATTTCTGTGCAGTACTGTGAGTGTTAAGTGGCTATTGTAACATAAAACCCTTTCTCAGTACTGCCAAAGGAATTTTCCAGCTAAATGCTACATAACCAACATATGCAAAATGTAATGAACCCATCTGTGGGTGATAGTCTGTTCAGTATAGCCTAATATTGTCACCCAGACTTCACTTGGTCATGTATCACTTGTATGAGAGTTAGATGGTAGTTCCAAATATTTGCCGAAGGGATGTAAAATTAGTTTCTCATAGCAAATTTTACCAAACTGTTACTTATTTGCATGTATTCAAGTTTACCTGTCGTTAATTCTTTTCAAAAGAGGAAAATACCCTGTGTTCTGTTAGAGTGCAATTGAATAAGCCCTAATTAATGGCTTAGGAAAAAAGATTAGCCCACATTATAATGCACAAGACTAAATTCCACTCAATTATGTTGATACAGATCCACTGTAATTCCATTAGTCAATGAATTTTTTTCCAAATTAATGTTGAAGTGGCTAAAATTCAAATGCTTCCCATAATTTCTGTTGTCATCTTGAAGCAAAATGGAGAGTCTCTTGGTCTTTTTCTTTCTCCTCAGACAGTTTTTAAAGGGTGACTGGGGGAACGGTAGGCAAAGATGAATGGTACATTTCTACAGGGATTTTTATTCTAAGAAGGCAAAATTTTTAGATCTCTGTATATGAATGTAGAAATACTGCATTTCTACATTTTTTTTGACAGGGAACAGCCAAAAGTCATATACCAATCCTCTCACTCTGCAGAAGAGACCTGAGCAGAGCATTGCAGACACACTTGCAAGGCTGGGGGTGTTCCCAGTGGGCACAGAGCATCCTGCCAACTCACTCAGCTGTTTACCACTTGTAAATGCATATTCTTGGCCTTTTCCAGGTGCAATTATGCAGTATCATCACTACTGTTTTTTACATGTACCTAAAGCTGACCTGGTACCAAGGGCTGCTGATTCCGGGCCTTTTTCCAGACACTCGTGCATTAATTAGGTGTTTGCCACATTTTTCTAAAGAAAAAACTTCCTTCATCATCTCATTTATTTTTTTTTTCTAAATCAATTATAAGCAATAAAAGATAGGTGAGATTTTGAGTGTATTTCAATTATGATGAATAATTCCTTCAGTATGATGAGAGATTTAGTCTGAAAAACTGAAAAGTACTGTTATACACAGAAATGCTATAGTGCCTTTATTATGAAGAGTTAAATGACATTCTACCACCTAAGGAGAAGAATTTGAAAAATGGGGAAATATCTCCTAAGAATATTTTAAATTTAATTATCTTTTAAATATGTATTTTATCAATGTTTATCTGTTTGGAAGGACTTTTTCAATATCAAGCGTGCTTCTGCAATCCATACCAAGAGTGCATGTGCACATTTTAGAACTCTCAAGAGCTTTTGCTATGTAGTCAGTATAGTTGGAACAAAATTAATGTCATGCTTGAAGCTACATGTTTCAGTCTTTCTGTTATACATTTTTTGGGGAAAAAAGGAGCCTTTAGAAAAGACTTTTACAGCACATCTAAATTACATCAAATAAATGCTCAGACTGGCTGCTTTCTTCATGGCAATCATGCATTACTTTATCAGGCAGTCACATGAATTTTAACTTCCATTGTTCAGTTATTCACATTTTTCTGAGGTGAGCTCATTTGGAGTTGAGGTTAGAAGTACAATCACATCAAATTGCTTTGAAAAGTCTGGTCAAAACTTTCTGAAATGATTATCACTGTGAAAACTTGAGGGCAATCAGTTTGGTTTCTCTTCCATTCTCTGTGTGCTGTGAAGGAGAGAAATCTCATTGCCTTACAACCAAAACCAATGCTGTCACTGTGAGACACCAAGCATAGATGCAACACGCTTCAAATGGTGAGACTGTGTGTCAGTTCTTGAAATGGATGGACATTTTCACATATTTCGTATTTCCACATTTTTCATGGAAATAGAAGAATGATACCAGCTACCTCCATCTCATCATGCATTGATGCTCATACAGCCTTCCTCCTTCATGGAAAGAGGGTACATTTAGAAGTAAAGCCAATAGGAACAGGTAGGTGCTTCAGTGAGCTCATTTATTCAGGTTTCCTAGACTGATCTTTAAAACATGCTTCATCTTCACCTTGAGAGATCTGACATTTGTTAAGACTCCCCTCCTTCTACTGTCTTAAATTGAAAATTTTTTCAATTTTGAGTGCCCTGATACTGATGAAAAGATTCTGAAACCTAAAGTTTAAACTAAAACTAGGAATGGCATTAGAAATTTACTCTCTATAAAAAAATTATAGCACTTCAGTTCTATCCATTTTGATTAGACACTTATTTCTCCAAGTTTCAGGTTTTTTTAGTAAATTCTAGTTGTTTTGGTTTTGGAATGGTAAAATGATGTATTGTTGAACTTCAAAGATACGCAGCTGTGCCTGTACACAGACCAGATGCTTTATAGATAAGAAAATGTTGCCTACGCAGTGACTGGGAAGATATTTACAATATGCAGAATCAGTTACTGGCATTAGAACTCACTACCTTTAACTCAGCATGTTTTCTCTCTTATTAAATGTGATTCTTCCTGGAAATCCTGGCTAGGTTTGCTCCAGAATGTAGACTAACTTGGTGATGGGCCAGTGGTCATTCTGCTTGCTGACATGGAGCACGGCTGTATTTTCCCAAAGAAGCTGTTGTCACTGATTCAGAATGGCACTCACCTGGCACCTGCACCTTAGGAGTTCATGTTTCTATTCATGTTCTGAAATTAACATTGCAGGGATGCAAATGGATAGTCCTAGGTTCAGACTACTTTTCAAGCAGAAAACTGATAGATAGCTTAGGGAATTTTAAGACTTTTGACCTTTTCTAAACATGCAATTAGTGTTTCATTGCTGCATATTTAGAATCTCTTATTTGAGCGTTTTTTTGGAATTTCATCTTCCAGCTGAAAGAAAGGGCTGCAGAAAAAAGTGGAAGAAGGGATTTTGGCTTTTATTTGTAAAACATTCAAGTTTTGATTTATTTTCATTTTACTTTTCTATCTGAAACAACAAACAGTAAAGAGATCAATACTATAGTATGTGCTTAAGCGTGAAAGCTACTTATTTGGAAATAAAATGGTCCTAACTTGTTGCTGATGCTAAATCAAAGCAGTTGACAACTTATCTATGAGAGCATTATAAAGAAAAGCTTGTTTTCAATCGTTAGATAGCAGGGTTTTACACTAATTTTAGCCATTATGACCGAGTGAAAAAGAGCAACACTGCAGCATTTTCTGCCTTCATCTTGCAAAATCGGGGCAAAGTTATGGCCACATACATCTGTGGTAACAGAAGGAAAGCATATGTTTCACACCAAAGTATAATGCCTTCGCTACCAGACACATTGCAATTACTGAGAAGTTACTCTGATAATCTGGTTGTGCCAGCAATTCCCTAAAGCATTAGAGAAGGCATTAAGTGAGAAAAGACAGCAATGCACCCTCATTCCTTCTCCATCTTTTTTTCTTGAACTCCTGTTAAAATTTCACTACAAAGCAAAGCAGACTGGAAGATGTAGAAAACTCACCAGGGATTTTATTTTCCATACTAAACTGTGCCACTCCTAATCTCTTCACAGTCTCTCGGACTCTGGTGATTGATAAGCCTTCGCTGATATCAGTCAGTGATGTTTAATGGGGCATACAGCTGACCAAGTGATCTGTGAAGCTCTCCCTCTGTGCTTTCCAGCTGGGAAGAAATTCTTGTCAACCTCAAGCTACTATGACAATTTGCAGATTAATTTCATTTGGACTGCTGTCACACCACATTAGCTCTCTGAACATTTCTGATGGTAGCAAAACACAGATTTGTGGCATAAAAATGACATAGGAAGATATGGATTTTCTGTTATTCAGTGACTCAAGTATAATCATTGCATTAAAAAAAAAATTCTCCCAAATTGCCTAATTAGGTAGCTTTAAACCTCTAACTCAGGCTCTTAAAGAGCAGGTCTTTCTGCAAGAGACAGTGGGTGATCTGATTGCCAGTAGCTACTCTGGTCTGAACCCAGCTGTGGTGGTGGGAAAAGTGGAAGGGTCACTTGTCCCTAGTTCACTTAGCATTGCTCCTCTGTGGGAAATTACTGTCCATCACACTTGGTGGCTGGATTGCTTGTTTTCTTCTTGCTGTGTGAATGACTTCTTGTGTAAACTGCACCTTTACTTGCTCCAATCAAAACGAATTCACTTAAACAGTTTACAGAGTAAACTTCACTGACCTGGTTCTTTGTGCAGTTGACAGATGAAACTCAGGTCTGAGGAGACTGCAATTCCTGTGGTCAGGATCAGCCAGGTGTGGCAAAAAGGGGTGATAGAAAAACCCCCCTTTGGCTCCGAGAGAGTATTCCCCTGTCTGCATCAGCAACTGATTCTTGTTGCGAGAGAGAATTTTGTGTTCATCCTGCTGGTATACTCTGAAAAAAATAAACAAACCAAAAATTTTCTGTACAACATGTACAACAACTTGGGTGAAGAAGAAGATGCTGTTTTCAGACGAAGCTATATCCCTTTTTTTGCACTTTAGCAAGACACTATTACTTATGATCAGGAGTTTTGCTTGGCTTTTCCACGGAACAGAGTGTTTGGTTGCATCTCACTCTTTGCAGTATAAGACTGGAATGAAAATATCACTTTCCAAACACAGTGTTTCACCACTTTTTTTTTTTTTTTTTTTTTTTTTTTTTCTGTGAAGCTGCCTCCCCCTGTTCTGGCACTTTTCTACTAGCGAAATCATTTTCGTTCTATTCCAAAAGCACTGATGCAATAGGGCAGTTGGAAAAATACAGGGCAAGTGACATTTCCCTCACTGAGCCCTTTCTTAAAATGTTTGTTGGTTTCTTCCATCATCCCACTGTGCTAAGGAAGGTCTGTTTTGGGATAGAGCCTATCTCAGTGTCATTTAATATTCTGCAAAAATTCTTTTTTAACTATCATCTTTAAAAAACAGAGAATTTTCTCAGTTTCTTGAGCTACCTTATGATGCCATGTACCCCATGTCAGATTCATAGTCATGGTTTGCTATCTTCCTTTTTTATTTTACTTCATTCCTTTTCAAGTATCTTCTTCAAGAAGAGTCTTTATATTGCAAGTACTACAATTCAAGATACGCTACCCAAACATGATCTTTGCTCTGCAACAACTACTGCTGTGGAGTTCAAAGCTTCAGTTTACATTAAAGGCAATTTTTCAGACATCTATGTTTGTCTCCAAAGTCATCAGATGGAATAATTTGTGAGAATTTGCATGAGACTTCCAATTACTTGTTCTTCTTTTCAGCTTTGCCTGTAGCTCAGCTTATTTCACCATTTTACTCCAGGTTTGCACATCAGGCTCAAGTGAATTAAATAGGAGCTGTCCTTCCATGTATGAAGCGAGACACACTGAAAGAAAGATGGTATGCACTATAGTGTGGCCAGTCAAGGTTACTAAATGCTCTTTACTACAATATATCTGCCTACATCCTAAGGGTAACATGCAGGAAGATATTCAGAAGTGTAGTACCAGAGGATGTTCATAGCTAGACCTTCTTTTTGCTACGTTTGTGTAGAGAAGCACAACTTGAACTTACAACTTGGAAGTTCTGAAATGCATAAACCCTGCTCCTCATGTTAGTCTCAGCTGGGTTCAGAGAACAGGCTCAGCTCTGATTCAAAATTTCAAATAAAAAGGGAGAGATTCTGAAGACTGAGGCCAGCATCAGAGAGGCAGGAATGGTAGACTGTAGCTCCTGATCTGGTGAAAAGTACTTTCATAAAATGCGCTTCATAGGGCAAGATTGGCAGCTGAAACTAGTTTTGGACAGTACATAAATTCCATAGAATGAAATGTCTTCTGATAATAAATGTATTCTATTATGCTGTGACACTGAACTGTCAGCAATGCCAGTCGGAAGCCCTGTGCTGGGTGCCCAGCCCAGTCCTGCACTGCCCAAACCTGCTGGATCCTGACTTCAGCCCTCTTGTTTTTCCAGGTAGTGCTGCTGCACAGAGTAGAGGGCTCTCTTCCTGCATCCATGTGTCAGGAGTCCAGAAAACACTGTTCAGTTTGAAAATCCCTTGCCTTTGAGAGGAGGAAGAGGGAAGAGTTTCCTAGCAAAAAAACCACAGAACCAGCTCCCAGCTCCGCAGCAAGAGTGCAGCAGTGGGAGAGCAGAGGGACTTGAGAAGTAAAAAACACCCTCTAAACCATGACTCCCATAAACCTACAAGCACTGCAATACCTGTTGATGTTATGACATGATAGATTTGTTTTCAATTTCATTTCTGTCATATGCAATTAAGTTTGATCCAAATTAAATCCAGTTATGCAGAAGAAGGATTTAAATTTATTTTACGTAGTGTCGATAAAAGCTATTACCTACAGACTACAGAACGCAGGAAGAATGGCACTGAATCCATCACTTGGTGCTCTTTCATTTAATCCCAGATGTAGATTCCCGGCAGTCAATCTTGAAGGGAATGGAAATCTCCCACTCTTGGAAAAACAGTGCTGAGTCTGTTCCACTCTTGCCAATACTTTTACTTGGTTAGCGAATGATGTTCTTTGCTCTGTTTGTGATGGGCCAGGCACTAAATGGCAGAGTATTTTAAAAGCAGATGCTACAAATTACATCCTAAATCCTCCTAGGAAGCTAATTCCCGTGTCCAGGTTCTCATCTTGGAAGATGAGATAACTACCCCCTCCCACCTTGAATGGATATTAAAGAAATACATTCAGGTCTAAGAGGCACTCAGGTGCCATAGTGAGGAGAAACACAGCCTACAGAGGATAATTCCACCTTCAGATGAGGCTATGGAGTGCAGTAAATGACATTTGGTGAGCTGCACGCTGAAAAACAAGAAGAAAGCAAATATTAAATATCTGCTAGCTGCATGAGAACCTTGTGCTGAATGAGAGGAAGGTTGGAAAAAAAGGTACATCATGAAAGTGTATCATAGTTTGTAGGCATACAGTGAAATAATTAAGGCTGTACAGGCTTCCCCTAAATGTCAAATGCTTGCTTTTTTAAATTCTAAATTTTGTTCTGCTATGTACTGTGTTTTTCTTTGAAAATGAAATAATGTATTTCCCAAGAGAGTTTTTCCTCACTTTGTCCTAAGAAAACTTTCTCATGTAAAATTAAACCTGAAGGGTGTCCTTTGGAAGAGATAGGCAGATTTATTTCATTCTCTTTTTCTCTGTGTGCCACCTTTCTCTGGGACAGACCTGCATGGACAGGTCCCTACTGGAATTCTGTGGTTCACACTATGCTCACCTGGATCACCAGGCTACTCTGTCCCCTGATACCTGCCCATCATTTGTGTGATGTGCAGCCAGCAGTCTGGGCACACCCCTGTGCTCCTGTGGGGTGGCTTCTCCACTGTCCCCCTGCAGGAGTGTGCAGAGCCCAGCTGTCTTGGGTGGATGCTCAGTGCTTCCTCTGCATGTCTGCAAGCAGCAGCTGGTTGACACAGATGGGAGCAGCTTTTGCAGGGTGGAGGTGTTGCTCACTTACCCACAGACACTGAGCAGGCAGAAAAGTGTTAAACACACACGTTTGCTCATCTGCATTCTGCCTACCTTCCTTAGAGCTTGGATGGATGTCCAGCTGTCCCAAGCACACACAGCTAAGTCTCAGTTCATTCTCCATTCCTGCTGAAGGTGCTACACATATACTTGGGATTTATATATACATGTAGGCATAAACTTATCTCTTCCAAAATCACTGCAGTTTGCTCACTTTCTTTCTCTTTTGTTGACCTATTCTATTGTTTTTTCACTATAGCATTTTTCTGAACAGAGATTTGACCTCAGCTTGCTTACCTCACAGAAAGCAATTAGGTGCTTTCTTATAACTAGCTCTCTTCATCTTGCTCCTGAAGGACCCTCACTTCTGTTGCTCATCCCTCTGACTCATAAGTGGCAGCCTCAGAACAGAAACCAGCAGGTACAGTGAAGTACCATGGAAAATTCACCAAATCTCTCCAGTCTGGGCAGATTTTATAATGCAGAGCGAGTACAAGTCTCAGTTTCTTTCCATAGTTACTATTTACCCAAGTTCTTTTGCATTACCATTTTGCATCAGCATTTCCAGGATTTGGCCTTTGTCAACTTTAATTTGCATTTTGAAGAGCTTAGTGGGGTTCTCTTTGAGGTCATCATGCTGAGGTAGGAGGACTAAAGAGATGACTCCTGTTGCAACCGGCAGCTTTAGGAACAGTACTGGCTAACTGCCCTGGCAAACTGAGTGAAAAGAAAAGCTATTTGAGAGCAAAAGAAGAAGAGACAAAAAATTTTATATGTCCTTTCTGTGTGCACATTGACTTTCTGTTTTCCACTGAAGATTAGAAACTTGGAGAGACATAATTAACTTGTCTTTCTATGAATCTCATTTTCAAGTGTGACAGCAAACAGAAAACAAGTGATAATCTGGCTTCTGTAGCAGATACTTCAAAGCAGCTTTTTTTTTGCCTTTTTTTTCTTCCTTAAAACACATTGAAACAAAGCTTCCAGAAGCAACATCAAGATATGAAGTTCATGCACCTTAATCAGAGTGATGCCAGCTCCTCCTGTCCTAGTGGAATTATTAAAAATGTATCACTTTAGATGAACAAAAAATAAGGGGGATCAAAGGAGATTTGTACAAAGGAGATTTGTAGTTTGTGAAGCGTCCAACACTGGCTCTAAGATTTTTTTTATATTGCTAAGTCAAGACCTGTGTTTTCTATCAAGCCTTTCAAACCACTTATATCTGGATTACGCAAAAATACTAAACAATAGCCAGAGCATGATGGCTGTGTGATTCCTGCATTTGGCAAAAGTAGCTCATCTTCCTTGTGTGGAATAGTCCATAATTAATAAAAACGTGTAGTTTACCAAGCCAACTGTTTCCTATGGCCTCAAATGTAACCAGAAAACACAGGCAGCTCAGTTTAGGATTTACAGAAGATATGAAGAAATTATGCTTTAAAATTGAAAGAAAAATGGTAATAGAAAATGTTTACATCCGGCCCCATCTCACTAAACCAGCCTTATATTTTTACGTAGGACAACAGCATGCTATAACATGATTAGCTGGTTTTTTAGCACCTAGCATACTGTATTTAGAGCACAGAGATGGGGAATTCTTTCCCATAACTTTCCCAATGTGCCATTTACTCTGTCAGTCCTGAAAGCTGAAAAGGCCAAGAGCAGCAATGACTTTAACAACATTAGCATATAGAAATCAGTGAGCAATGACAAAAATAGACTTGAACGTTATCACATCTGAAAGTACCTCATGGCATTAAAAAGTTAGACTAACCACAGGACATACGAGTCAATAGACAGCCAGATGCATAACTTTAGTTTTAAATCTTCAGTGACTTTCTGAAATAATGCCCTGTCGTTTTGCTACTACTTGATTTTCCAGTTTCAGAAGTTTTCTCTTGGTCTCTGTATTCAGGCATATAGACTTTGAAGTCTTCAACAGGAGGAAAATATTTTTGGTTACGAGACAGAGACAAAACTATGCCTCTATTCTTCTACAAGGATAATGGCAAGTAGCATCCTTCAAAGCCAACTCAGTTTAAAGGAGGATACGACTTTGGTTTTGATTTTTAATGTAAATCTTCTTCCAGAAGAACCTATAGGTAAGGGATAATGATTCTCCTCACACTTCTGTCATGAATTAGCAGAGAGTTAATAAAGCTTTAAAGAGGCATATCTAACGATCTTTAACAACAGGTGGTAAAACTCACTTACCCAGTTTACCCAATGCTATCTGTAAATGAGGATCCCTCGGGAGAACCAGCCACAGAAAGCCTCTCTTACTTTAATAATGCCAGCCCCTGTTTCTATGGAAACAACACATCGTGTTTGCTGCTAGCAAGACATGCGTTTAGCCTCTTTTAAAATAAACTGTGTTCTCTTTGCACTGTTTTTAAGGCTGAAAAAAGCACTCAGCTTCCAAAATGCCAAATTATTAATGCCTCTCCTTCCCCTCTAATTAAAAAAACAAAAAGCATTGGATGTATAGCCTGTACCTGCTAATTATTGTAACAAGTAGTGGCCTTTTTGTAGGTTACCATTGCTATGAAGAACAGATATCTCTCTGCTTTATGGCAGGGCATTGGAAATTTTGGAATTGTGGCTAAGAACAAATGTTAACCTCCTAAAGATGGTAACTGGCCGGCTCCGTTAAGCACATGCTCCCCTGCAAGCTTTTCCATATGTTGGAGTTTGGTGATTTGCACCAATGCATTTTGGAAGTGCTTGCTCTTCGTATCACTAGGTACTTAAAGATGCTAGAAGGCCATCTGTCAGACACCCGGTGTGCCTCATGCAAGTGCACGTAGTCACCTCTTCTTCTACTGGACCAGCAGTTTTTCAGCCTGAGTCACTACAGAAATTAATGGAGTTTTCCTCCCCAGCTGTAGATGTGAAACAGCACTGAGTAATTAGATTGCAAATAAAATAAGATGTTTAAAATAAGAAAACTGCAACTTATCTGCTTCATTGATGGGTGCTTAGATCATACTGAAACAATTTCATAAGCTGATGAGTTTACCATGGAAGCTGGTTTTACGGCCTTCCATATCTTGAGCAGTGAAAATAGACGGGTCCATTTCAAGCTGTGATGGAATGAAGATTTGCAGAGCTTGGGGAGTCTAAAGGATGGCATTATAGGGTTGTCAGAGTAACAGGCCTTGGGAATCTGCACTGTTTATGTTTAAAGGGAGAAGTCAGCTGGAGGCAGACATCTGAGACATGTTGGATTGATTTGCAGCTTAAAAGCAGATTGTGTTTGGGGAGAGAAGAATGGAACTCTGGCTTGCATCTGTTTTTCAGATTATATAATGAAAAGATGTTTTCCTAAAAAATGGCATGAACACAGCCCCACTTCAGCAGTAGCAGCAGTTTCAAACACCTGGTGAAGCACAGCCTCACCTTTGCAGTAGGTCATTAAGAGAGAAAGCTGGTGTCATGGAGGAAATCAAAGCAATCCAGGATAATCAAGTTAAAAAATTAAAAATAAAATTATTTTTGAGATTTAAAGAAAGATATTTTTTATACACCACCAGGCATATTTTATACACCACTCCATATGGTATCTGAATACCGTTTCCTGAAAAATGGAAGAGATTTGACTCTACATTTTTCACTCAGGAAGATGCCCTTGTTGTCTGGGGCCTTCCTCAATGCTCATGAGCCAAGTATAAAAGGGTAATTTGCATATTAAACTTAAAAAACAGCATTGTGGTGAATACAAGTTGGGATGAGAGAAAAAAATTTCAGATACTGTAGAATGTCCCCAATATCAAATTAAGAATTTGTAAATCTGTGAATTAACTCTCATGATTCGCAATACAAACATGGCTGATAGCAAACTAGACGTCTATGTCTCTCCTTTCTGGAAGATAGAAGTTTTACAGTGCTAGGAAGCTTTTGATACTTCTGTTTTTCCAGTGTTTCTCAGCTATCCTTTGTAATTCATTACTGCAACAGAAGTCCTCGCCTGTTAGTTAAATAATACAGCTCTTTAGCCAATTTGTGAAGCTCTGCAATTTTCTGTCTGCCCCTATTGTGTTAAATTGTACTTTATCTCTTATTACTGTAGCGTTTCCAATTCTCTGTTGATCAATATGGTGCACTGCCATTTAAAGAGAATATTTTCACTGGAGTTGAAAAGGTTTTGTACAAGACACACAGTAATTTTCTTTTGAGGTGAATAATCTTTTCCTCTGCCTTGTTCTACACTATTTCTCTGGGCCTTCAGTTTATAAATAACTTTCTTAATATCAGCTTTTAAATATATGTGAGACCTATATCTATTACAGCTAAAACTGATTAAATTATTAGAGCTATAACAAACATTTTTTAGTCAATTCCTCATAGCTATTTTAACCCCCAATTCCATATAATCCAAGATGTTTCTAGAAGAAATTTTTGTCTATAATAACTTTTAAATAATAGGGTCTTGGGCCTCTCCATTTTCAGTTTCTGTTTGAATAAAATAGAATTAAAAAGAAAAGTATTAATATTCATTTAGTCATTTGCATGTAATTCTGTACTGGAGAATGCAGGTCATCAAATACCTCCTTTGTTCTGCCCTGCTCTCCTCTTATCTCTTTTTTCCTCAGCTTGTTTTACCATAGAATGATGAGACAGTTTTTTGATTTTTCCAACACAGCTACAACTGTCTAAATGTTGTTTCCAAATTTTAGTGAACTGACAGTTTCTCTGCTGGTACCCAGGATGTCAAAGAGCACTCTCTTTCTTGCTCTTTCCTCTCAACATATGTTTAAAAAGTCAGGATCGGATGCTGAAGCAGAAAGTACAATTAAAAATACTTCTATTTCATCAGCAGCAGTCAGAGTAATACATCTGGCTCCAGCTGTTGAAAAATATAAGCCTCTGAATTTTTTCTCAAACAAAAGAGGAAATATGATTTTAGAAATGTCATGGAGAACTATTGTAGACTGTGGTTGTTAAATTATTTTTTCCAGTGTGTTGATCCTTAAAAAATTTGAAAGGCTGGTATGCGGGCTCTGATGTATATTCAAAACTACTTGAAGTTTCCCAAACTCATTGCTTTTAATGCTAACAGATACTATGATTATGTTGATTTTCTATTAAGGTAAACCAGCAAGATGCATCTCTTAAGTATAAATTCATGCTGAAACCCATCAGGTCTGTCCATTTGAGTTCCTCAGTCTTTCTTCTGTGATTAAAATCAGTGTTACTGGTTTACTGTCAAGTAGTGTGAGGATTTCATATTTAAGATCCTCTTTATTTTTTAAGTATCTATAGTTTGTATGATAAGATGTGATATGATATGATTGATATGATAGTGTTTGGTTATGCTCAGACCTGCTTTTTTTTTTATTTATTTGTTTTTGCACCAGTCATTGTAGTAATAGATGTTTGTCCCATGCATAGTCTGTGGCACAGCCGAGAACCTGTAATAAGAGTTTAGAAACTGGAATCCTCAGTGATCAAATGTGGTTCCAATGCATAGTTCACCAAGAAAAAGGGTGTTTTTGTATCCATGTTTACCAAAGAAGGTAAGGAAAAAGGGTCTATTTATACCTTGCAGCATTAAAATGTGATGAATGATGGACCCCAAAATATAAAAGACAATTTTATATCCCATGCACACTGGAGCATATGTGTATGCGTGTGTGCATGTGTGTGTATGTACCAAACCTTCTTATCACAGGCTGTGACACTTGAAGCTTCCATCCTCTGCATCCCAGATTCCAGGGCAGGCAGAATGGAAACCAAGAATGATACCAAAATGTAACTGTAGGTATTTGTGTAAGGAAGTGTAGAATTTTTTTACATTGAAATTCAACTGCTGACATTTTCCTGTGAAACAAAGTCTGTAATCTAAATTTACAAGCAAGAAATTGTAGATGGTGTGCTTTTACTACGTATCCAAACATTCGCTCATTATATTTGTCCTCTGATTTGTCTAGCTTACCTCTTTCAAATCTTTGGTTCCATCCTGACAAGACTTTAAAATCTATTTTATTCTTCTACTGACCTGTGCAAATACTTGTGAAAGTACAATGACTCTGGAATGCCAATTCTGTCCGAACAGCTTCTTAAAGAGAGACTGAAACAAACTGTTCTGGTTTTCTTTTAAGCTGTTTCACTGATATTAGCAACCAGATCTCTGTTGTGTCCCTGGTAGAGAATTATTATTCTCTACCAGTATTCATCAGCATAATTGCATCAATCTTCCTTTCTCAACTTATGCAAAAGAACATCGGAAAATAAGAAATTTTTATTGCCACTTACACATCACAGACTTGCCAGAGACTAGAATTTGCAGTAAGGGATTGAGACTATGCTTGTTAAATGATTGCTAGGATAAACTGGCAGGGTCTCTCTTTCAAAGATAGGCTACTCACACCTCTGGTGCAGGTATGCTAGCACCGGAGACTGGTAAAACCTAGGGAAAAGTGAGAACCCAGGTATTCTCCTTGATGTACAGAAAATACTGCTTTGCAGAGTTGGCTCTGCTTCTCCCTTTGCCATCCCAAAAGAACTGCAGAAAATGTGCCTTTTACAGGGAGGATTTCAACCTTGCAGCTTTCTATAAATGCATAATTTCAAAACTGTAGCTTTATTTTAGAGTAGGTTTCCCATGGGAATACAAAGCTGGAACAGACCTGATACATTGAGGTCATCCTCTGCTTTGTCTGCAATCTCAGGCAGGCACATCATACACACTCTTTTAACAACTGTTTCAGTGCCATCCTAAAGCTAGATCCACTTAGATATTTTGTGCATTAAGAGAATCTCCCAAAATGGTTCTTGTGCTAAAACCTCAGAACTTCTTAGTCTAACAAAGTAAAAGCATTTGCAACTGGGTATCTGCATTCATTACCCAGTAGGCTGCAGACTTGAGTGGTTCCCTGATTAAAAATTTTTCATTTTGTTTCTACCTCATGCTGGGTCATTCTCATTCCCCTTATTCTTCCAGCCTTTGGTCTGGTGTCCCTAATTTCATATTAGTTCTTTCCTCTGTCCTGTAATCTCTTTCTCTGTTCTAAAATTTTCTTACTTGAGATGACTTAAATATTTCTTGTTTTGAAATGGCTTAAATATTTTCTATAAATATTTTTCCTGTTTGATGTGACTGAATGGTCAGGTAGGTAATGGCTAAATCTTTGACTACAAACATTTGCTTTCAAATCCTTCAGCACTTCAGATGCTGTTTTAAACTTGGATTTACCACCACTGGCTTTTCCTCCATTCCACCCTCAAGATTTCTTCCAGAATTTGTAATTCTGCAAGACAAGGCAGGAGTGTTTGAGCACATCAGGGCATAAGGTGTGAATGCGTTGAGTATGAGGTAGAATAAAAATACCGTAGATAAGTACACAGCAATCTATCAGCAACAAGAATAATAGAGAGTTGACCAGAAGATTTGGCCAGATTTATCTCTTTGTGTCCTCATGTCTCCATTTTTATGCAGGTTTGTTTCGGGGAAGGGAATAAGGAGGGCTGGCAAGAGGTCACAAAAGGGTCTGCTCGGTACAACCAACAGCTGCTTTCAAAACTGGAAATACTCTGACCGAGGTGATGGCAGCTGGTGAGGAAGTAGCTATAAAAGGTAAAAGATGTAAATCCAAAGTGCATCAAACTGCAATCCAACACGAGTTCTGAAATGTTCCCAGTGCCAGTCCCACAGTGCCAGCACAGCCCAGCATAGTCTGCAGGGCTCCAGCACAGAGCCATTCCTTCACCATCGTGTCTCATAACAGCCCCTCTCTCTTAACCACAGACACAGCAACTCTGTTTGGCATACACTTGGAGCTTGTGTGAGACAATTGTGTAAATAATGAAATTGAAAATACCTTTTTCCTTCAAATAAGCTGTGAAAAGACTGAGCTGTGTAGGAGATGAATAAAAACAAGGGAGGCTTTGCTGTTTTATATACTTAATAGCATAGCAATCTGTGAGGGTCATGGTTTTTCTATCAACTGAAGGAAATTGTATACATCTACTGCACACCATCTAGCTGTAGGCATAGTTACAATAGATGATCCTTTAGAAGGCATCTATGTATTCAATTCTTTTGAATATTTATGGTATTTGCATGTCTCAGGTTCAGTTCTGCAAGATGAAGTACACTATGATGCATGATTCAGTTTCTCAGAGTGCATCACTCTAACATTTGAACATGAGGAAATGAGTTGCTGATTACTTTTCAGTCATTATGTTTGACTTTTAGGTTTTGTATATTTAATCATATCCCATTCATTTAAATACTCAAAATTACCTTGTGATTTAAAACATGCAGCCAGTTATGCTGATGAGTGTTCAATACCATGAGCAAATCTCTGTTTTTACATGTTACAATTTTTGTGATGCTTTAGATCATGGCTAATATAAATTACATAATTTTCCCTCAGTACTTTTCATTTTGAAGAGCTGTAAAACCTTAGCAGAAGAACAATAATAATGTGGATTTTTGTATCTCCTTCATTTTACAAGAGTAAAATAATGTGAAATCTCTTGGCACCACTCCAAGTAATGTTTTTTCCAGCATATGCATGCCAATGAATATTTTATTCTTCCAGCATTCTTCTTTTCTTCCTTTAACCACAGTAGGAATGGCACTCTAAGTAGAAAACGTATGCCACCCACATAATAGTTTCTTTATTATCTTGATCCTAATGTCAGTTTAACTTTAGAGATCTTCAGTTAGTGATCTAAATTCTTCTAAACAAGTGTTCTGTTAAAGACTACCAATACAGACATAAGTTTAAGGGATTCTTCCAGTATTGAGCATTCAATGAAAATGCAGTTATAGTAGTTCAAATTGGGACAGATTGAGTTTGGATTTTTTAATCACCTGTTTGACAAAATGAAAGTGATAAGTCTGTATGTGCCTTATGAAGTTTTTTTTTTTTTTTTTTTTTTTTTTTTTTTTTTTTTTTTTTTTTTTTTTTTTTTTTTTTTTTTTTTTTTTTTTTTTTTTTTTTTTTTTTTTTTTTTTTTTTTTTTTTTTTTTTTTTTTTTTTTTTTTTTTTTTTTTTTTTTTTTTTTTTTTTTTTTTTTTTTTTTTTTTTTTTTTTTTTTTTTTTTTTTTTTTTTTTTTTTTTTTTTTTTTTTTTTTTTTTTTTTTTTTTTTTTTTTTTTTTTTTTTTTTTTTTTTTTTTTTTTTTTTTTTTTTTTTTTTTTTTTTTTTTTTTTTTTTTTTTTTTTTTTTTTTTTTTTTTTTTTTTTTTTTTTTTTTTTTTTTTTTTTTTTTTTTTTTTTTTTTTTTTTTTTTTTTTTTTTTTTTTTTTTTTTTTTTTTTTTTTTTTTTTTTTTTTTTTTTTTTTTTTTTTTTTTTTTTTTTTTTTTTTTTTTTTTTTTTTTTTTTTTTTTTTTTTTTTTTTTTTTTTTTTTTTTTTTTTTTTTTTTTTTTTTTTTTTTTTTTTTTTTTTTTTTTTTTTTTTTTTTTTTTTTTTTTTTCTTTTTTGTTTTGTTTTGTTTCGTTTTGCTTTTGTTTTTGTTTTTGGGGTTTTTTTGGGTGGTTTTTTTTTTGTTTTTTTGGGTTTTTTTTGCAGCTGACCACAGTAAAATACCAGGATCATAGAATCATAGAGTGGTTTGGGTAGGAAGGGACCTTAAAGATCCCTTTCAGATCTCATTTCAATCTCATTTCAATCCCTCTGTCATGGGCAGGGATGCCATTGACTAGACCAGGTTGCTCAAGACTCCACCCAATCTGGCTTTCAACATTTTCAGGGGTGGTGTACCCACAGCTTCTTTGGGCAACTTGTTCCAGCACCTCATCACCCTCACCGTAAAGAATTTTTTCGTAGTATCTGGGAAGAGCAGAAGACGTGAAGTGTTCAAGCCGAGAGCCATCACTACTGACACTCTGCTACCAACTTGCATTGGACAGTTCTGCTCAATAGGCAGCTCTGATGGAGACATCAGGTGACCGCAAAAACCTCTGCTTGCTACATAGCATGTATACACATTTTCTCTGTGTTTTGGAGGGGAAGGATGGTGACTTGGCAGTGGTGAGTCCCACCCACATGAAGGTGCTGAGGAATTACCCTGGTTTTAAATCATTGGAAGTGGAGCAAGTCAGTAGCGCCATCAGTTAGCCTGGACTCTTAGGGAGGGCCAACATTTTGCTCAGTGTCAGTACAGATGGTATCTACGGGAGCAGCAGTAGGGATTTGTCTGCTTGCAGCCCATGGAATGATCAGGCTTGCCTAAACTGAGGGTGTGAACAACAATTTCATGAAATGGTTGTGTTAGCAATGTGTTTGTACAGTATATCTTGTCCATTGATTACAAAAGTAATTCACTTCCCTAAATGACCAGAATTGCAACACTAAACCATTTGACCATTCCACGCTGTAATTATGTGACCAAAGCATTTTGAGCATTACATGTAATAACTATGATTCTCTTTTGAAGCCTGGTGCCATGACACCCTACTGTATTAGTGCCATACTAGGTGGGCTCTTCTGCAGGAAAAAGAGTCCCCAGCAAGTGATCTGTGATTTATCTTTATCATGAGACAAGCTAACCCCATCAATGAGCAGTCTGTGTGTCAAGGCACTTACCAACAGGAAACACTGTGTTGTACTTGCTCCAGAGGTGAGCAGTACGAGTGGCTGTTCAGATGGTAACCTCTTCCACCCCCAAGTACTCCAGGCCTTGGGTATGACAATGGGACTGAGCAAAACATAATCTGAGCCTAAGAGCTTTTGCTGCTGAGCCCTGACTCGTCCCTGAAACCTGGACATCCTTGCAGCCAGGTGACTTTCCTGTAGGTATATGAAGGACATGCTTCCAGCGCTGCTAACATCTCATCTTTCAAAGGACTGGGCAATCCATGGAAAAGACTATCCATGATATGCAATAAGTCAGTCTCACATTAGATGCCTGCCACTGAATATAAATGACCACCTACACAGAAAAGCTGTCCAGCTCTTCACACACTTTTCTCTCTTTATCGTCTGCTGTTTTTCAGCCAACCTGTCTCTGTGCCAAAAACTGCTCTGGATCCCCATGCTTACACTAGTATTATTCTTCTCAACAAAGTTGTACCATTTCCTTTTCATGACTCTCTGAACAGACTCACCAGAAATTTCCCCACCTCCAATGACCTGGCAGGCCTGTAGCTCCTCCCTGTAGGGATCCCAGCTGTCTGACAAGCCCCTCACAGAGACCACTCCTTTGGGAGACATCAGTATTTGCCAACAAAACACCACTGGGGAAATATGAGACCACGTAACACAAATTTCTGATACAGAACACATGGTAAAGTACAATCAACACAGCAAACTTGGAAGAATGTGGTCTTCCCCATTGCAAGAGCTAAGAAAGGTAGCAGAGGCTTATGCTGCAGAGAGAGCTGAACTTACCCTGTTATGAAGAAATGTAACAGAGGATCACTTGGCTTGTCTTGCCAGTATCTGATGAGGATGAGACTGTGAAGACGAAGAAGATTATGTCAATATAATAATCTGTTTCCAGATATTATGGCAGCCAAAGTTTTGAAAAACATGGTTGGAACAGCCTGACAAAATAGGAAACAAACAGATGCAAATGTTTCAAAGCAAAATAGAAGTGTAAAAGTTGATACCACAATTTAAAAAATATAAAATGTACTTAATGAAGCAGAATTTATAAATGTAGGTTTAGAAGTAAACATATGGGTCCATGATTTTGTGCATAAATTTAATAGAAAGGTATCTTTTGTGTATCTTTTTGAACTAGAATTTTTTTGGAAATAGGTTTTTTCAAAGTAATGCTGTGTTGCTTTTTCCTACCTCTTCTGCAGAGTATCTGAAGTTCTGGATTTTTTACTAAGTACTGCAGAGCAGGCAGATCCCCATAAGCATGAAATCCATTTCTATGTGCAATCATAAATCTTAAAAGCACTATCTTTATTAGCAAGAAAAATAAGTGAGAACTCGTTTTGACTTTGTGTATTTGTGCATCATCTTGTTTCTTCTGTGTTGTTTCTTTTCTCCCCTACATATATTCTCATCAGAGGGTAAGAGCATTGTCTCTACCTATTTTTGTTCTCTAAATGCCACCAAATGTTTAGAGGAAGGATGAAAGCTTTGTGCTTAGCACAGACTGAGATAGGTTTGTTAGCTAGACAGCTAGTGACAGGTATTGACACGATTCCCAGGAAAAATTTGAGATGCTGGAACAGAAGATGAGGTGGAGACTCTCTGGGGATTTCGTGGAGGAGAGCACTGCTTCACACATGCCGTGCAGCCCGTGCCCCACGCACAACCCCCAGCGAGATACAGGAAAGGCTGCTGAGAAAAATGGCAGTCGGGAGCAGGATGCTTCGGCTGCCACAGGAATTCCTGCTGCCTGAAGCTCCGTGTC
Organism: Irena cyanogastra; assembly: GCA_013397155.1. Lineage (NCBI taxonomy): Eukaryota > Metazoa > Chordata > Aves > Passeriformes > Irenidae > Irena > Irena cyanogastra. The sequence continues at coordinate 118,158 of VWZV01017377.1, read as the reverse complement.
TAAAGGAGGCAGCTGGAAAGAGGGCCAATGGGCCAGATGAGTAATTTTCTAAAGGGCTGGATTGAATCATAGACTGTGGGCTGAGTGTTCCTCATCTTGGAGTGCTGGTTTGATTTCACCACAGGCCACTGAAGGCTGGATCAGTTTTAGCTTAAAAGAAAGAGGCCAAAATGGATATGTATGAAGTCAAAAGCAGTGGTGTTTTTGCATGAGTCACCTGCTTGGTGGATATGGTAAGGGTGTAGTGGTTTTAGCAGTGCTTCCTCTCTAGTGTAGAGTGGCTTCAAGCCAAGCTGGGCACATCTCTGAGGTCCCTTTATGTCTGTATTTTCAGTGCCTTTGCTATACCTGTTCTGAACTCATATTTGCCATGTCTGTCTCCAAAGTTTTATCTGAAATTATTTATCAATCAATATATCTAGCCTTCAAGTCTTAATTTAATAGAACACTGTTCAATTAACATTTTTTTATAAATAATAAACTTTTCAGTTGTTAGCTAAGCTAAGTACAAATCACATTTTATATTAAAGTGACAGACGACAGAAGTGAACACTCCAAGAGTGACCACTACAGTGGGCAATTCTTGCACTGTCGTTGTAGATTTGTTTTCTTGCTTTCTGTCAACCTTATGTTTTTCTAAATTCATTGCCCAGAGATCTTTGTTAATGTACAAATCATAATATCATAGGATAATTTACATTGGAAATTATCATTGCAGGTATATCATATTGCATCCTCCTAGAGAAAAAAAATATAGTGACATTCTCAAATGTCATGAGCATAATTAGTGTTTGTTTTTCCTTCCTCTATGCACAGAAAAAGGTTTCACCAGAACAAACTGTTTCTTAGTGATTGTAGTTGAGGTCTGTAAGTCACATCGCATGCTTACTAGGACCATCCCATTAATTCCTTGCACAACTAAGCCAAACATTAGTATCAGTTGCACTGTATTAAGGTTGGCTAAATAAAGCCAAGATTGGCTAAATAAAATGAAATTCTATACAGTAACTCTAAGAAGAAATACCTGGTCTTGCTAAAGTAGTTCTTTACCCTCCTACATTATGCTGTGAAATCTGCAACAGAAGTAGTGTAAATACTTTGATTCACAGTATTTGTACTTCAGAATTTGAAATCATAGTTTTAGTTCAAGGCTTCACCAAAGCCATGGTGTTCTTCTGAAGATGTTGCCCATGTAACTCCCTAGCCCTCAAAACACCCACACCACCAACAGCTGTAGCAGAGACAGAAGGAGACTTGTTCCCAAAGGAACACCCCAGTGATCCCTGGTTGGGGTGTTTGCCTGCTCCTGGAGGAGGATGCCTCCTGGAGGAGGTCCATGCGAATACTTCGCCAAAAGCTGAGGGTAAGCACATGAGCACGGATTTTGAGAATACAGGGACTGTCAAGAGGTTCATGACATGAGGCAGAGAGTTATGCAGCCACAAAATTATGATGATTATGATGACACGTGCAAGTCATCAATGGTGCAATGGGCCCTGACATTTAACTTTCTCATAAGCAAGTGAGATGCAGGAAACACCCTGTCTATTTGACTCGCATAAAATCCATTTAAAGAAACTTTTCCTCTGATTTATCTGAAAGGTCTGTGGGAGAAAGTGGATGCAGTGTGACATTGGAAAATACAGTTTCAGCCCAATACCCAACCCACTTTGCATGTGGCTGCTGCTCAAATAAGAAAAAAATGAGTGTGATGAGCCAGCTGGACACATCTTTTGCCCATCTGTTCCATATTTATTTATTTTTTCAACATTTGATTTACTCTTTAGTGTTTATATTTCTCTTATTTGGTACTCAGTGGAGAACTACAAAACAGTCATCAATGTCTCCTTCTGTTCCAATCATCCTGGAATTCCCACAGTCAAACATGGCTGCAAAACCAAGTGCAAGCTCTTTCACCAAGCAGACTAACACTTTATTTATGTGCTTATAGCACCTTTAATAACTGTATATTTCCCAGCTATCTTTACACAATCACTACAACAGAAGCAGAATACTAGAATGTCTAATTTGACTAGGGAACATTCTTTTTTCCTTTCAAAGAATAAAGAAGTTTCTAACAGATGAACAAATAGTCATAATTCTAAACCTAGTATAGAAGCAATCCTAAATACTCAAACCCTTTCTTCACTTCCTACTTCGAAAGAGAAGAAACACAACGTGTTTATTCTTGGAAAATTAAAAAAAAAAAATGAAAGGAGGAACTGGAGGGAAATGAATCCTAATGCTGAATGTGTCTCATAGGATGTTCTCTTCAGTTCTCATTTAAGTCAGTCATTGCATCTCTGGGAATTTTCAAGGCTGCTAACCTGCTTTGGAAAGCAATTTCACTGACACATTCTCAATAAATTAGTTTAGTTTTGTTCTTGAAAGACTGTTTCTTCATACTTGTTAATATTTGTATTGTAGCTCTGCTGCTGCAGGGATACAAGTAAAGATAACTGGGGGAGGAAAAGAGTTACCAAGTGATCGTAACCTTAATAAGCATTTAATGAATCAAAAGTACCCCTTACAACCACCCCTCCTGGCAGCACAGAGAGTTAGAGCCAGATCAGCTTGTTCTTACTTAGAACAGCTAAATCCTAAGCACTTCCAAACCTTTCAGACCAAGCAGCCCTAGGAAGTCTACATGCAGGGACTGGAGCGTGAAGGGGCTGCAGATCATGATATGTGGTTTGTCACCAGTTTTTCTGCAGCTCAGCAGCAAGCTCTGTCACAAGCTCTACCATTTTTCTGGGTCAGAAAAGTTCCCCAGAAGGAACAACCACTTGAAGTGTTATGCTGCACATCTAAGCTTGGCCATGTCTGCCAAGCACACCTTTCAGTATTCCACAGGCTGTTGTTTGCAAGACCACAGCTACTCAGCTCTTGCCTGCTGCCTCAATTCCTTTTATATTCCTAATATAAGAAACTGCTTGTGCACAAAACAATAGAAACAACCCACTTCTTATTTGCAATCCTACTGTCACACTCATGACACCAGCTCTGGTTTTGCAATTTCACTTGAGATTGTAAATATTTCTTGGAAAACTGCAGCAGTCATCCCAACAGGACAAGAAGGATGATGGCCTTTATACCAACCATGAGCACACTGCAGGAGGTGGCCAGAGCAGCAGGTGCTCCTGCTATTACCATATACTGCCTGAGTAGCATGAATTCATAACTACCAGTAATACATAGTTCCTATTAGCTATTTGGTTATTTTTTTATTTAAAACATAGTTATTGAAATCATAATATCCAGTTCATTTTTTCTGTGAAGAACATAGGGCTACAGAACAATCCTGAACAGGTTTCCTGCTTTTCATATTGTGCAAAACAAAGTGCATTGTACTGTATTCCTGCTGTTTGCCTGATTTCCAAAATTTAGATTTATGATTATGTTCAGTACCAGAGGTAAGTCACACGTCTGTAAACATTGGTCACAGTACAATGAATTTTGGATTGAGCACCTCTCACTTAAAAACATCTGTTCTGTGTTTCCTAAAAGTTTGCGCGGTGTCTATTTCATTAAATCTCTTCTGTTCAGTACTTCCTATTTTTTCGGATTTCAATAACTTTCTTTTAGAAAAAAAAGACGGAGAGAGGCTTTTTAGTAACAAACTCAGTGCTCCTGAGATGCATGGGAGCAGAAGTATATGTACAGCCAGGAGAGAGGGCAGCCTGGAGAGCTCCAGCAGGACTGAGCTGCCCCATTGGATATGACAGTATCAAGAGGCTGAAAATGTCACTGAAGATGACTGGCCAAGAGAATCAGTGTTAAGACAATTCCTAACCATTGAATTGCTGCAGAGCCTGACAATAAAGACTTTAGAGCTGGAGGAGCTGAGCGGGACAGAAATGGTTGTAGGGCACGTGTATAGTCCTGGAGATCTTGAGAATGCTCTGAAAAGATTTAGATTTTTTTGGCAAGTGCTTAGGGCAGAATCAGACCCACTCTAAATTATGTCAGCTGCCTAGCAGTTGCACACAGCAACATGCAGGAGACGTGGGCTCTCTAGGACCCTACTGATGCAGCCAGAGAGGCAAGTTCCACTGATGCAGCTTTCTGCCTCTTAGCTGATCTCTGTCACAACAGGAAGGGATGATTTCAAGAAGTTCTAGTTTTGTCCATCTGATTTCATAACACAAAGTCACATGATATAATCAAGAATCTGTTTAGCAATAGAAAAATATTTTTGAAGTAAATGTCTTCAGCTTTGTTATTGGTAAAGAGCCAACATTATCTTTATTTGTCTATGTCTATGGCCCAGAAGTTAATAACATTATATTTAATCAGCAGAAAGCACTTTGGCAATTAACTTCATTTGAAACAGTATCTAGCTTTATAACATTGATTTTACACTTCATTGAGTTGATTGTTACAAAGGGAGCACAGCATTATATGTATGATTGTTGTTGTTAAAGACAAAAGAGAGTGAAAAGACTTACCCCCGCCATAGCTGCTACCAGTAACTAAGAGAAACTACAAATAGCTGCAGAAATTAAAATTCTAGAATCACAGAATAGTTTGGGTTGGAAGGGACCTTTAAAGGCTACCTGGACCAACCTCTCTGCAATGAACAGGGACATCTTCAACTAGATCAGGTTACTCAGGGCCCTGTACCTTGAGCACTCCCAGGAATGGGGCATCCACAGCCTCTCTGGACAACCCGTTCCAGTGCCTCATTATAAAAAATGTCCTTCTTATATCTAGTCTGAACTCACTCTCTTCTTCTTAAATCACTTCCTCTATACCACTAAAACTTTCCTGCTGATCTTTATGACCCTTGTTATGAATGCAAGCATGATTGGATTTGATGCAAAGTGCTAGTTTTCTTGATTCTATATTAAGATCCAGCACAAGTACCATAGGATGAAAGAAAAAAAAAATAAAAAAACCTGGGAAAATTGGCAAAAATAAATAGTTCTTCCATACAAAGCCAGTGCCTTTGCTTCCCTCCCCAAATCTCCCTCACAGACCAGCCTAGGCAAGGCTGATGTGTAGTACTGGTGAATCAGCGTGGCTCGCCCTGAGCACAGTGGCAGAGTACAATGTACCTGATCATAATTTATATTGCTAAATCTCCTGCACCCACTTTAGCCAACTTGTGTAGGAGGTATGAATGCAGGTGCAGGGAGAAAAGGCATCCGATTTTATTCCATGCATTATATCATTAAGGGGAAAAGTTCTGTTATGAGTTTTGTTGTAACACTATTGTTAAAGTACACAGACACACCCCTGGAAAATGGAAACAGTGATTAGAGAGGGTACAATGACAGAATCACTGTAATAAAAAACTGCCTAATTTATTAACACCCTTAAAATAGCCTAAGTAAAGCTCTACTTTTATGATCAGGATTTGTTACCAGTTTGGTAATATCTGTCCCAGGCTGTGTTTACTCATGTATAGGAGCATTTTTGGGATCGGATTATTTGGAAGCAGAGCCTTTATCTATGCTATGTGAGTGCATAACTAAGAGTCAGGCTGTCTCTGCAGGCAAAAATCAGTGTAATAGGATATGTGGAAAATTTGTGAGCTTGGAGACACTGTTGTTGAAGAGAGACAAGCCCCTGTCTTCTCCAGAAGGTGAGGATGCCACATCCCTGAGAGGAGAACAGCAGGGTGTGTGGTGGCTGGGAACTCCAGGACTTAATCTTATGTCTCTCCTGCTTCCTTTTCTGTCTGCCAACAGCTATTAGCCACACATGCACAAACAAACCAGGAATAGTTACACATGCTTTTAAAAAGCTTGTGCTTGAATTGCTTCTTAAAATAGCACATTTATACAGTCAATCAAAGCCAACAATATCTCCCATCCAGTCAGTTGCACTCACTATTACTTGTAAAATACAAGCTAAATACTCCCCTACTCTCCCCAACCACCCCTTCCTCCCCACAGTGGAGGGTTGTTGGTGGCAGCTCCTTGGCCCTGCACTCTGCTTTCTGCTCTGTTCAGGCCATGTTGGAAATGTTATGCTCCATCTTATCACTGGGGTGATCTTTCTACAGAGGCAATGGCATTCCTCTTCCATGCAACATGAAGCCATGCTCAGTGCTGGGGAAGGGGGAAAAGAAAGTTTGAGGTTCAGTAATTTCCCATATAAATCCAGTCACACATCCAATGCAGTAGAGCTCTCTGTGGCTGAATCCTGCAGAGTGCTTTTGTGCTGAAGAGCATCCTTGTGGGGTCTCCTGGGCTTCTGAAACATCTGCTACATTTTGATTTCTAAAATCCTTTACTGGGAAGTAATTGAAAAGTAAAGAATTCATAGGTAGGAAAACACTGAGCCATTTTCAGGACACAAGAGAACCACAGCAGGAACTGACTGAAAGTTTGATTAGGCTCTCTAGTCTATAGATGTTGAAACTTGCTAATTAATACTGAGTGGTGATATAGATTATTTAATTAGCAGTCTCCAATGAACTGCAGCTGCTGAATTTCGTACTGGAGTTATTTCTGACAAAATAACATTACCTTCCTTTCTTAGCTCTTAGGAACAGTTAAGAAAAACTAGATTTTAGTGAAAGGTTGCAGAATATCAATTCCAGGGAAACAAGTCTTCTCATTATCTAAAACACTACAGTGCAAGCTCTACCAGCTGCCCTGACAATGTGTCTAACACTGCCATGGAGAAGCCCAGCACAAGGTGTTGAGTGGGTGCTTCATGCTACTTGCTTGTTAAAACCTTGGTCTTTGCTCAAGCTTCTACTGGGTCTGCCAATTAGAACCAATTGTGGTGATGGTATTGACCATGTGGGTGCTTTCCTCCAGGAAATGGAGTCCCACTGCAGCTTTGAAAGGAGTCCCAAGAATAGCATCTCTGAGTTCAGTTCAAATTATATATTTGCTTTGTATTAAAATCCTTCAGCTATCAAACTTATAAAAAACATATAATGAGGAAAACAATGATAAACAACAATACCTAAATATATTCTGGTCTTTAAGATAGCAGTAGCAATTGCTTTTAAGAAAACAGAGGAGAGCAGTGATAGAGAGCAGTTAATATTAGTGACAAGCTGCAAATATGAGAATCTTACTCAAAGCCACTGCTATCACAAATTATTACTTAAATCACATGTCTGTGTTCTAAAAGCCATTTGGACCAGCCATTACTGACTCTTAGTGCACATCGGTATCAGTATCTGCTATTATTAACATAAATCAATCCTCCAAAGATACTGTTGAAGGAACTTTTTGCATTTCAAAGAGGCTTTGAGCAGTGTTACTTGGGCTGCTTCTGGAATTAACACATGTAAGAGATGAGCTTTTTCATAGAGACAGAATAAATTAAGTCAATGCAATTTTGTCTCCATTATACATGTTGGGAAATGTAAGAATTTCATTCTTCCCAGGGAAGACTGGGAGCCTTCAGAGGATGTATAAAGGTTTAGAAGCTTTTGGATTGGCATCATTAGCAAATTATTATTCATACAAATTGAATAGAAGGTGAAGACAGAAACAGACTGGAAGAAAAATGTATACACGCATGCTGATGTGAGCTGCAGAAATCAGGAGTGGCAGCACTGGAGACACAGCTCAGAGTCTTAGTGGCCCATAATCAATCCCCAGTGCATGCGTGAGACCAGACTGATGTAAGTTTACTCCTGTTACCAGATTTTGGTGGCTTCGATGCTTCTCCCTTGACATTGCAGACCTCTAAGTTTGGACTGGGAGATGGTCTTTCTGGCAGGCAAGGAGGGATATTTTTTTTTCTTATTAGAGCAAAATCTTCAGTGAAACATTATTAATCAACATCTGGCCAGACGTTCTGAGAAAGGCAACAGAGAGGCTCAGCTGTGCAAGTATAAATTGCCTGAAAGATGATTCTCAGAACAAACTTACTGGATCTCCCCTGCCCTCTCAATCCAGGAGCCTCATAGTAAAGTTCTTCTTGTGAAACAAGAATTTCATCCTAGTTGCAGCTGCTCTGATTGAGTACAAGTAGTTGGCACTTGGATCTTTAGGCCAAAGGCAAAAGGCCTCCCTGTTTTCCACTTCAGCTTGAAAACAGGATGTCCTATTTATTGAATAAGTAGGAATATCAGTGATAGCAAGAGGAAGGTGGGACCTATGTCAACACTCAGGGAGAAATGCTGAACTTCTCTTGTCTCCTTGTTCTCTTGTATTCTTCTCTTTTTGAAACAGCAATTGCTCTGAAAAAAGGGTAGTTTAATGAAATTGGGCCTTCTCACATTCACATCACATACTCCCTCTGCATTTGAACTAAATTTGGCTCAGGTGATTGTTCAGATTCTCTATGCGACTAGTCAAAATAGTAACAGCGAAAAGAAAAGATGAACAAACATTTGTTCTCCAACAGCTCTACTGTGGGAGGATGATTCAAAGCCCCCTATAATACTTTTTTTTAGAGTATTGAGGGATACCAGATATTTTCAGCTTTTGAAACATTTCCATTCAGCATCTTTCCACTGGATTAATGGTTTGTTTGACTTTTTCCTGACAGGTTGTTCTGAAAAAAAGTTGTGTGATGTGCTTTGCTTTATAAAATATAAAATCAATCAGAGAAAAGTAAAATTGATGTTTCCACATATCCATTAGATGAAATGGTCAAGTAAGTGGATCTATGCTCTGTTAGCAGAGAAAATGAAAGTTCTCTTTTAACTCATTGCATACAAACTTCGGCTCTGCTATGATGGCCAGTTCTTCACACAGAAACAGCTTTACAGTTCAGTCTGTACCTGATCAAAACATAGATTTGATCTTTCGGGCAGCAAAATATATGTTCAGTCCTTTTGCAATATTGTAACGACCTCTTTGTATCAAACTACTAAGTAGATTTTTGTCACTTTGTTTTTCTTCTAGGTACAGCCATCACAGCAGGAAAACTGTCACGTATCAGCACTCTTGGACTTCTTACACTAGATGTTGTCAAAGATAAATGCTCAAGCTATTATTCCTAACCAGAAAGAGATCTCTTCCCATCTCATCTCACAGTAAACTCCTCTGGTTGTTTATTCTCTTGCCCCCACCAGGTCCTTTCATTGATCTAATGCTTAAAGATCTCTGTCTTCAGATAATCATGAGAAGACAGAGCTGCTGTTTATTCTCTGATGTGGAGTTTGATAGGATGGAGTCAAGTTCAGGATGTTAAGAAAAAGCTGGGAACATGCATTCATGCTAAATTTAGGCCTAGTATCCTTCTACTGATCTGTAAACAGAGAAGCTTTCTGAGGTGTCCTGAGTTTTGCACATCTGGGTTTGCAGGGAGCTAAACTGGGTTTTGTGTGTGACTGAAGAAATACATAGAAGTGAAATCATTGACATCTATCAGACATAAAGACATCATCTCTGACTGAGCTGCAAAGTATCAAAGGCTGGGAGAGTGTTTCAAGAAAGTAACTTTTGCTCTGTTTTTCACTCTTCTTGAGGCACTTCCTGTAAGTTACTTCTATTAGTACTCTGGATTTACTCGTATCTATGGTGTGCAACAGCCTGAACCCAGAGAAGGTGAAAATCACAACCTGCTCAAGAAGAAAATTATACACTGAAGTTTGGCTCTACCAACATACCAGAAATTTCCACATTGGTAAATCTTGCCTACAGAGTTTTTGAAGATCTGACTCACAGATACCTCCCCCTCATTAATCTTTCAGCAATCTGACCACCAAACCTCTAGCTTGAATTCTGTCTGGATGCTGATACACTGTAGTATTCTCAGTGTTGAGACAGAAGATGCAGTTTTATCTTCATCTTGGAAAGGCAGATCCCTGGAAAAGGGAGGCTGTAGGCACCTTGATCAACAAAATCTGAAATAAGCAGCCTGCAAGAAAAGAGGCTAGAGCTCTAAGACTGAAAAGGATTCACACTCTGGAGCAGACAAGAACACATGGCATTTTACTATGTTTAGGACAAAGGACGTGCTGAGCATGTGTTTCAGATACTTAATACACAGTAACAAACTATTTTAAGGAAAAATATTGTAACTATTTTCTATACTTAGAAACTAGTCTGAGTGCACTGAAGATAAAGAAAAAAATGTTCATGATCTTTGGAGGCCTTTGGATCATGCTCTTTCAGGATAGCAAACATCAAAACAACAGGTCGTGTTTTAACTGTGCCCAGTGCCAAGGACTTTTTCCCTTTTAAGGCTTTTTGGAGTTTTTTTTCCTTTTAAAATAAGTCATAGAGGGCATCCTTGGAATGAATTTCCCCTTCTCTGAAACCAGACAGTCTACTACATAATGTAAAAGACATTTTCAGAGTCTGAAATAGGTTTCACATGTGCTGAGATTCCAGGAAGGTTATAAAGAAGGCTGCAGTGTAGGGAAGTCTTGAGGTATGTTGGTGTGTAGAGCAAAATAGTTGCAATATTATTCCTTCCTGAATCAAAGCAGTGTTTCATTTTCACATCTTGACCTAGCTTATCTTCCCAACCAAGAGAGGAGGAATGGGATATAAATAACTAAAAACTTTTGCATTTACTGCCAGTGGAAGTGTAGGGGGAAAGCCATTGAACATGACAGCTGTGTTTTTCTCAAGTTCACTCATATCTGCGAAGCAACAATATTCAGAAAAGTCCTGAGACAACACCTCAGAAACATTTCACCTGAAGTTGTAATGGTTAATTGTTCTAGCATATAGGTCTGAAAAAATTTCTTCCCAAACAAAGCAACATTTCATGCCAGATTTGTGTAATATCTATAGTATGTTCCCTATACATACAGTTGTCACTCTGGACACCATCAAAATAAGCTTTTTAGGGAATTCTGGTAACCACATTAAATAAAGGAAGTGGAAGGTGTATTTTGTTGTGATAAATTTCATTTTGCTGGTTAAGCCCTGCCATGTGCTCAGTTCAAGGATATTGCAATTTTTCTAAGAGGAATTTTTGGGTTATTTAACCTGAAAACACCATTAAATTCATATGTATTTTTCCTCCACCTTGACATAAATGCACACCCATGTATTAGAAGATATATTAGCAAGACACATTTATAGAAAAGCCAGCTAGAAATATTGGACTGCATCAACAACGATTCTAGTGAAAAAAAAAGAAATAAAAATCAAGTTCGCTTCTATTTTTTACCTGTGTCCAGCTATTGCATGAGTTGGACAGAATGACAGTTTGTAGCTCTTATTAAACCCATACTTTACTTGATATCAAAGAGAACTGCCTTATGCTACTAGAGTGTTTCAGGGAAATCTTGACAGTTTTATCAAGAAACAAAAAAAATTGTAAGCCACTTGCATCCATCATCACCCTGAAAACACATACCTGTCGCTTGTTATCATGACAGTACCTAAAACAGAAAATTAAATATTAACTCAGAATAAATTGGGCCTGAAATGAAACACGCTTGCAGCAAGCAGCTTAGATCTCAGCCTTGCTCCATAAGGTTTCAGGTTTTGCTAGGTGACTCTAGCATGACATGCATTGCATCTGTTGTCTGTGGGAGTAGAAAATAAATGTTTCAAGTCACTTGGTTACCTCTGAGAAGGTTTTTATTGAGAAATTAGCCATGTATTTATGGTCAGTTTATAGTAGCAAGGGAAAATGTAGAGACAATTCAGTCGGCAAATTAGGAAAAAGAATGCCTCAGACAGAACAGATTTGTCTACTCAGTGTAAATACTCAGTGTAAATTAAGAAACACAGTTAATTTAGTATATGGCATAACACAGTATGCAACACTTCTAGTTTGGTGGTGGTAAAACATTTATTCTAATTAGAAAAATCACACTTTCTAATTACAATTAATGTAAATAAAATGTACACATATCACTTTGCAGAAGGAAAACATCCTGGGTAAAATTCTGAAGAATTCTGAATAGAAATTGTTCTTAGTGTGATTCTGTTTATGAAGCCTTGGCTTACCAACTTAACTACATGAAGAACACATTTGACCAGAAATTGCATAGTTTCATCCCTGAACATGATGTTAAAACTGAAAGGTTTCAGCTAATTAAAAAAAAAAAAATTCAAATTGGGACACAATTCTATTACAAGACCTTGCAGTTCATCAGGCAGGAAAGGGAACATGTCACTAAAGTCATATCAAGAGAAACAGGACATGGTTTAACACAAGGAATGCAACAGATCATTTGAATTGCAAAGAATTAATGTTTTAATCTCTAAATTTCACACATAGAGTGATAGGATTAGAGCTTCTTTCTAAGGATGGTATTAGTTTTCCTGTTATTAACAGAACTAATATTAATAGTGTTTTCAGGTTCCTGTTCAGGACTAGAGCTTTGTTACATCAGATGCTACAAACACACACACACAGTGATTAGTGGTCCCTCAGTTCAAATTAGGCTTCTTCAACCCTTTACTTATAAGTATATTATTTTTCTTGTAAGTCAGCCTCTTCCTTAAGAGAGAAATAATTTTATTTTTAGGAGATCAGAGTCAAACTCTTATCTGAAGATGTGTTGGTAAATTACACACATTAAGACAGTTTTGTATCTAATTAAGACCAGACCTACCACACCATAGAGTCCACTAATAAGAATCTTTACTTCAGACTGGGTTAATGCCAGAAATAGCTTAAGACTGGCTAATACTTAACATTTTTGAGAACTATACCTCTTAGCTGTTTCGTTAGGTAAGTTTTTAACCAAACTCCATAATTAGTTTTCATCATTCTTTTCCTGATTTCACTCTGTCTATAAGAATAAAGCACTTGAATGTTAGAAAAATACAACTACAGTTTTGAATAGAAAGTTTGTTTAAATACAAGACCAAAGCATAATCATTGCTGTTAAAGTAAATATTGTGGCCTATTCATAGAATGAACAGAGAAACTGAGCTAAGTTTTATATTCTTTCAAACCAAGAAGAAAAATGTATACATTTTTCCATTTTGTTACAACAAGTGTGAATATTCTCATTCCCCTACAGTGGCAAGTCCAGGCATGGAGAAGCTGGTACTTGCAGCTGGAATACCTACATGCCTAAAGATGTTGCTGCCAGAACAACAGTTTCTTTCTTCAGATAGCTGTGAGAAGATGGAGCAGATTTGATCCTGACACCTGCTGCTGACTAACTCCCAGCAAAATTAAAAAGCTCACATTAAAGCTTTTTACTTTTAAAATGAAATGGCTGCAGGACTAATAATTGTGAAAATGGGAGGAATCAGGCATGGTGTGCTGAAAATATAAATGCTACAGAAAGTGGCCTGCAGGTGGCTGAATTATTTTGGAAGGCCTTTTGTAATAACCACAAGAGCTGGGAGAAGGCTGCAAGCACTCAGGTCTGCCAAAACTGCTTTCTGAGTTTCATGGACCCAGTAATATAAGTAAACAGGAGAAGGAGCCAAGAGAAGAGGTAGAACTGGAAATGATGCAGGAAGGCTGTATATATCTGCCACCTGCTCAGATGCCCTTCAAACAGCAGCCCACAGGAGGCAGCTGCCTTCAAAGCCTTGCAAACCATTTAAAAACAGCTTTCCCTGGAAGCCTGCTTCTCTTTCCTTTGTGTACTTTCAGTACACTCAGCTGAAAAAGTAAATTGTTTCAAATAATGGCCTGGAGTTGGTTAAAGTTCTAGAAAAAATGCTGGTAAAATAATACTCAGTGCTGAGCAAATGTTTAAACACAGAAGGATAAAATCAAGAAATGCTGTGTTTTCAGTCAAGCACTACAAAATCCACTTAATATGGTTGTTGTGGCAAGGCAAACTTTGGTGTCTAAGAAAACAGTAATGAAAGCTAAAATTTTACATACAAACTAATTAGCCATCATGGGAGTAATAAATTCCAGAGTTTCAGAGACTTTCATAACGAGCTAAGGCTTAGACACACTTTGTTCTATTGTATGATCAATACAAGCACAAGCACTGTTTCAAAAATCACAGCGGTGTTTATTTACTTTGAATTCTCATTGTCAAAATTCCAAACAGAGCTAATTCTGCAGTAATGAGCAAGCAACCTGAAAAGTTTCTTTTAAATTAGGTTTGGTTTAGTCTGGATGAGTTCAAAGAAAGTAGCTATGACTACTGAGGATGTAGTGTAGTTAATGGTGGTTTAAAGATTTCAATTATGAAAATATTTACTCAGTTACAGATTTTGAGAAACATTGCAGCAGCAATTTCCTACAATCATAAGAGAAAAATCTCAAGGACAGAATCTGCCTCCCCAGGCCATGCTAAGCAAAAAGCTAACACGTATCAGTTAATTCTGAGCACAGGCTGTGCTTCTGCAGCTCTCAGGAGCCCTTGTGAAGAGCTGAAGGTTATCCCATTGGGTCAAATGCTTTGCAAATGCCTGAAAAGGGTCATTCTTGACCTGTGACAACCAGGCTCCAAGTATGGGGGAATATACAGATCATATGAGAAAATATTTTGCACAGAAGAGAGTGGTTTCAGTACACCAAGAATCAAACCACTGGTGAAACCACCGGAGTACTGAATGAGAACTGCGGTGTCCCACTCTGTTCAAGAAAAATTTTATAATGGTTAATGAAAGCAGCAAGACATGGAAGTCAAATGGAGATGTGTGAGCGCCAGGACAGCAGTGTACAGCACAGTCAAGGAGCTGAGACATGAAACAGAGAAGAGCAGAAGAGTCAGAAGGGAGAAGCACACTCACTGGCCAATTTTAGTTAGGTTTGACTTGGGAGTAAAAAGTGTCCAAAGAAATAACTGCGAGTAGTAAAGGGGAGGTGAAAATTACTTGTTCAAGTGCATATGAGGGAAGCAAAGGAAAGCAGCCCAGAAATCTCCATCCCTATGTATGCCAGAAAGTGAGAGAAGAGAGCTGTAGGAGGGGAAGTCAGTAAAAGGATTAGACAAGGGGAAGGACAGGTACTTTGTCAACTTTCTCTTTGAGGAAAGCTGCAAGATCCCATGCAGCAAGAGAGATAGAAACAGAAAAAGAGGATGTAAAAGAAGTGACACAAACATAGTAGAAAAACAGCAGACTACTATTAAACAAAGAGGGCTGAGACTGGGGCTGCCCCTGGCTGCCCCTCTCCCTGACTGAGGGCAGACAGGCAGGGCTCAGCTGGGGACCAGCCCAGCACTTCCTGCCCACCTGGCCTGGGCACTAGACAGCCTTGGTTTTGCCAGTTGGGCCAGAAGTGAGAAGGACTTAATGACTTTCTAAATTTTGTTCTCCTTCAAACTTCTCTGAAGTCTGCACTCTTTTCAGTGAGGAATGCAGTGACTCTGAGTCTCTCATACAGTCTGACACAGCTGCTTCACTTCAGTGATCCTTCTGATGCCCATGAGGCCGAAGACAAAGGAGTAACTAACTTCATGATTTAGAGTAGGGTGTCTCAATTCCATCAGCTTCCAGCATTCATGGTCTAAGTACCTTAAAATATTGGCTTAAAGCCCCAATTATCTCCTGCAATGGTAGCCTAAACTAATCACAGTGCATCAAATAAAATCCCACTCCTGAAGACATCTAGCTTAGTCATCAGCCAAAGATCTTAGACCACTAGTTATGAAAAATACAGCTGATTATATCAAATAATTTAAATTGATCTTCAATGCTATATTTGGAGATCTAAAATGTGCCCTTTTATCAGAATCAGGACCAGAATATACGTTGTTTTAAAAGAATAGTAAAAGTGTGTTCTGGAAGTCTGTTACATAGGTTGAAAGCAGAATAGACTCACTCATGGGTCTGTGTATGGTATTATTACTCCCTGGATTATTATCATAGCAAAAAGCACATTTCTCCCTGGAAATAGTGGGATAAATTCCAGAACCCTTCCTTTAGTAAAAGTGTAGGGGCCTCCATTACTCCTGGAGTAATCACTCCTTAGTCAAAGACCTGCAAATAAAAACAACAGTTACAATGGGGTGAGTGGAGATGAATTTTCACTTTACTCATTGCAGTTTCAAGGTAGCACTATATGGAGAATGTGAACCTAAACCTAGATTACAAATTTGTTTTACACTATTGGTAAACACTTGGCTAAAGATGTGTCAAGGAAGTTTTGTCTAGAAAACACTTTAAATGCAACGACAACCCAATTCTCATCAGGTATTTTTCTTAAACAGTTTTTAAATGATACTATTCTTTAAGTTTTTAAGTGTCTCCTGTGAAGTACTAAGCACTGTTATTTTTCATGGTCATCAATTATTTCTTCCAGTAGAGAAATTCAGGACTTTCCTCTCTAAGGACCATTAAGGTCAATGAGCAGCAGGAGATGCGTGAAGAGAGAGACGAATACAGGCAGAACTGCCACTGCTGATCCAGGGAACCAGGTACAGGGAGTAGAAATCTAACTACTAAAAAAGTCATTGTTAAGAAACCTGCTGTACCCATCTCTTATAATATTAGTGTTCCAACTTTGTGAAAATATATGGATTTCACTTGACACTGCTAACCCTATGACTGCTGTGTGAAATATTTAACCATCTATTAGAGCCTCCAAGGCTTCCACAGTCAGCTGAGGACGTCAGTGCTTTCCATGCATGGTGTATGAATAATGCATATATCCTTAACATCTCCAAAATCTTATTAGCCTTCCTATAACGGGCCTTCTTATTATCAGCACCAAAGTTTCCATGGGTTTTATGTGTGATGAAAGTAACAATGCAGTGTGAAACACATAGCTCCCTGCTAAAATCGATAATCACTCAAATTTATACAAGTGAAGCCTGTACATATAGAAGGGAAAGAATCTTCCTGCCAGCTTAAGAGAATGCCTTAGGAGCTCTGTAATTGCAAAAAAAATCGCCATTTTTCTTCATCTTCTCCCTTCTAAATGTGTTTTCACTCATAAATTAATCTGTTAGTCCGTACAAAGATCATTGCAAATCTAGTGCTGGGAATGCGTTGTTGGGTTTCGAGCAGCAGAAGTTACCATTATGTGTCTCCAGAAGAAGGCATAAGTGATCAAAACCCTGGGCTGAAGCTAGATTGTATGTACATAGAAATGGATCAATAAGATCTCCAGTGTATTTTTATTTTCTATCTTAAACTAGAAGTCAAATTAGTCAAATGTGCATAGCATAAGAAACCAGAGAGAGTTTTCTGTTTTCTGCTGTGGCACTGATTCACAGTGGAGCACCACCAGATATGCTGGACACCACATGCAGCCATTTTTTCTGCAAAACAAGTCTTTAACCCCTCACACATATGTTTATTATTTTACACCTGGGTAGGTATTATAGGCATGATAATATTTTTTTAATTGACTGTGGCTTCATGAAAATTTGTTGAAGTTCAGTGCTGGCATGAAAGAAAGTTACCCCTTGGAAAATAAAAGTGTTTAAATTTCAACCAGTTGGATGCACACATTTAGACATGTTCAGCTAATTACTTCTAGTCCTTATCAGCTCTATCAGTAAATAAAAAGTATTCTGTAAGACAGTATCAGGACACAAAAAATGGGAAGTACTGCGAGAAAATAATTTTCATCAAGAAAATTCGAACAAATTATTTCTGCACCCAAGTGATCTGTTAACAAACATAATTGTGTAGAAACCATGGTTTGAGCACTGACATCTGCCTCAGTACACCTTATTTTTATTAAAGTCACTGAGGTTTCTCATGGGTGGACCACAATACTTATTTAAACCCCTTTGAATGTAGCTGAAGACTGCTCTTTGGAGCATTTGAACCATCTGCTGATGGTATTCTTCGAAGAGAGAAATTCATTCAACTTTCAGTTTATAAATCATACTTATGTGGAAAAAGTTTATCAGCCTTTGGAACACATTCTCATATTGACATATGGTTGCATTTCTCCGAGCAGTTTCCCTCCTATTTTTCAAAATAATACACAGAATCCAACAAATTGCTTTTTGTTATGTATTTGTCATTGATATGAGTTCTAGGATTAGGAAACACAGAACATTGCACAAAAACTTGATTTATCTTTAATATGCTATGTATCCATTAGTTATATAATTTGAATTACTATCAATACAATATTATTCCATTACTCAGCAAGGGAGCTGTGAGAAACATATGAGCAGATTGCTGAATTATTCTTTGGCATTTCCAGTATTTAGCAAAATTATTCAAAAAAATAATACAGAAGATAAGCAAATAGATTCATGTTACTCAAGGCAGGGGGAAAATAGAGAAGATGCTTCTCTATTAATACATTAAAGATAAATGAATACAAGTCATTTGAAGCATTGACACTATATATATGCACAAACTTCCCAGAAACTGATCTCTGTGTGACATCAGTGACAGAGGGCCACGATAGGAATTTTGTTCATACAATGTTTGAAGAACTTCTGTTTTGATCTGGTTTAATCTCTGTTGATTAAACTATAAAATTGTTTATGTTTCAGGACTTTGCATGCAAATTATGACCAAAATTTTGATATTTCTTGCTTTGACAAAGTGTATCTTGTCACAATTAGACACTCAGACAAATCAATGTTTGCTGCACACGCACTATTGAGAAGAGCATAATTTGTAGCCAACTTAGAAATGTTTATGCATGTGCCTCATTTTCTGCCCCAAGTGGGTCTACTGAGGCCAATGAAGCAACTCTCATCAGCAAAGTTAAACATGCAAAAAAAATGTAAGTGTTAACAGGGATCCAGGCTGCACTTAATTCAGAAAAGAATTGAAGGGAGCTTGGGATGAGATTAGGACACAGGTGTCAAAATGTATCATGCTCCCTAGTCAGAAATAGTTTTGGAATTGCATTTCTGAATTTCAATTCAGAGATCTATTTGCAACACTGAGTACATTCTTTGCGTAGTCTCTATGTCCTCAAGGAAAACATTTAGCAAGGCTGTTATGAAGATAAATGACATGATTTTTAAAAACACAGAGGGGAAAGTGAAAGAGTGTTCTTTCCATCATAAAGGGGAAGAAGAATTTCTAATGTGTTCTCTGTGCTGGAGATAGAATTCCCCTGATTTTGAAGGGAGGAGAAGATGCTTTGGCCTTCATAAAGCTAGAAAATCTGTGACTTGTTCTAGTGGAAGTTGAAAGAAGAAGAGCAGGATCATGTGTAGAAGTCCTCTGACTCTACACCTTCAACAATCTACTGCAGCACATGCATGCCTCAGTGTGGGACCCTACCTATTTATTACACAGCTAAGAAAATGTGAGCACATGAAGAATAAATTGCAAGCCTTAAATTATGCTTAGAGACCTTAAATTAGCAAAGTCAAACTTGAATATAGCTCCAGATATGGAACACACGGCTGGCTTATCATTGTAGCTTGCATCAGAGCAACTCCACTGAAATAAATCAATAAGAGCAGTGCATATAAAAAGGCAATCAGAAGTGATCTACCATCCCCTTCTGCCATGCCCAACTGCAAAATTAGATCAATGGTTTTATTAGTGGAAAACATCTAGGTAGATGTAATCTATTATGACACATAATAACATGCCGACATTCACCAAAAAATGCAGGATAGATACTTTATTCTCTTGAAAAAATTCCATCTTCATTCTTGCCATTAAATATTTTGGTAGTTGAAAGTCTTATCAAAAGCAAAGGTACCTGACAAAAACTAAATTTAAGAATTTAAGAAGTTTTTAAGTAGAGGAAGAAACTAGTCTTATTCTCCTCCAGAGAATTCAGCATTTTTGGATAGAATTAAATTTAAAAATTGATAGGCAGAAGAAAGAGACAAATCATGGACCTACAGCCCTTCCTAAGTGGAACTACAGAAAAATAGAGGTGGAATGGATTGGAATGGAGCAGAATGGACAGAGTCATCTGTCCTCTTGCTCTGTAGTACAAAAAGGTACACCAACATCATTCATGACAAAAATTTAGTATCCTTTACTTAAAATCACCTTCTGCTGAAAACCTTTGAGCAGGGTCCCTTGGACACAGCGGCAGAAAGTGGGGAATTCATGAAAAGGCATCAAGTAGATCACAAAAATTGAGCAGCAGAATTTTTCACCTGAAAGGGAGAACGGGTTGTGATCCTTGGTTGTAATGTCTCATGAGAAGAAAGGAGCTGATTACGAACATCATGGTAATTCTTCCTGGGAAGAAAAAATACCCAATGCAAAGCATCGCATGAGAGCAAACGATCCAGAAAGAACTCAAATTTCCAAAAACTTGGAGGAGCACTGGTTTTGCACATCTATTTTCTATGCAGATCTTCAGCCATTCTTTTCCTCTTAATTGTAATACATATCATACTCGCTTCAGTTTAACCTGTTGCTTTTTATTCCATGCATGCTTTCAGTTTTTTCTGATGAGGATTCTCACTGCTGGGTTAATTTTAATTGGATTTTATGTTTCACAACCATAGACATGCAGCATATGCTTGTTCCTGTTTTCCTGTATAGCTATTAATTTCAGTGAGCATGTATTTTCTTTGATGGGTTGTATGAGCATGTCATGAAACAATTGCAGTACATATAAGACATCTACTGCTTTTCTGCCACTCGAAAAGCATATTTTCTTGTCGTAGCAGTCCAATGTAATTTGCTCTTGAAAAATCTTTTTTTCTCATTATATGCTAATTTTCACACATGCTTTGCTTATTTATTCCAGAATTTTCAAGATATTTAGTTGACCAGAGCCAGAGCTCTGGCTCTTCTTTTTCAACTTCTTCAAAGTTCAGTATGTCTAGACTTTTCCCTCCTTTCAAAAACCTACTCAAGACCCACAGTTCTTCCTATCACCAACTCTCTGTCCTGAAACAGCCTTTACCTGCTCTCAGGCTCTTGTAACTCATCTGAGAACTCCTAAACAATTTGAAAATATCTTACAGAAACTAACCCAAGGACCTGAACTTTTTATCCAAAATTTAGCCTGGCTTTGCACTCTTAACTACCACACCATTTGTATAAGTTGACTGTTTATGGTTAGTCTTTCAAAAAGATATCAATCACTTCAGACTTCTTTCCTTCCCCCATTAATATCATCCATCCATTGTTGAATAGCTAGAAAAAATATTTTGTCTTTCTGTGAAGACTTCTGATACTTTAAAATTAATTTTTAGTTTTTCTTAGCCTGTCTCTTTGAATATGCTTTCATATCCTTCCATTTTTCCTTTGCATACTACAACCACTTACTTTTTAAATTCGGCTTTCAAATCTGATGTTGCTTCTGATTCATCTGCACTTTCTCTTTTCCCCTGTGAGGCCATTGCAGAGCTGTTGCTACAGTTAGATTAGTTTTCTATTACTTTTCCGTTGCTACTCTTATTAGGACAGTTAGCGTTTGCAGTTCTGGTGTCACTAATTTCTGAACAATACATTTCCCAGAATCTGGTCTGTCCAGCAGCTTCACTCATGAAGAATACAAGCTGAAAGTCATCATAGTTATTTTGATGTTGTAAAATGTCTCCATCCTCTCCTCACTTAACACATATAAGACCACATCCAGATGTGGAGGAAAACCAAGGCTATTTTACTTCTGATTCTGGATGGGGAAAAGTTTCCTAACTGTATTCACGAATGGGGAGAGATATTTTAATTCTTTTCAATATTCTAGAAACAGATAAGCATGGAAGCATTTTCAACATGAAAATAAAAAATAAATCACATTGTGAATATTTGCCTAAAACTATTGAAGTTTCAGCACTGAAAATTTTATAGTATTTCAATCAAACTGAGTATTGATGTCAATAATAATAATGCTTTATGTAAGCATGAGATAAGAGATCATTGTGGTAAATGTGCCATCTCTCACAAATTGCTGTTAAATTTTAAACTTTTCATGTATCAGAAATGTACATGAAAAATTGGTCCTCAAGAACACATGGAAGGAAAACTGAATTTTATGCTTCTTCAATGATAATGGTAGAAGTTCTTACAGATCTAGCAGTTTTGGAGGTTTAGGTCTTTTAGAAAAACATGCTAACATACAAGATCTGATACTCACTTTTTGTTCATTGAGAGACAGAGATTGAATGACACCATAAGTGTTAGATGCGGTGACGCAAGCACAGAGTATTATATTCAGAGACTACCTAGATTATCTGATGACAATGCTAAATAGATCTGGTTTTCTTTTTTGTTTTCTGGGGGTTTTTTTTGACAATCTTCCTTTTTATAGTCTCTTGTGAAATCAACATTTTATTTTTGCCTACACTGTAAAACCTTGGACTAGTGTTCTATTCACAAAACTCCATTTTTGTAATGGATTGTAAAAATTCTCCTAGTACCAGCTGATATGCTCTGCTTAAGTATGAAAACTATTGATACTTTGTATTGCTCAGAGTAATGCAGATATAAGCAACGTATGCTTTTACAAGGTTACAAACAAGCAAACACCAAAAAAAAAATGAAGATTCTAAATATTCCAAACAGTCTTCAGTATATCTGTTTATGTTCCAGTGTGACATGCATGGCTCTGGGATGGGTCCTATATGGTTTTCTGTTCTCTCTTAATAGCAAAGAAAAAAAATAAAATAATATCCTTCTTAGACTTCCATCAAGGAGTAGGATGAAGAATTTGAGAAACAGAGTTATTTTTCTTCAGAGACGCTCAACTATATTACACCAGGTCATAATTAAATCAGTCGAGAGTGATATCTCTGGAACACCCATTTTAAGTCAGACTGGTATTAATCATCTCCAAGGTGATCCCAGTTTCTATGGGAACTATGATATTTGTTTGTGTTCCTAGCACTGGCTGGTCGCCCAAGTTTGGCAGCCTCCTTATAGTAATCCAGCAGATTAGAATGTTAAATCTCCATCATGAATTTTTCATTACTGCTGTCAGCATGACACTGTCCTTTATAGAAGTAATTACTAATTAATAAATCCTGCTCTGTGTTCAGATGGGAAAGGTTGCCTATGCTAAACCTGCCCTTTTGTAACCAAGCTGTTTAAACCCTTTTCAATTTTGTCAAGCAAAGAAAGCTCATTTTTTCACTTCCTAAGCTCTTTCAAAATGTAAACTCCTCACCATTTGTTTTTTTCCCATGACTTTTAGAAATACTTTCCTGCTTCAATTGATATCTTTCCTATGTGGAGATGCCATGCTTTGCTTCCCTTTTTATTTTGATAGGAGGGAAGCGGACAGACCTTATAAAGTCTCTTCCACTTGATGCATGCAGAAAATCTGGTCTCCCTTTACTATGAAGCAACATAAACTCTCAACGACACCTTCGTTGTCATGGCAAGTACAGAGTTATCACAGTACCTTGTGTCCTTTTACTTTTTTCCTACAGACACATGCTTATCATGAAGAAGTTGCCCCTTCTCTTTTTATTGTGTTTTTTTTTTCCTTTAAAGGGCTGGTTTCAGCATTCATACTTAAAGCTTGCTCAAGCCTTTCTTTTGATCTGAGCCAAGAACAGAAGCTCAGGGGGCTCACTATGAAGACTTTTTGCAGTAATGGCCCCAATCAACAGGTGAAGAGTCAAGCCTCAAGGAGTGGAGTATCTGCACAGGATCCAAAACCACTACATCATCGTTCATCAATCCTCCAAGTACAGAAAACTCCAGAGCTCACTGGCTCTGAGAGGCCCCACTCAGGGCGAGGTTGCAGGTCAAAGCCTGCTGTGGGCCAAGAGAGCTCAAAGGGTCTCATTTTGGAGTGCTGTTTATAAGGCCTCAGTAAAATGGGCTTTAGTCATAACACTATTTCACTCTGGCCACACTTCAGCTTGGAAACTTCCTTTGAGAGTTTGAAAACAAAAATATTATCCTGATTTTGCAGTTATTCGTGGGAAAAAAAAAGTTTCCAAGGCTGTTAAAAAAAAACCTAACCAGGAGCTTGTTAGACAGCACAAGTTCCAGACATTCAGCAAGAATCACTGCAAATGTTTGCATCAACTTTGTAGCATCACAGAAAAAAAACGAGATCGTTTACAATTTCAGAGGCACAAGAGAAATAGCTGACTAAAGTATTGTTCACAAAGCTTTAACATCATTTGTAAAAACCAAATAAATAAACTCAGCGTTCTGAGAATATTGCTCCTTTGCATACCACAGAGAATATTTGCTGACATAAATTATTACCAAAACCTCAGATTTGTTACCAAGGGTAGATAACGCTATGGAGTTTATAGGTACATAGTCTACATTTCTGCAGTTGTGTCTGCCACATATTATGGGGGCTGTTCTTTACTCCTATCAAGTATTCATCAGAAACACTATTTTATACTGTAAAGTATTCACAATTGTAATCTTTGTTTTGTTTTCTACTAAAATTCTTAATCAAAACAAGTTTGATTTAATTTAAGATTTTACTTGGAGAAGGAGCTTTCCAAAAATGAAAAGAAGCAATAATCCCATAGGCAGGAACTCAATCCAGGGTTCCTGACCTAGTCCAATGTTATGGTATACTGCACTTCGGCCAAATGTAGTAAGAGTTTTTGACATTCCTAATTGGGAAAGACAAAGCATCCTCATAGCCACAATTCACAGAACTTCGTGCTAGCAACAGCTCAGCTCTTAGTTGCATGCACCAAAGAAATGACAAAGGTTTGTACCAAAGTATTCTCAACATCAGTACTTCAGTCCAGCCATAGCTACTCTAAACTCAGATACAGTACGTGAGTCAGACATGTAGATATGATCAAGCCAGAATTAATTAAGATCTGTTGTGTTTTAACCCCACACAGCAACTAAGCACCACTCAGCTGCACTCTGTGTGATCCTTAGTAACACGAGCATGCCATAAACCAAAGCAAATGTTAAAAAGAAAAACAAACTAGTTTTCAAGTTTCTCTCAGTGGATGCCACAGCATACAAACTAGAAATTTTGGTTATTCTTTGCTCAGCCGACCATATTTTCTGCATGTGTTCAGTAAAACACTCAGAGGGTTTCCAAACTCATTTAAGAGGATATCCTTCCTCATGAAAAATGAAAAAGCCTATTACATGAACAACGAGGTGATTGAAATTCACTCTTGTTCCTTAGAGAAGTAGCATCTCTGTCTAGTTTAGAGGGACCTACAGAAGAAAGGCGATCCTGGTGTCACGACTGTTCTAGAATTCATGTTGTCCACAGGGTGTGAACACCCTCTGCACACCCTTCATACAAAGTTTTTCATACCCTGATGAAAAACAACCTTTTCCTGGCACCTCTTCAGGGAAAGAAGCGGTTGTGAAGGGGATGATACCTAAGCTACTTAATCCTTTCATAATGAATTTACTTTGTGTGAAGTTTACCAGATGAAAAGGTCTTCAGAACTGTCTATCAGCCTCATAGGTATGACCAAACTCCCGTACAAGGACCTGGCAGTGTGCCTTGCTTCTCAGAACAAGCACCTTTGAAGACAACAGGGCAGTTTAGCCTCTCCATGAAGCCACACTTTCTTTCCTCTGCCATCAGCAGAGGTTGTCAGCTTGCCTTTGTGCAGCTCACAAAGTGGACACAGCAGTTTCCAGTATCACATCAACAGCAGTGTGTGAGAACTATTGACTTTAGTATAGATATTTGAAATCTGCTCTCAAGGCTAATGTAGCAATACAAGGCAAATATTTGTAAAAAAAGCTTTGGATGGATCCATTAATGTTTGGGAGTTACCCTTCTTCATAAATGGCAGTCTCTCCACATATAGAAAAACTCATGTATAAATAAGATTATTCAGTATTTGTTTTTCATTGCTCTTCTGTTTAATAAGTTCCTGTCACCGGGGCAGTCAAATACTATGAAATGTGGGGTTTCTAAAGGCATCTCAGCAGTTAATGCTTTGACTGACATGGGAATCTGCAAACTCTCATGCACTCTTAAGAATGTGAGCTCAGAGAAGCATTCAAATGTCTAAACTATTGCACAAAACCAGGAAACATAAAGGAAAGTCAGGTTTCAAACTCTGCTTTGGGTCTAAACACATAGGTACAAACAGAATTTAATTGGGATTAGCCTACTTTTAGATTAGTAATAGCTAACTAGGTGAATACCTGCCTACCATAAAGTTGAGTATTTCTCTGGGTATTTCTTTTCCGAATCAATATTTTACAGTAAAATCATACATTATGAAACAGCTAGTATACCTTATTTCAGTAAAAATATTTTAAAGATAAATGCTGAAAAACTGGGAAAAGAAAGTGGAATATTATTTAAAAACTAGCAGGAAGCCTGTAAGAAGTGTTTGTGAGTACAGGACTTTTGGTGGGAGGAGGAGTAGTTAAGATTTAGTTACAATTTATTTCTGTTCATGACAGAAAATTAACTTAAGATTTGCTTTTTTTATTGTACTTTTATCACCCAGGAACTCAAAAGATAGATGGATATGTCATTTCAGTTCTGCAAGTGGAACTGTGCCAAAAAAATCTAGACAGAAAATTAAACTCACCACAAGCAATCATACTGGTAATAAAAATGAAAACATTAGATCTTCTGCATATGCAGTATGACAGCCCAGATATCAGTCTTTGGTTCTGATTTCTTTCCTCCTCAGGGTTGTTTACTGTTCTCAGCAAAGTCCAGCATTATATTACAATGAATGCCAATTTGACAAAGCAGAAAAATTAAACCAAAGACTGCCTGGTGAATTCGACTGCCTGCTTCACCTGAGGCAAGGTGCTCACCTCGTGAGCCTAAGTGTGCCTAAGAGACCCTCAGCTCTTCATGCAACCTCCTAGACAGCCACGTTCGCATTAATTAATTAATATACACACTACATTTGTAACGATATGAAGCTGCAAAAGGTTTGCAACCTGTGAAGTACCTCTGCAGGTGAACAGGTCACGTTCAACATCAGCAAATTTGCAGATTTACTTGAACTAAGGAAAAAGATGAGGTTGTATCTATGTCCCACATCCTTGCCTCTTGGGAGGAGAAAAGGGCTTGTCAAATTTTCTTGTGGAAAGACTTGTGCAAGGCTTACCTTCCAGGAATGTTTTTTAGAACAGCCATATGCTGCTGCTGGAGGAAAGAACTCCAAGAATTCTTCAAATAAAATTATCAAAACTAATTTCATTATTGAATTTAGTGTATAGCTTTAAGGCAAATATTGGCCTTATGTATATTGGCTTATAGCTTAAGGTTGTACCCTAATAATCAAACATATATAGCTAATGAATACTGCACTTTTTTTTTTTTTTTAGTAGAGGCGTAACTGGATGTGGCCATGGAAGATACAGGTCACAGCTGGAGAAATGTGCTTCCACTGTCACCATAGCAGTATAGGTCACTCTAAGTTCTAGTAAAAAAATGCAATACTAAGACCTAAATACAGTATATCACCATTCTCTCACTACTCTCATAGATGGATAAACCCAATGTGTTAGGTGGACAGAACTCTTACCCCAGTGCTATTCTCAGTGGTTAGATTATCACATATGTTCTGACTTGTAATTAAATTCCCACACTGCCTAATTATGGAGACTAATTTCCCAAGGTTCCCTTCCTTATAAGCAGAGAGAAATAGGCTCCTCCAGAAAGTTAGAGGTGTTTTAGGTGTGCAGGTTCACTTACTATAGAGATTCCTTTTTTCTTTGAATTATTAAATGTAAAGAGGCATTGGGCAACTTAGTCTCATTTTCAAGCTTGTTTCAAGCATAGCTAATACTTATCTGTGTGTTTATGTGGAAGGGAAAGGAAAAGGTTCTGAGTCACAGCAGTTTTGCATGACAATGTGTGTTAACTAACTTCTGTAACCGTCAGCAGGAGCTACTGATTCAAAACAAAATGGCAAATTTACGAATGTTTGTCCAGAAAAGTAACATCCAAATCTGTCTTTGCTAACCACTTTGGATCATCTCTAAAAAGATGGACAGAAATATTGGTCAGCTGGGATCCAAGTCTTACTTACATCATTATAATATGACTTACACCTACATTTCAGCATTTTTATGACAGAGACAGCTCAGAGATGATAGAATAAATAAATGTCAGGCTGAATGCTTCTAATAAGAGAATGTTGTCAGGGATAACAATACAGTAATGGCACGGATCATTGAGAGAAATTAATAGCATAATGGTTTGCTTTTTCTTTTAATTGCTTTTCATTTTACTGAAAGATTGAGGCTCTGCTTTCCATCCAAATCTTTTCATAAGTAATTGGTGGGTGCAAACTTCTGTCAGAAGTTAGTATTTTCCTGTAGCCCTCAAACCAAAGTAGACAACAGAATATTAGGTCTGGCATTTTTAATTAGAACTCTAATTACATAAAACCTTTTTGCCCAAAACCAGCAAGAAACTGTTCCGACTGCTTAGTGGGAGCAGTTGCTCCCACCAATCAACGTTCTGGTACAGTATTCATTTATGTGAAAAGTTCATTGCTGCATACTACCCACTGTCTACTGTTACCCACACGTAACTTGAGAGGCAAAAATTCATCCAGCACTTTATGATCCTTCCAGCTTTCTTTAAAACTCTGGCTCAGCATGTTGCTTCGCATTTTTAATAAGTATGTTGTCAGCAATAAGCCAATATCAGAAGCAATAGGGAGCCTCAGCTGCAAGCCAGCAAATTTCAGTGTTCTTTATACCACCACATAGACTCACAGAATAATTTAGGCTGGAAAAGGTTTCTGAAGTCATCAAGTCAAACCACTAAATCAGCACTGCCAATTCCATCCCTAAACCAAGTTTCCAAGTGCCACATCTATATGTCTTTTAAATCCCTTCAAACTGGTGACTCCACCAGTTTCTTGGGCAGCTCTTTCCAATTCTTGACAAGCCTCTCAGTGAAGAAATTTTTCTTAATATTTAATCTGAACTTCCACCAGCACAGCTTGAAACCAATTCCTCTTGTCATGGAAGCATAGAACGCGCTGAGTTGAAAGGGACCCATCAGGATCATCGGGTCCAACTCCTGGCCCTGCACAGGACACCCCAAGAGTCACACCCTGTGCCTGAGAGCATTGTCCAAATGCTTCTTGAACTCCGCTAGGCATGATGCTGTCACCACTGCCCTGGAGAGTGTGTTCAGTGCTTGGCCACCCTCTGGGGGAAAAACCTTTTCCTGATATCTAACCTAAACCACAGCTTCATGCTGTTTCCTTGAGTCCTCTCGCTGGTCACCAGAGAGAAGAGATCAGTGCTTCCTCTGTTATACCTTGAGTGTATTAATTTTTCTTGCCTCTTTATACTTTTTTTCACCCTATTAAGTTCAATTTTAAAAGTGCCTTTACCTCACTCTCTCAGTTCTATGTCACTTCTTTACTATTTTTTCACCTTACAGCCTGATATGCCACTGGCAGCTGATACTGCTCACAGTTAAAAACTATACAGTGTTACTCACCAAAGTAAAATTTTTCACCCAGAAGAAAGAAAGGGGAATGGAACAAGATTAAACAAATACATAGAACTCAAAACCAAGATGTCCTAAGAAGGAATAGCTTGTGCTGTATGGGCAGGAGGGAGAGCAGAGGAGGTGTCTCATGTTGCTTTCTTCTCGGCAATGAATTTTGCCTCCTCTAATTACCTGAAGAAACAATATAGCCCTACAGGAAACAAAAACATTGGCAAACAGCGCTGTAACCAGTGTTTTCTCCACTTTCTATGTTTCTTTAATCAGACATAAAAGAATTTTTTAATTTATATGTACAAAAGACAAAAAGAGAAACCAAACTTTTCTCAGCACAATATAAAAGTTTTTTGGCTTCAGGAAATTTCATAGAGCTGGCCAGGAAAGAAATATATCTTCCCAGCACAATAGACTCTGTAGCAACCAGCATGTATGTGACAATTTTATGTTCTTCATGCACAATGTGTGAATGAGTGTGAACTGCATCAAGCTCATGCTACCTCTTCTGCAAGCATAAAAACATGACTGTATTCTTGCCTAGATGCTTGCACCAGCCTGTAATATTGGTCAAGAATGGACCTAAAAAAATTCTTGCACAAGAGTAGAAATGTCATTAATTCTGCCTTTACTATTCACAGGTATCTTGGCTAAAGACTCAGAGTAAATCTTTGCACCTGCTCTTGCAGAGATTATGTTCAAATTCCAGAGCACAGCTTAAACAGTAAAATTTGACCAAGACCTAATTTTTAAGCTATTTAGGCTCCTGTCTCTCCTTGCTGCCTTAAAAAAACTAGAGTGAAGCCTGTAAATTTGGCTTCACCCACATACAGGCAATTTTGCTTATACGACATCAGATCTGTAGGCACATTTCCAGTGGTATGTCTCTAAATTCCTGCTGTGCTCCCAGAGGCTCAGTAATGTAGAAAAGCTTCTGATAAAAAGTGCTGATAAAATGGAAAATATGCCATTGCAGTTCTGCTGTAGCACTTGCACATCAAACACTGTTCCATGGGCTAAGAACAGATCTCTGGTCTCTGCTGTGAATAACAAAAGTATAGCCCTAAGTCTTTGTCTTATCAGCATAAATCTTAGTGTCTGAGCCACTTAAAACCTCATGTTCAAAGGGATTGCAGAAGTGGTACAAAATATTCATTTGTTTGAGAAAACACAGAACATTAGAGGAATAAAACATATTTTCTTGTTGCATGAGATCAGCAGTCAGAACACTATGGATGCTGCCTAGTCAGAGTTAGGAAAACTGGCAAAGAGGGCCAGCAATTAGATAGCAGATCAGTGTGTGCATCTAGTTAGGCTATAAGGTGACTGCTTGAGAAGTCCAGACAAACACTGAAGAACAGCAGTGAGGGAATCTTTGAGAAAGGAATCCAGTGGCTCCATTCCTAAAAGATAGAAAGGCAATTTGCCATGGGAACAGATGATCAATACACTGTCAAGTCAGCTATTTGTATTGTTCCTCACCCAGATCACTCATACAGCCTTTTAAACAGAATTCTGCCTTAACTGACAGGCTGAAGCTGCTTTCTCCCCTGAGGATTTCAGGATCTTTCCAGAATTGCTCACTTGCCTTAGTCATGAGAACAAGATGTCAAAGGCATGCATATGCTTAGCAGAAAACAACTGTCCTTTTTAATTGGTGAAAGCATTCTTCCTTCTGATCTTTCAATCTTCCATTCGTTTACAAATAACAATTAGCCTTTGCTGTCTTTCTTACGACTTTTGTTCTGCAACCTGCAGGAGAATCAGCCTCCAGTAGATGACTGCAGGGAACACCACCCTGAGGTGAGGGTGTTGTCTCTGAGTCCTGCAAGAGCCTGTGAGCCCCACAGGGGTCTGTCACAGAGGAAAGCAGCCTCCATTCTGTGCCTCACTTTGGGCTGTGTTTGATGTTACACTCCCCAAATGATGATAGTAGACTCCTTCTATAAATGGTGCTTTCTTGTGTTTTATATTTGCAGGGAAAATCAAAATACAAATGTACTTATCCTGTATGTTCTTCCATAAGAACCATTTTTTCCAGTGATGGTTGTCCCAAGAGCCAGCATGTACATTATCCTCTCTGCCCCAGGGCCTCTCAATTATTTATATAATCTATGTGATGTCTCTGTGTGGTGTTGTTTTCTCTGTCCACAGGGCGTTTAAAGGCTCTGCTCCAGACTGCAAGTGGGGATGGCAATCTTTGTTGGTAATAATGTATATTTAGCCATCAAGCAGCGGTTGCTTAGGAGCCTTCCTATCTCTTAAGTGTAAAGAACAGCCAGATTTCAGTGCAGTGTAGACAGAAACACCAGTGAATGCATCTGTTTAGGAGTTCTTACTTCATTTGCCTCAGCCTCCAGCCACCAGCACCAGCTAACACAGTCATTTGACTTGTGAGCTAGGAGAGAAGCAGAGCAGACCCTCTTGTTCCCTCAGGATGGAGCCCTTTGCAGGCTGGTGTGCTTGTATACAGCTGGTGTGAGCATCAAGGATGCATTATGGCAGCCTCCAAGGGTCACACAGCTGCTCCCAGGCAGAACACATCTCATAAAATGTCATAGGCATATGAGTCCATAGGGTTCCTGCAGGTTCCTGCACACCAGGCAGGTTTAAATCAAATATTGTGACACCTTATTTGAAACCTTGGTAAGTGAAGGGTCTGTAGCCACTTAAATGTTTCTGCTGATCACTGGAGTTATGTAAACAATCCTTACACCTGGGAGTAAAATGATTTTCCTTTTTCCTGTCTCACAAGTCAAATATCCCCTTTTGACATTGCTTTGTTGCAAAAAGAGATTTAATAAATAAGCAATCAAGAAGACAAAGAAAGAGAATGAGAATATCTTACACATCTAGGAAATTTTCTTCTTTCAGCCTCTTCTGTTCTTTCACTCTGTATTTTGATCTGACATTCACTGAATTAAATGGTTCTTAGTACAGGTCTCCATTCCTGCCAAATCCTGGCATCAGCCACTTCTGAGTTAGGAAGCAGATCATTCTGAAATCCAAGTTAGAAATAAACATCATTTTTTCTCCCCATTTCTACACAAAAACTACAGAAACTGCACTTCAAAATTAAATTTCTCTTCTTTTCTGCTCCTTTATGTTCTCTTGTAAAAACACTGAAAAAAACCAGCACAAAAAAAAAGTTATAGTAGAAATCTATCCAGATACACCTACAATCATGGAGTTAATTAAGGGGGTATAAATTCATTCATTCACCTACTTGCCAGCTCCATATGCAGCCACAAGACAGAGTCAGACTCACTGCTGGGATACCTATAACCTGTTTCACATTAGATGAACATATATGTTTTCTCTGGGTGCACGTGGCTCTACAAGGATCTCCCTGTTTCCACAAGGAGCTAACCTCCCATGATCTTTTGTAGCTACTTCAATTCTCTCCAGGCTCAGGTCATCAAAATTAAGTTAAAAAAAAAAATCAAGAGTCTCCCTTCAAAAAAAAAATCAGATATTTTGCAAATAACTTCTTAAATTTAAAAATTTGAGCTTTTTTCCATCATTTTCTCTCTGAATAAGCAGAATATGCTCAAACAACAATCGCAGGAGTTTTGGTAGGAAAGAGGGTAAAGTATGAAGGGATTTTCTAGGGTTTGTTTTCCCCTCCAGTGAGAACGTTTAATTTCACAAAGAGCAAGAAAACTAGTCTCCAAGTAGTGCAAGATTTACAATCAAACCATGACAATTGGCAATATGTTTCCAGCAGACAGTTCTTTGGCGCCTACTGCTTTCCAGGACTCTTTCCAGCACTTCTCAACCCCCCATTTCCCAAAATACACAATTTCCAACTCTCTACTGGGTCACTGTCTTTGACAGAGCCCCTTTAGCTCTGTTCTGGGCCAGCTTGTACCCTTCCTGTGGAGAGCCACTCCTCTGACAGCTTTCTTGCTTGCTCAGCAGCCTGTCCAGTTCCTTGTCACCAGACTCCTACCTGGTTCATAATCTAGGGCAGCCAAGACCTCGGGCACTTCTGCTGTCTCTAGACTTGAAATCATCTCCTGATGCTGATGTTTTTCAGGCTAAGCTCCTGCAGTAGTCTGTGGTATCTTGGCTGATTCCCCAGGCTTACTGGGTGGGAGAGATGCAGTTCTTTACAGAGTAGTTATCCCTGATGTTTGTCACAAAGCTTCCAGGTTACAAGGACTGGGAGGAGAACTATCCTACCTTCCTTTTTGTCTCAGTTGCCTGCCTTCCGTCTTGAGCAATATTGCTTAACTTTAAGGGAAAAAAAAAGAAGGAAATTTTCTGAAATTGGTCAGTTTGTTCATTTTTCCATATACTTCTGATCCTGTCTGGCAATTTTCCCTCCATTTTCCCTGGCTGTCTCCCCACACAAGCACCTCACTCCTTGGCTAGCTGCTGCAGAACTTCATGTCCAGCTCCATTTGTTACCTGCTGTGGCATTTGTAGAACAATGTGTATTGAACCTGGCTGAATGAAGAGGATGTGAGAGACCAGAGGAGTGCAGCTTTTGTGCCCAGGCAAAAAAGGAAAGAAAAAAAGCAAAAAAATGCTAATTATCCCTTTATTTAATAGCTTTGCATGAAACCAAAACCAGAAATTCACCTCCATTCTTTTCTTTTTCAAAATAAGCACTTCACAAAAACTTCTGCTTTTCAGTTACTCCATTTTGATATTTTATCACTTATTTCTCTTAATTTCACTCTTATTCAATATTTTACTATCATCTTATTTTCATCAAAAGAGTGAAGGAAAATAAATATAATGCATGTTTATTAGGAGGAAGCAAGGGTGATTCCACCAAACAGGAAAGTCACTACTGGAGGGACCAGCCCCCTTCTGCATCCTGATGTATGTCCAAAGCTGTGGTCAGACTCCAAACAACTCTGTAATTTATTTTTTTTCTGTTCACTGTCTTTTATATTTATAATTAAGGCTTGATGATGAATTCAAGTCGGATTCCAGACCTTGTCCTGCACTGCCAAGGTTTTCCCTAGAGGAGAGAAACTGTTCTGCAGCCACCTTTCTCATAACTATTATCGAGTTCTGAGTTGGGTTTTTCTTTCAGGAAATCAGACAGTGCCAGGGAAGTATCTGTGAGGGGCCTAAACACTAAGCAGATCATTTTCCTTCCCACATACAATATTTAAACCAAGCAAAACAGGAGAAAACTAACTGAAGGGATTTCTTTCCTTTTAATATGAAATGTGAGCAATGCCCTGTTGTTTACACATAAGATGTTTTGAGGTTTTTTTATCATTGCTTTAGAAATATTGCCAATAGCATCAGCTCTTAAGTTTGTGAGTGCTCATAGTAGTACAATTACGAGAACCCTACAGAAACAATTTAGTTTAACTTTCTAAAAGTGCTACAAAGCCAAATTTCTTCCTATGCTCATTCCTCGAAAAGCAAACAGAACTTATATTTAGGATTTTACAAGGAGATCTTTAACAGGAACTAGTAAGCTTTCAAGCATGCATTGTACTTGGTGGCACCTTTGCAAGGATATCTGTAGCCTGAGGCTTGTGGTATCACTATTGTAAAGCACAGGCTATGAAGGATAAGCAGAGATTCTGGAACAGAGGTAAAATGACATGGAAAATAAATTAATTCAGCCATTCTTGCAATGGAAAGGCTTTAGAACTGCAAGAAGGAGTGTGCCAGGCACTGCTCTGAGTTTTATGCCATGCCCCTGATACTGCATTGCCTTAAGTACCTGTTAAATCCTTCCTTCCCCATGAACAATTAAGGATGCTGCTGTTCCTACTGAAAACACCCACAGTTTGAAAACGATGGACAGATTCAGAAGGAAAAGACAGTTAATAGAAGCACAAAAATTGGAATGGCAAGTGTCTGAAACAGGAAGGATTTAGACAATCTACTGGGCAAATGTTTCCCTCTCATTTTCTTATCTGCTAAAGCCAACCTTTCACTGTGATGGGAAACACAGAAAGGTGACAGGGCTAAGAGAAAAAGAAATATAAACCTCAATTCTGACCAATAAAACATTGAAATTTTGTTAAATAATTAAATTCTGCTATATCCAACCATATATAAGCTGTGGATGTTCATATACTTTTCAATATGTTATTTATGTTGCTTGGAGAAGGCAAATGTTGTTTTCCTTTGAGATAACATTACAGCAGTTATATATGTCCTTTGTCAGTATTACTTGAGTAGGAGAAAAAACAGATGGTTCCTTCACACTGAAAAAGGCATGTACTACATTCTGAGCTTTAGGATGATACCCACAGCCTTGAGTAACAAAAGAATCCTGAAGGAATTTATTGTAAATTGAGCTATGCTGATTCAGACAGACAAGATTAAGTGGAAATATTATGATAATTTCAGGGTCTGCATCCTGCTAGTCCTGTTGGTATTTCTGATACTGTTCAGCTTTACCCATGTTATTAGGCAGAAGTCCAGAAACTGACATTTTCTGCGATTCTACTGGAAACTAAATGTCATTTTAAGATAGATGAATCAGTTGTAGTATCAGCTACTGGATTTGCAGGAGGTACAGCTGACTACATGAAGGCGTGTACCCAATACTGATGTAAACCTTATTGTACAAAACACAGATACTGAAGTTTCTTTTACCTTTGTGAAGTTCCCAATGTACCTGATGTTCCTAGCATTAAAATAAAACATTAACCCTTACAACTTTACAGCATACATGAAATAACTAAATCTGTTCAATCTATTTTAGACTCTTGCTTATCACACTCACGTTACCACTAACTTTAGTTATTAAGGTTTTTTCCTACTATTAGAGAGGCATTAAAACAAAAAGGCCACTTCAGCTGGTTTTGTATTCTGGGGATACTTTATTTTAAATAGAGCAGATGCTAAATGATGAACAGATATGGAGAAGCCAACACCTTTACGCAGAGATACTGCCATTTTAACTCTTCTGGCCAGCTCCAAAAATCTAAAAAGAAACATGTTTCAAGCAGTTGTATGCAGGAAGGAGGGGGCCAGAACACATTTCTGCAACAGGTTCTGTTCTATAAATAGAAAAATGAGAAGAATCCTTGTCCATATAATTTATCCATTCTCCAAAATGCCATGTAGTTAGTTCTCTCAGATGGTGATATTTTTGTCTTTCCACTATACCAAACTTATTTGGAATTCATTCAAGAGCATGGTTTTTGACAAGGAGCATAAGTCTTTCAAAACCATTTTCATTCAATTTCTACAAGTTCTGTGGCAGAATTTCATCACAGAAAAGCTGGTTTTAGAAGTTAAATAACTTTTACTCCTCTGTGGTATCATTTGCTTCTACAACCTTGAAAATGTAAGACAAAAGACTACACTATCTTAAGGGGAAAAATGAGGAAAGGCAAAGACAACGTGACCATGTTTATCCTCCAAATGTCTGCGGCTTTAAAGTGACTTACAACTTACATCTTTATCCTAGCAGGCACTCATTCAGAAAGAAAGTAATCTGCAGGCAATAAAAGCAAAGCACTTCACTAAACCAGGCCCTGGGCTCCTTAGGAGGACATTCAGGCAAACATTTTTGCAGGTTGTGGCTGAGCTTTCTAAACACCTAGAAATGATCCATCTTCCTTGCCATAGTACTCAGCCTAGTGATATAAGTAGCTACAGAGAATCTGTCAGCTTCAGCAAATTGAATTTTCCACTTCAAGCAAGTCTGTGTTCTCTTCACATCTCACTGTGCTCAGGTTTTAAGTAACACAAATCCTTTCTGTCTCCCACTGCATGTTTCTGTATTCTGAATCTATATTTTATTAAATACAAAGGCTGTTCTTGGATAGATAACATAAAGAAATCTAACATGAATGCAAGGCAGATTTTCTTTTCTGTAGGTACTAACTGGAAAATCAATGTTAGCTGGACTACATGATCTCTGTATGTGTTTGCCAGGAGTACTCCCACGTTGCTTATCCTGGCACCTGGGTGAAAGTACTTTTAAGTGTTGATATCATCAAAAGCAAATGTGAAAATTATCCTTGCAAATAAGGTTATCTATGGCTAATTAATCATCTCTTCCTTCGATTCAGTGAAAAGCAGTCTTCTTTTTCCCAAACCAAGTTTATAACCATGATCCAGGCTAGTGTTCCCCCAGTCATGAAGCTTTGCAAGCCTCATACCTGTCTTGTCTCTGGTGAAGCTTATATCTTATCCCTATGAGACACTTTGCATCTGCATTTGAAAAGCAAGGACTATGCCTGAAGTTTATGTGCATATATTTTAAATAAATTCTAACTTTTATTTTGCAAAGCATTGTTTTCTTGCAATGCATTGAAATGCCTTTCAAGCTGCCAACACCTACACATGCTTGCAAAGACTGGTATCAACACATCTGAAAAGTTACAGTGTTTCTTTACTGTGATATGCATTCCTGTTGTCAAGGAAGAGAAGAAAGGAAACTAGTGTGATTGCATGGAATTTACTGCTTATGTTGACAAATATTCACTCTGTAAGGAGTCTCAGCCACTGATCTTCTCAGAGATCTGGCTCAAAGAGGCTGCAAAACTGTGTTGGAAAGTCCAGTGCCCCTTTCCAGCCAGTACACACGTTTGAGTTCCAGGATTTCAAAAGGAAAGAGTGATTTCTTGTCACATGGAGAATTTGGAAACCTGTATCTTAATGATATTTTATACTATATGTTAAGGAGATCATGTCTTCATAGGGTTTTTTGCTTTCTGTTAATAATGTGTGTGATGGTTTGCTCCTCCCCTGCTTATGCCATAACCACCAGTGAGGGTTGTGATGGCTTCATCCAGCTTACTCTGGACTTCAGGGATGGATGGCAATAGGCAGACAGGGACTATTTCTGGAATAGTGACCCAGATATCTTGCTGGCATGCAAATACAGCTGGAAGTCAATCATCTTACTCCATAAACAGAGGATGTCCCAGGGCCTGTTGAGTTCTCCTGCACAGCTGCACACCAAGATCTCCTTGTGAGTAGGGATGCCTCTGCAGGTAGAGACATCTTGATGCACTTCTCGAGGTTGAGACATTCTTTGCCACAACAGATTCTTGGTAAGAGATGCCAATCTTCTTTGAAATATTAGCTAAGGTGGTACATATAATCCTTTAGACATAAACTACATGCAGGAAGGAGGGGGCTAGATCAGTTCTGGATCTAAAGGTACCTAAACTCCCCTCTGAGGAGCTTAGAACACAAAGGGGCCCTTCTTGGACTCATCAGGATGGACCCTCTGACAGTTTTGCCTGATCCTGTCTCTGCAGTAAATAATCAAATGTACCTCACCATTGAATTTTTTTAAACCACGGTCACCTTTACAATCAAACTTTGTTAAATTACTGGTTTCTATCAAGAAACATATTGCTACTTACCTATTCCCTCTACTTACATATGCCCCCAGATGAGGAAAGGGCTTCATTCCATCTGCAACAGTGTGTGATAAGAACAGAAATATGTTTGCAATGAACTTCCCAAGTCTGTTGCCAGCAACAGATCTCTTTTTGATTCACTGCACTAACCTTTTAATTTTTCCAGGATTTTCCAAAAATGATAAAATCAGAGATGTCACCTTGTTTTTAAAAGTCAGAAAATTTAATAACATGAATTAGCCTGAATTCTTCAAGACTCTGTTTGGTAGTATTTTAGACTGCACAGTCCCAGACTCAGGATGCTAGATTCTTTTTCCGGTTCTTTAATCTCATTAATAAATTTCACACTCTATGAGTTTCTGTTTTAATGATTTATATTGTGCTTAGTTCCACGGAGGCAGGAACAAATAAAGGCAGACCATCATTTTGGACACATGTATCTTCCTCTCCCCACTCCCTCTGCACCCTGCTGTTTTCTCTGATGAACAACAAAACCAGAATATTCTGAAGTAGATCAGCTTTCAGATCTAATAACAAATGTTGTCTGTATATACATACACGTCTACGTCTGTAAAATCATATGCATATATGATCTAGCACATGATTCAAATTAAATTATTTAATTTACAAAAATAATCCTTTCAATATGTTCTGGAAGTCAGTAAGACATGAAACGGCTCAGGGATACATTTTTCCATCTGCCTTAGGTCTGGAAAGCTGCTTATAACACGAACTAATTAAGATCTGCAGATCTCTGAGGAGAAAGTAACTGACTATTATTAACACACAGACATTAAAAAGCACCCAAGCCTACTTTTAGCAACAGAATAGAAGCCGAATAAATGACTTACCAGCAATACATATCAAGAAAACTTCCTGCTCTCTTCTCTTTTCAGGAAGAGATTTTGATTTCTGCAAATGGTGCGCTCATTCACAGACAATCACCAAGACACTGGACGCGTGAAACATGACAAGAGTAAATATAGACAGAAAATCACAGAGAGGCACTCCACAGATTCACAGGGTTTCATTACCAGAATGGACATGAGAAGCTACAGCCTGTTACGTTTCTAAAAACCATTAGTCTATTAATGCTGTCCAATTCAT
This sequence comes from Irena cyanogastra, assembly GCA_013397155.1. Classification (NCBI taxonomy): domain Eukaryota; kingdom Metazoa; phylum Chordata; class Aves; order Passeriformes; family Irenidae; genus Irena; species Irena cyanogastra. The sequence continues at coordinate 78,727 of VWZV01017377.1, read as the reverse complement.
CACAATTCATCTGAGTCACTGTGGTATTACGAAGAGAGGGTGAGTTGCATGATCAGTTGAGGCTCATCTGTCCCCGGCAGCCTGGGATATAGGTGAGACTGCAAATACCAGGGAGTTGTTAATGACTTCCAGAAATGCCCTAACCTGTCCTACCTGCAAAGAGAAAGTGCAGAGTAAAATGAGGTATTAAGATAAAGCATGAAAAACCCTGCAAAAAACTGTCAAAAAAAAAAGCAAAAAAGCATTCATTCAAAAATTCAGTGGAAGAGAAACAGGTATAATTTCTTCCTTAGTACAATAATCAGAACTGCTTTCTGTGACAATAAGCAAGAGTCCTCCATTTCAGTGTTAGTTATAAGGCCTATGGATTCACAAAGTATAGTTTAATGAGACTCTAATGTCCATTTTATTAATTTCTAACCCCTCCTAATCTATTGTATTCATTTGACTCTTCTATGCAAGAATCAAAGGGTGCTGCCATGTAATAAAGTTATAAATTTAATTCTCTTCCTAGTCCTCATAAAGAGATAACAAAGAACACTTGTTTGCTGGAGGTAACACAATATGCTCACATCATATATGAGAGTGCTTCCTGATGTTAAAATGATAATGAATTCTCTGCGGGGGGCCAGATGAGTTCAACTGTATTGTATTCTCTGCATGATAGAAGGTGATCTTCATATTTTTCATTCACATATTTTTATTTGAATCAATGAAGAATGTTGAAACACTAGTGATTGCAGTCAGACAGTAATCACAACAACAATTGGAGCAACATTCCTTTAAGGTGGAATAAAACATGACTAAATTTATAATTATTTCCAAAAAATGCCAAAAAATTTGCACCCTGGAAAGAGTTGGGTGAAGTGCTTTGGTACAGTGATATCAAAATAGCATTTATCAAAGCATATCAGTGAAAATATATGTTTAACAGACTCAAAAATGCACTTTTGTGACTATACTATGGAAACTATGAAGGTTATTACTGAAAATATTATATTCCATTGAGTCCCCATAGTAACATTATACTCTCACCTTGGATAATAGTTCTGGCTCACTGTTTTCAGAATTACGTTGGACAAATATTGTAAATCTCCAGACAATCAAGATAAGTAGTAGAAGCACAGGAATATTTTTTCCTATGGTGACTGAATTATAAAGCAGATCACTGCTAACCAAGTTAAATATCGTCTTTACCTAGAATTTCTACCTTCAATTTGTATAAAAGTTACTTTCCCAGGACAAAAGACTGTGAGCAAATGGTAGTTGTGACAACTGAGCAGAGATATCCCCAGGTACAAGAGGCAAAATATCTCTACCACAAACAATCACTGTAGCAAATACCAACTGGCTCTTGTTAAACACTGAGTGTGCTGTAGACAAGATGCCTCTAGAAACTCAAGTGCTGATGAGCTGATCCAATTAACTTCAAACAAAAAGGGTAAATTACATTGGAACTTCAAGTTAACTGTTGTTCTCTTTTGAACAAATTTTGAGAGTTTCAGAAGAAAAGTAGTTATTGAAGTCAGCCAGGCTGGTGATTTCAGTCTCGGGTAAGACAGACCTTTTTTTAAACCAGCAGCACAGAAATGTACACCTCAACTGTACAAAGCTTCTGGAAATAACTCCAGACTCAGATGGACTAATGAGAGTCTCAACAAAATGAAATTAAAAAAACCACCGACACCTCATGTGAGGAAACACTGGGGAAATGAATATATGTTACAGAGCAGTGAGTGTGGGAACACAGTACAAAGCCTGAAGTTCCATGTTCAGCCACCTTTCAACTCATTTTAATATTAAACAACCCTTGCCTCAAAACCACTAAAAGTGACAGGTTTGCTCCAGATTAAGGCTATACGCTAAGTGATTACTCTGCCTCATTTTTTCAGCTAGGGTAACTGTATTAGAAATGGCAAAGAAAAGGTGACCAGTAGGGAAAACAATCTGGAAATGGGAGATAGAAAAGTGTGGAAAATGGAAGAAAGAAACTGTGAAAATGGAAGCTATGAAATTCCTCACAGAAAGCTAAATTCAAGCCCTGAATGCTCTCACAGTGTGAGGGCACATAATCTCCAATACAGTAGACAGAAGAAATCAGCACAAGAAACACATTGTAGCAAGGGATTTCAGTAAGTCAACTGACCTGACAGAGGTAAGGCAATGTATGCTAGAAGTAGTAATCCTTTAAATTTATTTATTCATGAAATTGCAGAAAGAAGGAGAAGTTATTTGTCCACTTGCAGACTTGTCAGATACTGGTCATATAGAAGGCTTCAGAAAAATAAAAAATCAAGGCATTGAAGACTAGAATGAAAATAGGAAGCAGGGTAAGATGCAGAGTAGATGTGCCACACTAAACTGGTATCTCTTCTTGAAATAATAATTTTCTGGACAAAACATGCAGTAGAGCTCATCTGCTCTGACTTAAGCAAAGCATTTCATACAATAGCACATGTGAAACCATTACTCAAGATGGAAAAGAGAATTTGGAGGAAAAATATGCTGAGTATCAAAGAGGAGGTGGTAGATTGGGCTGGTAGGGGGTATATAAGGCTTCAGGGAGATAATCAATGAGATTTTTAAATTATGACATTAAATTAATCTTACCAGATGGCATTTATTATCTGATCTATAGAAAATGTACATTTGTGCTGATGCAATTCTCAGAAGTCACTGAGGGTCTGGCTGAGCAAAATGTTTTTTTCAGGTTGGTAGTGTTCCTTTGAAATAAATCTCCCAGTCGGCCTCGTGTACCACACTTCAGTTCATTCCAAAGAGCAATCCCACAGCACACACTCAACTCCCTTCAAATGCAAATAAATGAGGAGCTGTCCTCCAGAAGCCCACAACATATTCCAATCATCAAAGGATGTTCAATCCAACCAGCCCAAGTGTAAGCTAGTCAAGCCAAGTCCCTAAAACTCAACCAGGATGGACAGATGTCCACAAGCACAGATGTACTCCTGCTGGGCTGCAGTGACTGAGTAGGTAAGTGTCATCAATATAAAAGAGATCAGAAGGAAAACTGAATTGTCCAATGGACTGGAATGAAATGGAATATAATAATAAAAGTGAAAAAAACATGTAATTTAGAGGCCAAAACCAGATATAGTGTTGCCTACAAAGTAGGAACCTATTCTGAGAACAAAAAGATCCTAGTGCTAAACCACTTGCATGGTGAATCACAGGATAGCTCTGACCAATTAAGTGATTAATTTCCTTAAAAAATGAAAAACAAACCCCCAGAAATATCACTATATTTACACTGGATATGAGGTTATTCCTGGAACAATTTTTTTAAATAGCAGAGCCATTGGCTGTTGCAATGACATTAAAGCGACGATAAGAATTGCCAGCTGATAAGGGAAATGTATTTACTGGCAACACATAATTAATCTGCAGTAGTTTTCAAAATTATACCAGTGAACCAAAAATCTTAGTGGGATTCAGAAATGGATTAGACATTTCTGTGATTGCTATCCTCAATAATTACACTAGCTGGAATAAAAACCGATAAGGGGAAACAATGGCTCTACGTTTCTTCCTATGGACAATTCACAGTGGTTGTAGACCACTCTCTGCTAAAGCATTATCTACCTGAATTAGAACCAACATAACAGATTAGACATACAGATTTTTTATTTAATACAGACAGATGTTTTATTTCAATTTCAATGCAGTTTTTTTTTTTTTAAATTTGGGTTGGAGGGGAACCTTGAACATCACCTAGTTCCAAATCCTCTGACACGGGCAGGAACACCTTCAACTCACCAGGTTGCTCAGAGCCCCATACAACCGGGTCTTGAACACCTCCAGGAATAAGGCATCCACAACTTCTGCTAGAAACCCATGTCAGTGCCTCACCACCCTCACAATAAACATTTTTTTCCTAATATTTAATTTAAGCCTACTCACTTTCAATTTGAACACGTGTCCTCTTGTCCTGTCACTATGTACTCTTGTAAATAGTCTTGCCCAGTCTTTCTAGTATACTCCCTTCGGGTACTGGAAAGCCACAATTAGGTCACCCTGAAGCCTTCTCTTTTCCAGGCTGAACGACCCCAATTCTCTCAGCCTTTCCTCACAGGAAAGGTGCTCCAGCCCTCTGATCAACTTGGTGGCCTCCTCTGGACTCACTCCAACAGGTCCATGTCCTTCCTGTGCTGGGACCCCAGAGCTGGATGCAGCACTGCAGGTGGGGTCTCACCAGAGCAGAACAAAGGGACAGAATCCCCTCCCTGCTGGCCAAGCTGTTCTAAAATAAAAGTATTCTAACTATCCCATTTCCATTCCTAATGAGACTTAGGGTTGTAATTCTGCCAACTGTTACCCAGAAAAGTAATACTATTAAGAAATGGGCTTTACTGAATGTGTAAAATATTTGAGGTTTATTTCAGATACTGAATCCTGAAATACAGACCAACATGGCCCTACACAGAACATGGATGGAGGAATTAATAAGTGTCACTTGAAAGTTAAACAGAATAGCTGTGGTAACAGCTAATCAATTTGCTCCTGAGTTTAATGTGAAAAGATTTAGCCAAGGGGCATGAACTTGCCCTTGAGTAGGCAAATCATGCTAATTGAAGCACTCCTACATTGTAATAGGCTATTTATTCCATTTGCACTCTCATATACACATGCACAGTCTTGCTAAAAGATTTATACTTGTTCATCACCATATTTGCTCAATACCATATTTGGTAGGAAAATTAACAAAAAAAAAAAAAAAAAAGAGTGATGGGAAGATGAAGGCAGAATTTCCTGGAAAGGATTAGAAAAAAGCTCATATAAAGAAATAATTTACGAGTATAAGACTAAAGAAATCCAGGAACCCCACAAGCAGCATGAAACTCTTTTCAGAGAGAAGCTGCTGCAGCACGTTAATCCTATTTCCCAAATTTCTCTCAGCAGAAACTATAGGACCAGCAATGCTGCATTTTAAGATTTTAAAGTCAACTTAGGATCTGAGAAAAGTACTATGATATGTTTGCCAAAAAAATTTATTTAGGTAAGGTAAGAGGCAGGACACTTGTAGATGCTTACCTCCAAACCTGGAAACCTCAACAATTCTGCTCAGTTAATAACATAAAATTCCACTTTCTTCCAAAACCATACTGAGGGTGTCAGATCAGTCTTCCATCCTTTACACAGCTCCAGCCTTAGGACAGCCATCAGGATGAGTAACACTGTGCCAGAATCCTTCTGCTGCTGACACAACTCATGCCTTCCCATCCATTAAGCCATGTACAATTGAGCAGCTGAAAGCATTTGTCAATCCCTCCTGCTGAACTCAGCACTGCTCTGCAAGAAGGGTTTGGTTCGTTGCCTCCCAGGGAGAGTAAATTGGAATCACCAGGGAGTAGTTAAACTATCAACCTGTCAGGAACCCAAGCCCTGTTTCAAGGATTTTACCCAGCAACCAATTCATATAAAATACAGAAGCAAGTCTGGAAGAGAATGTAACCCAGCACTGTAATCCTGTCATTGTAGAGTGCTGCTCTTTATTTCCTGATGAAACTTGCCCAAAAAATGTGCATTGCTCAGGAGGGGAAGATGTAACCATCAGTCTGATCCACAGGCAGTGATTAAGAAGCTTATCTAAGGAGTAGAAAGTACATTTTTTAATAGTTGTAGGCAGAGGAAGGAGAAAACTCATTGTTTGTATGATCTAAATGATTTTTTCTTTGGAGTTACTACATATAAAGGATGCAGAACCATAACAGGTCCTCTGAATAGATGTAAGGTTTAGCTTCTTATTCTAGGAAAAAGTTTGTGGTGTAGCTCCACAATTGTTTCCTCTGATGACAAAAGTGTCCTGACTTTGGCTTATTTTTTACCCTGCAGTGTATCTGAGAAACTCATTGTGGGGCTGCACATCAATAACGGAAATCAAACTTAAAAAAGGTCTGTGAATTTTATCAAAAACTGACTATATTTACAGCCTAAAGATACAATTTGACACGATTTTTTTTTCTTTATCAGTTCCTTACTTGCCAACAGCACATGGCTCTCATTTTAGCCACTGTAAGGTTCCTGATACCCCTGTGTATTGCAAAGGGTCCAGACATCTTTGCCCTGCTGCTGCTTCTGATATCTGACTGTGTTCAGGTTTCTTGAACATCCACAGGTTTTTCTAACCTGAGCAAGAGTGGGAACTACCTAAGGAATATGAAACTATGCAATGTCCTTCACAAACCCTGAAGGGAAGTGATCATCCCCTGCCATACTTACAAAGGAATTACCATTGCCACATATGATAGTATGTGAAAAGTCTTTTAAGTTGTGATTTAATGTAGCTGTTAAGGAAATAAAAAGCTTACATCACTCACATCTTTAATAGTGTTTTCCATTTTTAAAATAATACTTACTGCCAAACTAAAAAGAGCATGCTGTTCTTTTTAGACAAAGTTTCTTGTAGCAAAACCACTTTGAATATATTTCACATTTCAATGGTAAAAAAAGCATTCAGGCTTTCCATGTGTAGACATGCCACTGAAATCAATTATTCATGAAGAAATATCTTGTGGCAGGCTAATAATTTAGGCACAATGTTGTGTACAGTGTTATGATACCCAATTATACTTTTTGGTATGTAAGATTAGAGATCAGAGAGGAAAAAACAGGTCTTACAACGGACATGTGTAGAGAGACATTTTATTGCAAAAAATAGCAAATGTCTTAAGAACACAAACCAGTGAGTTATTAAAAGCTTCATAGCAAAATATTTAGCCAACTCTGTTACAATATATAGGCTTGAGGTTCTAACAGTTAACACTATGCCTCAACTCACTGAGCAAGTAATGCTCCTGATACATAAACACTGTGCAGTTGAAATACAGAGCTGAATGTTAAAAAAAAAAAAGTATTTTATCCTTGATCTTTCATAATCGACATAATTGAGAAATTACAACATGTTAACAAGCTTGATTATTTTTGGGAAAAGCCATTAAAAATAATTCCTGAGTATTTAGGGTAAGTGAATATACCAAATCCGACCAATTAAGACCAACATCTTGTTGGGTGGTCTTTGCAGCTTTGAAGGGACAATCTCTAGCATGGCTGTAATGGCAGGATCATGGCCTAAGCAGCAATGAAATACATGAAAACCTTCTGATATGCACATTACAATTCTCCTTTTCTTTAGCCTACAACTGTCAACTGTGAAGCTTGCTTTGCTAAGAAAAACATTGTTTTAAATGTCAATTCCTTTTGCAAAATCTTGTAATGCAAATTGACACAGCTAAGCCTTCAGTAAACCATCACACCAATAATTACGTGAAATATATAGATCAAAATTTAGGCAAGGGGCTTTCATACTATGTAAGTATATACGTATTGAATTGTATGCTTTGTATCAGTATTTTGAACATAGAGATCTAGTTATTTAGCATCTTGTTATTGTAATCAGAGGCAATATATTCATTCTCCATTATTGTCTTCAGATGCAAGTTACAATATCATCTTATTATATATCATGTTTCTAACATCTGGTTGGCATTCATCATCTTCCTAAGATTTTAACTTAATCTTCCTATTTTGATTTTAAAACTGCTGCCAATCAAAAGTGATTTAGAGACTTAATCCCAGAAANGTCACTTGCAGTCTTTAAATCAAGAGAACTTACAGGTAAATTGAGCTTTTTTCCTAATGCAGTCTCCTGGAGCCAAATTGGTGAAAAGTAACATGCGTATATAGAACAAAAGAGATAGTGACCTGGGAATAATTGGAATCAGTTGTAACAAAACTGCCCGAGCAATGATAATGTACGGTATTGCAGCCGAATATTACTAAGACAAGAAACTCTAGGTATTACAATGGCAAAGATCTCTGTTCACACAAGCCAATTTTAATGGGCTATTAAGCATTTGGTTAAGAACAGGCTTGTACAGTCTCACTGAAAAGGAAACACTTGTCAAAATGCTTTTTTAAAAAATACCATATGATATCTTCTAAATTGCAATTTAAATATTAAAATCTTGTTTCAGAAGTTCCTCGTTTCAGGTTGTTACTCAAAAACTCATCATGTTCAAAACTCAAATTATTGTGAGATCTTGATATCATAAGAAGCTTTTCCTTATTAGTAAAGTCTTTCTTGACTGCTGCTTGTGGCACAAGTAACCTATCCATTGGGTCCTCCTTGTTTTCTAGTTTCATATAGCCTTTACTGTTGCTCCGATCCAGTCTGGGCCAGCTGGGGTGTTTCCTTTGTTCAGCTTGGACAGTGAGTGTAGACGGACCCCTGTCCAAGTCCAGGGACTTAGAATGTGAAGACAGAAGATGCAAAGATGTGTTGGAACCGAACTGCTTCCTGGCAGCACCAGGAGATAAAAGCTTCCCTGTGCTTGGTCCGAGAGTCATAGAAGATTTGAACGGATCAGATGGAGCGTCCACAAATGAATTGTGTCGTGGCAGCATGGAAGCGGCCGGTCTGTAGGATTCATTGGTATCAGTTAGCGGAATGGCCAGAGAATCCATTGACAGATTTCTAGACTGACTCCTGGTGATCTCTGAATCCTCAGTTATGTTGTCTATACTGGGTTCATCGATAACACAGTTATTCAGTTTAATTACTGGCAGTGTGAAAGCGCTAATGGAAGAAGATACAATGGATTTTGTTTCACACTTTATAGAGTTAGTGTTTTTGTCATCTGAAGCCTTGCTGGAGTGAGGGTAAAGTCCAAAGACTGAACCAGACTGCTCAGCCAGCAGAGGTGGCAGGAGGCTACTAGTGGTCCTATCTTCATTTAGGGTAATCTCATCTTCTTCAGCAGAACTATCCATTCTAAGATTACTCTTGAAGCCAGAGAAAGGCGCAACCGTGTTCGCAGCCAGCCGTGATGCACAGGAGCTCCCGCTGTGCCGGAGTTCTCCTTCCCCCAACAAGCCAGTGAAGGCACCACTCAGCTGCTTTTGCTCCCTGATCCTCAGGGTGTGGATGTCTATTACAGTGGAGTATATGTCTCTCATGTGTATGATTTTTGTTTCTTTGTCACGGTTTTCATGCAGAATGGCATTTGCACAAATAAAAATGAAGATTCCAATGCCCATAGTGAAAGGGCCCAGCATTTTCATCTTATTTGAGTGCACGTGCTGTTCAAAGAAGCGAAGTAAAATGCTTCCTTGGCTTCTCGGGGTCCGGGTTTCATTTACAGATGGATTATCTCCAGATCCTAACAGCTGCTCCTTCTGGGGCCAGTATCCAAGGATGGCCATTGCAATTCCAAAGAATGCGATAAGTACTCCCAAAACAAGAAAGAATCCCGACGGAGAATAAAGACGGATTTTGCCCCTGACAATTACTACATCTGTCCTGGGCCGGCGTCTAACTGGTTTCTTCTCCTCAGGAACTGGTACTCCAGCAAGATTTACATGTTGCTGAGATCTGGCAGAGTCTTGCCTTTTTAAGGCAGCCAGTCCTGTTATGACTCCTCCAGTTGCTATCATAGTTCTATATCGTGCCCTGGAGAAAAAAAGCAGAAATGTAATTAATAAAATTTAATAAAAATAAATATTTTTGTTAATATGCAAATATTTCTTAATAATTAAAACACTCCTGGCTATATAAAAGCTTCTACTACAGCTCCAGTTGTGACATAGTAGCATACTTTTGAGATTCACATAGTATCCTAAAAAAAAGTATTTTCCTGAAGTCCTTTTTCATTGTAAATATACATTATAAAGCTTCCATCTGTGATACAGACAGTAGAGGCAGTGCTCTTAGTGGTGATATATCAGGACTAAAGATAAACCATCCAGAAGTCTTAACGGATAGTTTATCTACGGACTAGTCTGCAGCAAAGTCAATAATACATTTTTACCTTGCTGATAATTTTAGCACTTTAGCTACTAGTTTTTTTTTTTAAACTTCTGAGACACAATGACTGTGAATACAATTCATTCTATATTTCCCACTTCAAGAGATCTTTCCTGATAGATTTCAGCATATATTCATACATATTTATTACATCATTTAAATAAGCTTTTATTAAGTCTATTCAGATTTCCTGAGTCTCAGCTAAAGAATAATTTTTGCCATTCTTAATAATGCTGATCCTCACGTATCTAGGGATTTCCCCCCCTTGTTTGTTCCTCTTGGACTACAGGTCAAAAACCTCCATTAAGTTTTATCAGACAAGACATTTTCATAAATTTCAAATTAATAATTTCAAATTTTCTTTGTTCTATGAGGAATTTTATTTCAATTTAGACTTACTTTGGTACCTGGTTGCATATTACATGAGAAACATTAACCAGTAAGGGTTTAAAAGAGAAAGTCATATTTGATAGTTTTTAATGCGCAAAAGTAACAAATAAAACAACACAGTTCAGGATAATTCTATTTTACAAGGCATTTTCTACTCAAAAATAGTTTCTGTGCTTAATTAACTAGTATTAGAATTAATGAGAGGTGACATTATAGAGTAAAATTAAGATACTAAAAGTTAGGTATGAAAAAATTATGTCCTCTTTGGTAGTGTTATTATACTCAGAAATAAAGAAAGGCTGACAGCCTGTTGCAGAGGAAAAGGCTCTGTGTCAAAGCTGGGGGCGGTTCAAGAAGCAAAACCAAAGTGGGACTGAGTGAACAAAGAGAGGTGCTGAAAAGCAGAGGTAAAGCAAATTGGTGACTGCTTGCAATTTACAGGCAGTGATTTTCATCAGGTCTCTCAAACTTGTCATTTTGTTTTAAATTTTAGCAGTGCACCTCTGGGGAAAAAAAAATAGATCTGTGTTAGGAGAAACAAACAGACTCTGCTATGATATGACACTATCACAGATTTCCATCACTGCAAGCAGGTGTCACATAAGCACATCTACAAAGAGCAATCAGCCCCAACCACCAAATATGAACTGGATTATGAAATTAATAAGGTATTTTAAATAGGTGGCAAAGTGGAAGGAAGTTGGAAACAACAATTCGGATGACAGACAGAAAGACTAACAACCTGAGGTCCCTCCTTGCACCCTCACTATTGAAGGACAGAGGGCTTCCTCTCTGGATGGGAAACTTCTCTTTTCTAAAGGAAAGACTTGAAAAGGTCTAGGCTGCTAAGTATACTGCATTTTCTGAATTTTTGCAAGAGAAATCATAACATTATTCCAAAAATCTCAGAAATTTCACTTGTACTCTCAGGTTTCACGTTCATAATCTCTCTGGGAATTTTCAGACTTTGTAATTAATTTCCTTTTTGATGCTACCTGGACAATTTCCATACTTCAGTGCAAATTAATGTCTTGAATGCTTCAAAAAACATTTTTTTTAAAATAACAATTTTAAAATACTCCAAAGAAAGTTATTTGACATTGATAGTCTTTCAAACTTTCTCATGTCCTTACATGTTTATGGGTTTCAGCCAAAGAACAATTCCATTATTCTGTAAAACAATGTTTTGAATGTCTGGACAGAAATAAACAGGACTTAGTAATTAAAAAAGATGTTGTATTTTTTCATGACTCAATTAAATATAATTAGTTTCCTCTATGAAACAAATTAAGATAATTATAGCACATCTTTACTGAAATGTAAAATCATTTAGCCATAATCTAGTTTGTTCCATTAATCTTTTACAATTGCCAGACCTTTGTGGTGAACTAGGAGTTTCCATATTCATGTGGTATTTTACAGGCACACACGAACTCACTCTGCTCCTTCTCAGGGCTGCCAAGGGAGTGCACAGGTACAGAAATTTAGTGCTAAATTCACACTGTGCCTGTTGGCAGGATTTGTTATTTTGTGTACTCTTTTGTGCTTATCACAGCTACCTGAATTGCACCAAAGGGTGAACAGAATAAGATTACATCTACTTGCTAAATATTTTAAACATACCTCTAGCAAGACCTCCCCTCTAACTCCAAAAAGAAGAACAAATAAAAACACACTTAAGAATTACATCTTGCGGTATCTTTCTGTAGGAGGTTCTTATTTGCAAATATTGCAGAAACTGGGAAACTACATCTCAAATTCATTATTGCCTATTACTTGACGGACAGAAATAGAGATTTCTGAAAATGAGAAAGAAAGCAAGATCTCTCAAGGCACACAGCTGGGTTCCAAACCATTCTATGATTCTGTGATTCCAGGGGAACATATTCTTCTGTTCCTTTTAACTGCATCAGAAATTGGGCTCAGGGGAGAAAAAAGTCTGGCTTCCAAAAGATACAAGCTTATTTTGTACTTAGGAAGAGTCTCTTTCCTATTTCTTGAGTTCACATCGATATTATTTTACTTTCTTCCACAGAAAAAATCACAATCAGATTTGTAAATAATAATTTGTAATAAGCCAACTTTGATCTCTTCTGCATCTAATAAAATGAATAGTGTTAAAATACATATTGGTATGAGATGGTTTCACTTCATGCTGACAGCTTTACCAAACCAACTGCAATGAAGTGCATATTAATATGAAAAACATATTTTAGAAAATCTTGTATTTATAATAGACCTTGTAGATACATATGATTTATTCTGCAAATCTGTTTAGTTTTGTCACATACAAGGCATAATATGAATGCTGCTCATTAAATGCTGCTTAAAATAGAAATAGACTGGTGGAGTTCCACCTTTCCATCCTTGAGAGAGACCCACCAGGAGTCAGAGGACTCCCATGCCTCCCACTGTCAGGCAATAGGAGGACACCTGGTGGATGAAGGGGAGTGGAAAGGGGTCCCTATTTGGGGAGGTAATAATAAAAATTCCTCCAGACCCCTATCACCTACCCAGGTGCCACTTCAGAACAGGTATGAGGCCCTGGACCTAGAGGGTCAGCCAGAGGACACAGAAGAAAATTATCTGCCCAGTGCCCCTCCCAATTCATCTGTCAGACAGATCACCACCTCTGACATCAAACAGAAAAGCAGGGCAGTCGTAGTGGGTGACTCCCTTCTGAGGGAACACAGGGCCCCATATGTGACCAGAGCCATCCTACAGGGAGGTCAGCTGCCTCCCTGGGGCCGGGGTATGGGATATCACTGAGAGATTCCCTGGGCTGATTCAGCCCTCTGATTATTGCCCACTGCTGATACTCTGGGCTGGCAGTGATGGCATTGAAAAGAAGAGTGTCAGGGCAATTGAAAGTTAGGGCACTGGGACAAGTGGTTGATAGGGCAGGAGCACAGGCAGTGTTCTGCTCAGTCCCTTTGGTGGCTGCAGAGCACCAAGCAACTGGAAGGAATGGATTTCATAGCTTGTTCTTGTAGCTCCAACTAACTTCTCGTTCCACTACTATCTATTTCTCTCTTCAACCTAAGAGGCCACCACCTTAATACCCATCTTTCCTGCCTAATGGCTAGCTTCACCACAACTGTACTGCTGCCAAATTAACTTTTTTCTCAGAGATAGCCTAACTACTAAAAACCTAATTAATCTCTCAGTAACTATTATCAACTCTCAGCTTGGAGTAAGCTTTAAAGCTTGAGGCTTCTATTTTAAATGCCTGAAAACTAATGCCTTATCTAATTTGTTCAACTGTTTAGGTACTATGTAAGTTCTTACCTCTCCCTACAACTTAGTCTTATGAATACATGCATAATAATTTGAATTATACAGAGATCTTTCACTTCATTTTAAATTCCTCCCAGCAAAGATGGAATGCAAACTGAAGATTATCAGTATCTTTTTTATTAAATACTATGTTTTATTCCAGATACATTTCAGTGTCCCTTACTATTTAAAATCTTTGCATGACAATCTTGCTCGCAAAAATGTATTCCTTTTTTTCTCATTTATTCTTTGAAAAATGACTGAAAATTATGTGAAATTATCAGAACTGTACATGCTATTTCCATGTAGTTTAACTTGATGTAAAGCTTTCTGAAAAGTTCAGTTCTTGTGTATTAGCAAAAAATTTAAACATTACTGCAGTAAAAAGTAGCATGTGAAATCAGAATCTGATTTCAATTACTGCAGCATTTCCTATCTGACTATTTCAGCTTCTTAGGAAATTTATTTCCCAACAGTATTTGATTTGTTATCATTTAAGTTACTAAATTTCAAATTTTAAAAAGAACACAAATTTTAATGTCAGGGAAAGTTTTTTTAACATTCGATAAACCTAGAGTCCCAGAAATGAAGGAAGTGACAGACTGTTTACTCATAAAATGTTTCTCATAATAAAGAATGCAAATGACAAAATCATAAGAGAAGACATAAGTGAGTAAACAATATTAAGCTGTATTTAACACATCTATACTTTCTCTTGATGAACAATGTATACTTATCAATATGTTATCTCTGCACAGAAGTTGTCATCTGGTACAATCTGTTCTATTCCAAGGGCAAAAATATCCAACTTCATAGGCCCAAAGGGATTAATCATTCTGGTAGAGACAATATAGCAATAGCCAAACAGAGAGTAGTTCCACAGGAAGCAGAGAAAACCAACTCAAATTACAATTTTATCTAGCAGCAGTTTTTTTTTTTATTTAGCAGAGCTTAACAAGCAGCCCCCTCCAACAGGCCAGCACACCAACAGGACCACCTTACAATGCATCTCCCTCCTCCTATCCATTCATCAAAACATGGCCTGGCTGAAGAGATTAAAAAACAAAGCAAGCAAGCAAAAACCATCTTTTGCATTCATGACTATGGGGTATTTTAAGTCCACTTTAATTGATAACAGGTAAGAAGAAAGCATGTGGAATGTGGCACTAAAAATCTTCCTAAACTCAGCTGGTATTTCAAAGTCATGCTAGCAAAAGCCAAGGATGTGATATTTAAAACATTAAAGCTTTGAAATTTCCAGGTGAATCCAACCCATTTGGGTTCAAATTCCCTTTAATGGTGTCTCTCCTAGGCTGTAAAGGGATAAGCTCAGGGACTAATCATGCCCTTTCAACCTCCTGTTTGCCAATCAGCTTGTGGAAGCAGGCCAAATTGTGCAAGCAGTGTCACAGCACAAAAAAGGAAAGGCAAGCTGCTCACAGGTCAGGCAAGGCAAGAGCACCAGGGTGTCCAAGTGTCAGCAGTAAGCAGAAAGTCCACTGCAGATGTTAAAAGAGGAGGTACCCTAGGTGTTGGCAGACCATGCAGCTGTATCCAACAGTCTGTACTTGCTTTACTATAGTACCATGTTAAACAGTCAACTCTTTGCAATCATAACTAAAAAACAAAAGTGTGCCATTAAGGACACATCTGTTGGGAAATCTGAACTCTGACAGTGATCCAGTTATTTTAAAAATCCAGATCTGCCAGTGGTTTCCAAATCTGCACTGTACTGGTTGAAGCAAGACCACAGGGGCCCTCAGCAGTTACCTCTGCAGAATCTGTGAAAGACAACTAGGCATGGCACATCAGAACTTTTCCATTGTCCTGCTATACAAATCTGGGAACTCAAACAAACTAAGAAGAGAAAATGAATTTTTAAAAGATAAGTCAAGGCTTTAATGAGAGTTACAAGATCTCATTTTTATACATATTTTTATAACTATACTGTGTCATTTTGAAGCACACACAAAGAGGTACCTTTGGATCGTACAAAGGGTCAGAGTTCCTTTCTATCAGAGTGACTTGGATGCAAATTTCAGTTGCAGCAAGTATTTGAAGGAGACCCATTGAATCCACAGTGGATATATCAAATATGCACTCAAATTCATTCTATTTCATTAGTAAACCTGGACCATGGCACTCTCAATCATGATCATTGTGACAGTCTTCTGCCTTGTACTAAAGCACAGCAAGGAAAGTACAAGTATGCCTGTGAATAACCTGACTTCCCAACCTAGCTTTCCTCAAGCTCTCACACTGTCTGCAAAACAGCTCAGTGGAAAAGTTATAAAATTACACCAAATTACAAAAATTACAATAAGAAAGCTTTGACCCTCTACTATTATTTAGAGGGAGGGGGGGAATGAAACCCATACCAAACCACCAAACTAGTGAAATAAAGTGATACTTAATTACTATTAAGTAATTCTCTCAACTGGACAGGGACCAGACCTTTCTTACAGAGAAACAACTGATCCATACCCAAGTCATCACAATTCCGTTTCTGTTGGCAGTAACACAACCCTCTAGTTCCTTTAGAAATCTTTTCCTCTGCTTCAGGGGGAGGAAGTTCCTTCCTTTATCCAGTTTGCACCTCTTGTGTGTGTCATTGTCTCATGCCGTAAGACCATCTGCTTGGTTCTGGCTTCTTCATCACCTCTCTGTAGGTACTGGGGGTTTGTCCTCCCAGAGCCTCCTCTTCCTCACAGATGAATCCGCCCTCTCTCAGCTCAGTCTGTTCTCAGAAGAGAGCTCCAGATCCTGGCCTCCCTGGGGCTCCATGCTGAACTTGCTCCAGTCTGCAAACATCTTTCTTCACACTTTATTAATGTGAAACTCCTTTTTTTTGAAACCACCTGGGCTTTTATTTGGCTCTAAACTAACATGAAATAATAAAGCAATAACTAGGGAGTTTGGACTAAAAATTGCAAACTTAGAAATACTGATAAATATAATTGTAGGGTAAGTGAGGGTGCCTGTTACTCAGATTTGGGGAGTGCTGTGACTCCATACTTTAAATCACAACGAAAAAAATCCCTTTTGAATTACTTCATCGCTTACTGTATCTGCCATATACATTAATTATTCCAATTACTATGCCAAGGTCAAATGTAAGGTGAACACCCAGCAATACTGCATAAAGATGAATACCTGAGCTGCTTATCCTCTTTGCTATTATTTCTCCTTCAGCCTGATCCTTTCAGTGGGTCATATATTGTAATTCTGTGCAAAATCAGCAACGTTCAATATTGGCAGCATTACACAGAGCTCGTTAGCTACTCACAAAAGCACAGAACACACATCAAAGAGGGAAAGAAGGAACCTGAGTTTCTATATTTTGTTTTCAAAACGCTGCTCTATGACTTGGCCTAGATTTGGTCTGCCAGCTTTTGCCTGGCCCAGTTGAACTCACTTTTAAAGTTGTTCCATCCACAACTATGTCTACCGGCACACCGCAGCAGATCAGGTGTGAGCCTAGAGAAGTTGTGGATTTTGCCAATGTAGAACTCACAAAACATGAGGTTGCTGCCAGGTCTCCTATGTCTAGAACAGCTTCCTAGTCATTATACAGTGAACCAAACATGTTCTCAGGTCACAAAACACCTGTCTCACACAGCCTAAGCCCACCTGTCCCACCACTGTCATGTGTGATGTCCTGAATTCCCAGCTGTCCCTCTCTCTCTACCTGTACCATTTTAGTTAAAGTCCTAGATGATGAACTAAAGCAACACAAGATCTCAGGCACTAGATGTACTTATTTGTGGAATGCTTACATAACCTCTGTACCCACTGTATTAAATTATCACTAAATTCAGAGTTGTAACTTGTTTTTGGAAGTGTGCACCTATAACTTCTTTCCTTATGCATAAAAATTTCTACTTCCTATGCACAGATACATCACATCTTGTTCCAGAATCTATCACAGAACAACAGCAAAAAGCAAGCAGCTAAAAAAAGACTGGGGAAACAAAAATGGCAAGTAGCTTTATAAGGTTTGAAGTAAAGTTGTTTAAAATGCAATTGATTAAGAAACATTTTTCATTTTCTTCCTAGAAGAAAAAAAATCCTCAGAATATGCACACAGAAAAATAAAAACTGGATAACAAGGTTTTACTGTTGTTTTTATTTGCCTTCATTATCTAGTTTGTCAGAGTTTTTCTACTAAAAAACAGCTAGGATTTTTCTAGCCTAAACTGAGCAAGGTGATAACTGCCCTTAATGACTGAAGTGACAAAATCTGTTTCCAAGTTATTTTAGCACTTTAGTTTGCGTAAACCCATTTTCTGGTGAAAATCAGTACTACAAATGGAAGCAGATATGGGCCCTTTAGCCAAATATTCATAATTATTTTTGCTACTTTTGTCCATTCAGATTATTAGTGTTCATATTCAGTAAATAGAAATTCTGGTTTATATATGCCTACAGGTGAGAGAAGTAGACTATTTTAAACCTGTTATGCCATGCAATCTGTTGCTTTCAGTATCAACAGAAAATTAAGCATTTATTGAAAATAACCACTTTATAAGCACAAACTAATTTAAAATCTGTAAAAGAAGCATGCAGATATTTATGCATTTGTTTTAATTTGGGGTTTTTTTAGTTTTCATCTTTTAGACATCACCAAGTAAAAAAAAGGAGCTTCTTTTAGAAGAAAGTGAAATTTTTGAGGTAATGCTATAGCCTATCAACCCTGCAACTGAAATCCAAAATGCATAGAACTAATCTAAATTCTGAAGCAAGCTGACACAGACATGCAGGTCTCTGCAGATCAGAGACCACTTATTGACCACAAGTCATGAAACAAATTTTATAAAGGGCTCTAGATGTTTCTGAAAGATTGGATGCGTAAAAGCAGTGTAAAGTTCTCTGTTGTCTACTGCAAAGGCACAGAATTTTGAATAAGACACTGACTGACACTTGGTGTGGAGGTAAAAGCACAGCAGCGCTGGGGTGCTCTGGCTACCATTTTACACTCACATATCACCCAGCTTAACTAGCAATATGTTACTTGATTTAGTCAGAGGCAAAATCTCCAGCCTGGACACACACCCAAAAGTAGGAAGCAAGCAGCTCTCAAGACCAAACACCAAACAAATGTCCTTATCTGCACTACATGCTCAGTTAATCAAGTTAACTTGCAGGGTCTAACAACTGCAATTACCCACTGCATACAAGTCCAATGAATGTAAGATCAAATAGTACCAGGAACAAAACAGAGTAGGTATTTTGCAGAAGGCTTAAGTAATACCCATATTAGATATTAAATCAAATCTATTTGTTCCACAACTAAGATGTCTCAGCAACACTTTTGCTCTGACCTAGAAAATACTTCCTGTTCTATAAAATATGCAAACTCAAAGGAGCAGGAGTTAGCATGCTGTGTTTATTGTCAAAAGACCTAGCACCAATTTTCTAAACATAAATAATGCAAGAGTCTAACTCTGAAGAGTATTTAGTTATTTATACAGTTAGTTGCAGTTAGTTGTATTAGAAGATCTCAATGTGTGATAGAGGTAGAAAAATAACGTTAAGTGCTCAACAGAACTTAAGGACATAGGACCAAAAAGTAACTATGAAAGTCACAGACCTTGTCCTGCTACTTGTCTATTAAGCCTGACAACATAATTTTAAATTAGTGGCCCAGATACTTGTCTGGGAATTGAGATGTCCCAAGTGCCAGGCCCCTCCACCAGAAGGAGACCTTTTTCCATGTCATTAATAAAGTCCATGCAAGGGGTCTTTAGGAGGAGAACTGGAATTTGGGGTCCCTGAGCATCCCAGCCACAAGGTATGAGTGTTTATATGGCAAAGAGAAACATTTGCCATGGCACAACTGTAGCCCTAAGCTATCATTATACTCACTTTGTCTGTCATTTTCTTCTGAAATCCCTTCTGAAAACACAGGTCAGTGTTAGGATGTCTTTTATACTGAAGGCCTTCATACAAGTCAATCTACTCTGCCAGGTAGCAGAACAAATCAGCCCCTCCTAAGGTCTCCCTTGTTATAGCTAGCAAGGTCACAGTACCTGAGCTGTCACATTTAAATACAGTTCCAGCATCTTAACGCTAATTTTTGGTGATTCAGAGGTACAGGTGGACTCTCAATTACAATACCATTATATTAATTCATAGGGGCAGAAAAATCAGCATATGAGGTTTAGGTTATTCTATGTTAGCAAATCAATTAAGCTATCATTATATCACAGCTATTATTAGGACATTAATAATGGACTGAAAATTTTCTCTGGTCTCAAAAATCCCACAAAAATAAGCAAACTGGTTAGTATGATGCTATTTCCAGTGTGTCAACAATAGTTTCAAATGTTAGATACAAAAAGAGATAGTCAAGTGCTATTTCACAGAGAATGGAAAGCATAGTTCAAAAATACTTCTGGTATACCACATAGTCAAACTTTTTTGTCCATTTATGGATGACAGAGAAATAAATTATTAGTAAATTAACAGTAAACCTCAACTATGTCTTCAACTGCACACTGGAATGATCCTGCCAGACATCCACATGGGGGCATCAGTAGAACCTGTAAGCATCCACACTACTACTCAGCCTGTTGATGGGTAAACACAAGTTACAAAGTACACAAAAGAGCAGGAGTTTCAAGACACAGATTAATATTTTACATGTGTAAAACAACAGAAATGTCAATATGAAGCCACTTCTGTTACACAAATTATCCATCACAAACAATTTATTCTGTAATTGTAACCAGCTCCATCATCACTTGCATTATAATAACCACTCTTTTTGTAGTACTCAAAACTAAGGGTACTATGAACAAAAGCAACCCACTGGGAGCAAAGTAACCTACGAGCAGTGAGGCACTAAGAGAAAGACAGGCTGAAACACTGTGGGCCACATTTATGGAACTGAATCTTAAGATCTGGTACCAGAATTCACTGACACAGGATACATGACTTGCATAATAACTCCCTTTTTTCTTTTACCATCAAAAATCTGTCAACATTATTGGGGGTTAAAGCCAAACAATTCCTTGGTAGTACATGAAGAAAGGACAGCTAAACAGAACAGAGTAATTGCTACCTCTTCATTTCTACTTGCTTCCAGAATGTCAAAGTGTTGTTCACACAGGGGACTTCATATACAGCACATAACTTGTGACCCTTAAAAGGTCTGCCTCCTTCACCTCAGACACCTACACTCCATACTGCTGCCCTACATTTTAAACATACACAGCTCGTCCATGGGACTGAGTCCTCTGAAATATAGCTGAATTGCTCTTACTTCATTTTACCTCTGTGAATCAGCATATGCCTGTCCTGCTTCTTTGCAGAAAACCACCTCCCTTCAGTTGTTCCAGTTAGACTGAGTTCCTAATAGAGAGGTTGTGGAACAGCAGGCTGCCAGGCCTTAGGAAAATTAGAATATTTCTAGCACATGAGGAGTGATAAACAGTAATGCTAGCTAAGGCGTGGTGCCCCAGTTAAGGACCTATTAATGGATGCATTGCTGATAACATGCTGGCTTATCTGGTGTGTTGTGCATTTTCAGTGCCCTCCATTTGTAAAGCCTATATATCTGTGTTTTAACATATCTGACCTACCCTGTAATTGCCCATGTAATTTAAAACATTATCTCAGTTGACTCACGTGATCATGACAGATGTCAACACTGACTGATGCTAGCTAACATTTTAATTTAGGAGGAGATGCAAACTATTATTAACATGTATTATAGGTTGCAATTTCTTCACAAAGACTTGCAGTAATTTTTTTGTTACCTGAGGTCCTCATTTACTTTATCGTTATGTCACCTTATGCCATTAATATTTTACTTACTTTGCTTTAGCCTGGATATAGCCACCGTTAATTAAAGAGGTAAATATCAGTTTACCTTAATGAATATTCTTCTGACTCACAGAAAGCCAGTATAATGTTCAGAATCAAGCACTTACAAATTAGGCACATTTCAACTAAAAGAAATTCATAACCATGATTACTTGAGGCACCCTGTTAAAAACTGTTGATCTGTGATACAAATATAGACAGCATAAACAATTAAGAGATGATTCCAACAAGAAGTTAAAAGTCCAAAAGGCAGAAAAATATAGTTTTTCCAGTTTGTGTAAAATTTAAATTTCTGGCTTTAGAATCTTCTCAGATAATCACAGAGCATTTGTAGCTATCAGTCAGTCTGGTATGTCGAAACATTTAGCCAAATTTCTGAACACATTGCTGAGGAGAAAAGAAAGCAAGGGTCAGTAAAACTTAGCAGACTACTGAATGACAACAGATACAGTACGGGTTACTCCTTTTTATTCTAGGAAACTACTGCAAAACTGCCAACTCTGTGTAAAAAAAGCAGGATGAAGAAATGAGGAGAGGGGGATTAAGCTGAAAGTGTAGCTACAGGAAACTGTCAGCAGCTCACCATAAAGCTTTCAGTTCAGAGTGTAGGGGAAAGAGTGAAATACAATGACACCAGTTAATTACTATTTCAGTAGAAGACTAGCAACATGTTACCAAATTGCTTCAAATAGATTTGTTTAGGCAGTTAAAGCAACAAGTAAAAGCAATACTAAAATTATCTATGCATATTTGAAGGCATTCACTAAAATTCACAGAAAATATACAGAACACTTTCAAACAAATCTTTATTTATGATTCCTCTTTTCTCACAGTTGTGTTCAAAGGTCACAATTCAACGCATGTTCCTCCTAGAGGAAATACAGCAGCAATGCTAATGTAAGTATGGAGTAAGAGGCAGCTTTAAAATATAGCAGACATTATGGAACAGTTGGGACTGTCCAGATTAGTCCAACCAGAGCATGCCTGAAGTGCAACCAGTTTCCAGTTTTGTGAGATATTGTCATAATGTGCCAATTCTGAACACAGGTACTAACCTCTTTCACCTCCTAATGAGAACCTCAAGGGCTTTGATTCTGCAGAAAAGGCACTTCCTAGAAAACCATGGGGAAAGTAAATGGGTTAGGCAGCTAGATTAGTGTGCATATGTATATATCTATACAAGAGTTCAAGTTCATTATGTGACTAAAATGTGAATAAAGTAATTACTACTTTAACAGCAATAAAAGAAGTGCTGTAACAGTACAGTAAGCCAAATACCTGATAAAGTAAAAGGACAACTGTTTTTTTTCTAAAACTGTGCTCAAGAATTAGCAAAGCAAATATAAAAAGAAAAAAGTTCTGTACAATCTCATTAACTGAGCCTGACATTCGAAATAGTGGCTTGACAAAGCTGCAAACATTGAGGACCACACAAAGTGAATAAAGAAGTAGAGGAGCACGCAGAAAGATG
Organism: Irena cyanogastra; assembly: GCA_013397155.1. Classification (NCBI taxonomy): domain Eukaryota; kingdom Metazoa; phylum Chordata; class Aves; order Passeriformes; family Irenidae; genus Irena; species Irena cyanogastra. Next base: position 55,943 of record VWZV01017377.1, on the reverse strand, counting down.
AACCAGATCATGCAACTATGCACAAACAGCCTGGAATGTCAGAGATTGAATGTAATTTAACCAAGGCAAATGCCAAGAAAATTAAGATAACAAATGCAAACATGCTAGAAACCAAGGAAAAAGTCAAACCAATGAAGATACCTATGCAAGCAATGAAAAAACACAACAGATGATTATAAAATCAAAAGAGAAAGTAAAAAAAGCAGCTGGTTATGAGAACTGTTTGATTTGTAGGAAATATGTAAGGTCTGTGGGAGTTAACTAGTCAGATACACTTGCAGCTTCTGGCAGATTTGGCAGCTGATCACATCCTCCAGGTTCAGCTGGAGGACAAGATTTTAGAGAACAAGATTCTCCTTTTCCTTTCATATCACATCACTGTTCTTCCTCTATAGAAAGGATCTACCATCACCTGCCCAGAGGCCAAAATAATCACTTCACTGGTGCTTTATTTAGACTTCTCATTTGGGCTTCTCATTTACTCTTTAATTTTCCTTATCCTAGGGCATCAGTAAGACACCAGCAAGAAGCAAGAAGGCTTGCTGCAGTCCTCTCAGAAGTCATGGACTGCTCTATGCTTGTTCAGTACAGCCAACTAGCATAGCCACCATCAGACAGAGTGGGTCATAAGCCCCCCAGCCTGAGACACTTACACCACCAGCTTGCCCTCAAACACATGCATGCGGCTTCTCAGGCTGCCCTGACATCCCAGGGTGTGGTTCTGAGAGGCACATCCCAACTGAGAGCACTCCGGGTTCCTGCAAACTCTGATGCTTCTGCCTTTCAAATAACTGTGAATTTGAGAAAAGGTTCAACACAAGCCTTTGGCAATTTTTCACAGCTGAGTTGATGAGTGGGTGAAAGAATGGGTCAGAACAGAGGGCACTCAACATTTCTGCTGTAGCCACTGAGCGCTAAATTCAGAAGTTGCCTACTACATAATTTGAAATATAATTTCTGTACTGTCATGATAGACCATTTGGTATTTTTGTTGTCAATGTTGACAAATGTCTATTTGTTGCAATGTTTTATTCAGGATCTTTGAAAGATCCTGCTGCAAACTGCAACCATGAACACCCTGAGCACTTCAGATTGGCTAAGAGCTGTGTGGACAGTTCACCTCCATATAGTTCCAAGTCACATTTCCCAAGCTACAGAAAGATGCTTGTATAGCAGACCTCTATTACATGCTTACTGATAACATGTGGTAGCCTTGTGCCACTCAGACAGAAGGAGCCTTCCCCATCCTAGGAACAGTCAGTGACAATATTGACCCTGATGGTTTCCCAAGGGCTGTTACTACATGCCTTTGCCATAACAGGAGCACAACATTCAGCTCATTGCTGCCAGACATGCTGAAAGGAGGGAGACAATACTAGGAACTGCTTTATTTAAGCTGACTTAAATATCCAAACACAAACCCAACTGCTGTGCACTCTTCCTAACTTTTCAGTTCATAACTGACATGCAGATCCAGAAATCTAGCCTGACAAATCCCCATCTGAGCAGCAAAACAATGTACCTGTTTTGCAGGAAATTTGTGAGTGCACATTGTGCGGAGCCAAGACCTTAGAAGACAAACCCAGATGTGTCTGCCTCCTTTGGGACCAAGGAGACAGATCTCTAAACTAGCCTGGAATAAATTACTGCTTCTCCAGCTCAAAGATCTTCTTAAAGAATACTCCCTTGCACGAAGAACCTTTATTGATAAAATATTCTCACTTACATTGAAATCATTATAGAAATGTGAGTAAAGAGCATTTTTGTTATCATCAAAGACTGACAGGACAGTTTGGGTTGAAGCAACCTTCAAGATCTTCTAGTTCCAACCACCCTGCTGTGGAGAGAACAGCTTTCAGGAGATTAGGGTGCTCAAAGCCCTATCCAACCCAGCTTTGAACCCAAGGATGGTGAATCTACAACTTCTCTGAACAACCAGTTCCAGAGCCTCACCATCCCCACAGTAAATAATTTATTCCTTATATCTAATCTAAACCCATCCTCTTTCAGTTTAAAGTGATTTCCCCTTGTCCTATCACTATATGCTCTTGTAAAAAGTCCTTCTCTGCCCTCCTGTAGGTCCTGTTTAGGTACTGAAGGTGCTATAAGGTCTCCTCAGAGCCTTCTCTTCTCTCAGCTTGCATTTATTGGAGAGATGCTCCAACCCTCTGACCATCTTTGCAGCCTCCTCTGGACTCTTTCCAGCAAGTCATCAATCATTAACAGTTGTTAATGACATCATCATCATCATCCCCGGTGCCATAAATACCCCATGTGATCCTGCTCACAAAGGATCAGTATCTGTAAGAAGACTCTAATTTTCTTTTCATCTGAGGTATGATATAGGTCGTGCAACTCCTAAAACAGGACCATGGTGTCACATAAACTGCTTTCAGAGTTGCTGGGACATCCGTGTCACTTTAAAAGCACAAGTCCTGCAAGCTCTGAGAGCTGAAATTGAGATACCAATGTGCCATCTTTTTCTAGCTTGAAAATGTGCAATCCATGCACAATGCAACAATTCATGCATGCTAGAACACCACATTCCTTATTCTATTCTATTCTATTCTATTCTATTCTATTCTATTCTATTCTACTCTACTGTTGTTGCACTCATAAACAAGCATAGTGACACCTGTCCTTGGTAAGTGTCAAACAGCTCTAATTGCACCACGCCACCATGTAATACTTGTCCTGGAAAAAAACAGTACAGAAGAACATGAGTGAAGTGCAGTACAGCCCACAGAATATTTGTATGAAACCTTCAATTTTCCAGCACTGCCTGATTATCTTCTGATTTGAGCTGTGTGACCCAGCTGAGCATTAGCATTGATTTTTTGATTTAATTACAGACACTCTGGCTTGGAGAGCTGTGACAAGCTGAAATTCAAATGAATAGGGCTTGCCCTGGCCTTCTCCTAATACATGCTGTACTGATTAATCCAATCCTGTTCTGATTTTTGCAGTGCAGGATATGTTTATCCATTCCCATTCCTTCACAATGAGTGCTGTTCACAATTTGCATCCCTGATTTGCCACTGATTAACCATATGCCCCACATCAGCTTCACGTACTTCACTGAAACTGTTATCACAGAAACCTGTTGCTGTAAAAGGAAGAGGGGTGGTAAGAACAAGGCAAAGGAAGGGCAGACAGGTACTCAACCTGTGTTTTGAGGAAGGATTGACAGATTTAGATTTGTATAGGCTGTGAAAGGAATATATTCTTCACAACATCTTTATTCTTATCATTTTCTCTTGACAGCACATGTGGTTGCATTACAGCTCAGTTGTTAAGAACCTTTATTTCATGGATAAAGTAAGTAGATTAAATCCACTCAGTGCCAACTCTACTGGCTCATGGAAGGGGTAAGAAAGAGATGCTATTCTGAGCTAAAAAGCACTGACTCATGCTTCTTACTGTAAAATCATAACCAGATCCCACCATACCAAAACCTACTCTTAGTCCATATCGCAACAAAGTCATGTTCAGGAATACAGGTATAAAAATGACATCATCATCAGATTATCACCAGTAGAATTGAACCACTTCCTAAAGTCAAATATCCATTTCCTCTTTATGGAACAATTAACGCATAAAAAAAGCTGAGGGCAAAATTTTGAAAAGTGATTCAGAACCTTTTTCAGAAATTATCTGAGAATCTTCATTCAAAATGGAAACTGAGTTCCCAAATTACTTACGAGTTTTTGAGAGTTTTACCCTTAGGGTCTGAACCTACAATTACAAAAAGGTTCCTCTTTAAGCATCTGAGCATTAGATCTTCCCAGATTCCATCTGTCAACTGGGTCATGGCTCTTTTTTTCTGACCCTACAACACAGTCTTCAAATTCCTATTTACTAATCACCACGAAATTAAGTTATAACTGTTTCCCTAGGGCAGCTGTTTCTTCCTCATTTCTGCCTTATTCTTCCCATGTTAGCCTTATAAAGAATTGGATTTTAGATTTTCAGACAAGCTTTTAACTGATGAATTCCCACCTTTGCTGTCTGTAGATCAATAGGGCTTTACTGCCTAACAGTCTTTGTCAATGGAAAAAGAAGAAAAACAATATCAAACAAGAATACAGAGGTCATACTGTTCACTTCCCTAATGTGTTTATAGGAATCACCCTGTCATTATTTTGGGACAAAATCTTTGCATTTTTCACTCTTTATTTCAGCAGTCCAGTCTGCTTGAGGTCTTGAGTTGTATGTAAAAAGCAGATTTAAAATATGTTAAATGATGCATAAATTCAGTAGTTCCTCCTTTAAATTACAGTAGGCTTTATATAGCAAGGAGGTGTATTTGTGTGTATAAAAAACAAGCCTATTAATACATAAGGTGTTGGCAAAATTACTACAAAAGATTTACCAGTCTTTTGCTGAAAGGATCAAATTATAATGTCTTTCAATTTTGCTCTTTGAAAAAATGCTTCCTTGTAGTTCACAGCCCACTTGTGAACTTCTGAAGAAGTTTCCTGTAGAAAATTACAGTGGAGGGGGAAAAATAATAATATATCATAAATGTACATAGAAAACAATATTTATTGTAACGTATTGCTATCATATATAGGCAGCAGCAATAGTTTATTCAAAAGCTCTCTCTTGCCAGTAATGTATGTAATTTGTGGACTAAGCATCAAATGATCATCAAATGATTGCACAAGTGCTATACTACTGAATATAACCAAGCATTCAAGACTGATTTGCTTATACAAACAGAAAATAAACATATTAATAGTGTAAACAAATTATACAAGATTTTTTTGCCTAAACAGTCTGCCTTGCTAAAACACTGAGGCTGGCCTCTCAACACAGTCCTCTTCATAGGAATCACATCACATATTACAATTAATATTTAACTGCTCAGAAAGCATTTTATTCTTTCTCTATACAAAATTTAAAAGAAACCTATGCTTTGTATCATGTCAACATTCAGAATAATTTTTACAAACAGAGAATCACAGCACATCCTGATTTGGAAGAGACCCAAGAATCACTGACAAGAATCACTGAGTCCAACTCCTGGCTCTGCACAGGATTCCCCAGGAGTCACACCCTGTGCCTGAGAGCATCATCCAAACTCTTTGTGAGCTCCGTCAGGCTTCGTGCTGTGACCACTTCCCTGGGGATCCTGTTCCAGTGCCCAACCATCCTCTGGGTGAAGAACCTTTTCCTAATATCCAACCTACACCTCCTCTGGCACAACTTCAGGCCATTTCCTCGGGTCCTGTCACTGGTCATGAGAGTGAAGAGATTGGTGCCTGTCCCTCTGCTTCCCCTCATATAAGGATTTGGAAGCCTACAATGAGGACTCCCCTCAGTCTCCTCTTCTCCAGGCTGTACGAACAAAGTGACCTCAGCCACTCCTCATAAGCCTTCCCCAACTGAGTGAAAATGTTTCTTTGATTATTTTTAAAATATTCTCTATTTAATGCTGTTCTTAAAGCCAGTCTAAAATCTATGGATTAGTCCCATTCTTAGGGAATTCTCTTACTGCCATTCTAAATCCTGCTTCTCAGAGCCTTCTACTCCCAGCTGCTGTCAAACAGCATAAATGGAGTCTTGAAGAGCAGAAGTCAGTCTGATGTGGAGTGGCTTACGGAGTTGGGGATTTTAGCTTGGAGAAAAGGAAGCTCAGGGCTGACCTCATAATTCTCTATAACTGCCTGAAAGGAGGTTGTAGTGTGCTGGGGGTCAGCCTCTTCTCCCATGTAACAAGTGGCAGAATGAGGAGAAAAGGCCTCAGGTTGCACCAAGAAAGGTTTACATTGGATATTAGGAAAAACTACTTCACCAAGAGGGTTGTCAGACATCAGAAGAAGACCACTCAGGGAAGTGGCTGAGTCACCAGCTCTGGAGTTATTTACAAGATGTGAAGACATGGCACTTAGGGACATGGTTTAGTGGTGGACTTGGCAGACTTAGGTTAATAGCTGGACTCTTGGTTGGATGATCTTAAAGGTCTTTTCCAACCGAAACAACTCTATGACTGAAGAGTATCTGAAGATAGATATGTTAGACTGTGTTCTCTGTGGGGCAGACATGCTGTGATCTGCTGTTCTTTTCCAAGCTGTGCAGGAGTTCACGACTCTTGCCCAACAGGTTGTGTACATCACTACCACTCACATACTTTTCATTCATTCAATTCAATTATTCTCAATTCTAAGTAATTTTTAGTTAACAGGTGATTTTTAAGTGTTTTCTCTTACTAGATACATTTCAGAAATTAAAGCAAATGCTCAGTGAAGATTGCTTTGACACTAATTTGTAAAATTCTTTGAAAATATGTAAAGCAAAACTTTTGTTTCACTTCTAGTCATTGGACAGAAGTGGTCTTATTGGAACCATCTTGAGGGACAGTTCTAAAACTGTGAGATCAGATTGCATACTGTACTCCTCAGGGGAACATTATTAAAACAAAAGAAAAACTTGCAGCCAGTGAGATTTAGATGGACTGTTTGTGCTAAGCATAAACACAGATGTCTTCCTGAGTCACTGCCTGAATCCAGGCACCTCAGATTAACAAAAATTAAATTCTCCTATCATCATAGACAAAACACAGATAAAGAACCCACTGCTTACTCTTGTAAGCCAAATATCATATACTTAAGAGAATATCTGTTGCATAACTGCAGTAAATTTAATTAGTTTGTTTCAATAGTGAATTTAATTATATTGTTTATCTGTGAACATTTATGCAAAGATATATATCTTCACATTTGCATCCTGACATGACTAATGAAAGTACAGTGTTTTGTCTGCAACTAATTCATTTTCACTTAATATGGCAATGACTGATTAATTTCATTTTCTGGTGTGGAGGCCATCCTGGAACACAGTCAATGTTCCTTCAGAACCTCTGAACTTAATTATCTCCAAATAGAAGGCGGAGAAATGGAGACAATTTTTCTCTCTCCTTTTCTCTTTTCTTTATCTCTGAAATTACCTGCTGTGTATCAGAAGATTTTCCAAAGATTTATGGCTAAGCAAATGCTACTCTTATTGGTGCCCAGTTCTCAACAAAAACTATGCATTTGTAAGGCAAGTAAAATTCGTTCTGGAAATGTCTTTTGGGATTACATTTAGTGTAATTTATTTAAACTAAATTAGAAAAAAAATCACCTACATTTATAGTTCTGGTCCTACGTTTTTAAACTGCATATAAAACTGTGATTGGCTTCTGTGGAAGTTTTAAATGTGTAAGGAATACAAAATTATATTAAAAGATATGGACCATTTACTTAAAGAGTTTGACTTGATGATCCTTGTGGGTCCCTTCCAACTTAGAATATTCTGTGAATTTGTGAATCTGTGATATGAAGTTGTTCCTCTCACAAGAAATAATATTATGAATACCAAATAACTACACTGGTGAGGAGATCTCGAATTTTGAAAACAATTTTACAGATGTGTCTTCTCAGTATGGAGCAAAGGTAGGTCTTTTCATTCAATTTCTAATTGTTTCTGCTTTCCAAGACTTCTCAAATCATTGCCAAAATATTTTTCCATTCCACAATTAGGGAACATAATCTCAAATTCTGATACATGACTGAAAAACAATATATCAGGTATGATGGCTGAGTCACAAAAATCAAGATGGCTGTGACAGCACTGCATGAAATCCTAATTAGTGACATGAATTGCAAAATTTGCACTGACTTATACAGGGACAGACCTCTGCTTGTCAATTAAAAGATAATTGTGGGGATCTTCTGACACACTCCTTTCACACACACTACCATATTTTGGAAGCTACACAAATGTGAGGAACACCACATAGAAAATGAAAAAATGTAGCATGCAAGAAGTAAATTTTTCTAACAGCTAGCTTTCCAAAATAAAACATTATTATTTCTAGAAGATATCCACCAACTTATGCATTCTCCAACTCAGCATTCTGAATTTTTACTTGCCCAGGCCTGGTACCCCAGGAGTGATTACAAATATGGAACAATACTGAGAATTGTTTAGATGTGAATATAAATAGCTTTTCTCTTTCTTAGCAAATTCTTAAGCAAGCAAAACTAGTTCCGGGTCAAGCAACTTTTTTTCTGTGTGTCATTACCAGTTTAAAAACTTATTTTTTGGAGCAAATTTTTACTAAAAACATCCTTTTGTGAGGGGAAAAAAAAAGTTTCACTTTCCAAACACTCAAAAAATATTTTGGTTGTTTCAGCTTTTGTTTTCAATTTTTATTACTTTAGCCAAACCTGTCTGCTGAATGTGGCTTGTATGCCCATACAGGGATCATGAGTTTTTTAATCTCTACTGCATCTTCTGCAAACAGTTTTAATTAGCAAAACTGCTGTTCTGATATACATGTAGTATATCCTGTACTTTAGCTCCATCCTATTTCAAATTTCTGACAATGTTTAAATAAAAACATGATGAAAAGAAACTTTACAGCAACTCTTCTTTCATATTATTGTCAATAATATGAGTTGGAATGAAATGTTTCATACGTAAAAGTGATTTCTTTAACCAAAATATTTCAGGTACAGAATGAGTCATAAATCACACAACTTCTGTCAAAAGAAAGACACACTTCATCTAGAACTGAAACTCATCTGATTAAAAAAAATCTGTTTATAAAATGTGATTCTGATCACCACAAATTATGCTGCTTGTAAGAAACTTTTAAACAATACTCATACCATTTTTAGATTCATACATTACCAGCTGTCACAGACTGCAGCCAGGCTTGCCCCCTGAGGTTTTCCAAATTCTTGTATTTGCTACAGAACATCCTACAAGCTTGCCAAGAGCTAAAACGCTGCTGCCCAAACCGAGTAGATTTATTAGAAAAGCTGAAGATGTTTATTGCCGCGATCAGTTATTTTCCCTTAATGTATCCCATTGTTCTCTCACTGAAATCTACTCTTGGTTGCCAAAACTTTTACATATTCCTGCTTGCCGGTTTTATGAAGAACGGATTTTTAAACAGTAGCTGCAAAGCTATTTTAAATCAGGAAGCCCCACCAAATGGATATTCTCTAAGGGTTATGGAGTTTCTGAACTTTATTTTCACTACAGTATTTTGTCAGACACCATAGTACTTATCCTGGATAGAAGCTCAGTTAGGAAAACTTCCTTGCAGAATATTAATCACATTTTTAGTATCCTGTTGTATCTTTCTCTCTGCCAGGCAAAAGACCACACACATCCTTCCAACTGTTGCCTGGGGACTTCTGAGCAGCATTCATTTTACTTTCATTGAAGTGACCCCTTTTTCTCCTTTTTAGGGCTCCCTGCCTGGTATCACACACGGGAAGATAAGCAGAGAAACAGAACAGATGGTGACAACAGATGCCATTGCTCATCACAGGTGAAAGGCCATGGCTAAATTCACAATCCCACAACTCCCATGTTTCCCTCAGTCCCCCCAACTCACATATTGTTACAAACACATCATCAGGAGAGGAAGTTGGTTACACTGCATCCTCAGGCCTACACATGAATCTTCCAACTCACAGCAAAGCCAACACCTTAATGAAGCTTGGAATCCATGCTTAGAATTTAAACAGAGCTAATTAAAGTAAAACCAAACTTCCATGTATTTTCTACTCGTTTTACTTGTTGCAGGAACAACTGAGAGCAACTAGCAAAAGGACACATTTTATTTTTTCTTAACTTTGTGTATCTGCCAATATTTTTGTACAGCAGGTTCTCTTTTTAATGTGGTCATTTAGACTGTTATTTGTAAGAGATTTATTATACAACAATATTGTATAATTGATCAATAATATTGAAAACAGAGATAAATGTGTTAACATATTCAGGAGCACTCAGAAGTCCAGCATATGAAACTTACATTAGGCACTGATTTCTACTGTACCTTGTCTCCCTTACTACTCTTTAATACACGAATAATACATATTGAAGCTAAAAGCACTTCAGAACTATTTGCACTGTCCTAACAGCCAGCCTGAAAACTGACAATGAAAAATAAAATGTTTATGTCTCCTGGGAAAAGACTTCATGATTACTGCATGATGCCACCTGTCAAAAGGCAAATACCAAATCCAGCTTCCAGCCAAAATGCCTAGGAAAGACTAAAAGCAAAGAAGAGGGCAAGCCTTAGCAGCCACAGTTCACCTAGTCAGATATTCATGTCCTACATCAGTGATTTTCCAATTTCTCATGTTTGTAGATGCCTAAACATTTTCAGTGCAACCTCCTGTAGAATTTACACAAACTTTTCTCCTCATCTTCCATAAATGTCTTAGAAGTTGTTCAAAGACTCAGTCCCATTAACTCTCCATGAATTCCAAAGATCACATGCCAAAAGCCACAATTAGAAATTCAGCAGCCAAATGAACCATCTTTTAAAGCTGAAAATAACTAGTTTTAGAAGAAAATTTGTGAGGAAAAATTATGGAGGGGGTGGGGAAAAAAACCAAAATTTAAAAACACATACTTGCAATTTCTTTACTGCATGTCAGAACGATTTCATGGAGGTGTCCAGACACTGCAGCAAACTTCTTAACTCCTCAAGGCCAAATCCAATTGTCCTCACTCCACAGTAAGGTCAGATCTCCAAATCTCTTATGGCTGTAATGGACTGCTACTGAAAGTCAATGGCAAGTCTCATGTCAGCTCCAGCAGGCAGAACTGGGAGTGATCAAATCTCTTCCCATCACCATTATGTCTCCATCAAGTAGTTCCTTAAATCTCCAGGTCTAACTGTTATTTTAACAGCCAGATGTCTTAAACAGGCACACTTGAGCTATGAAGCAGATCTTCCACAGATGGGTCCAGGTCCTGCATGCTGACTTTGACTGAATCCTGCGCTCCCTACACTCCCTGCTAGGAAACCTTTAGCAGTTCCCAAGATAGCTGATTTCCTTCACCCAGAAGCTGCTTCATTCACATGTAACTGTGGGAAGTACTATAAGAAATTAAGTAAGATCTCTGCAGTGTAACAGTAAGCATATCTGATCAGAAAAAAATAAAAAAATAAAATAGAAGAAATCAGAAGAAACAAAAAGCTCAGTATGAAGCTTTTACTCATAGGAAGAAAGCATCCATACAATAACCTTGGATTAGCCTTAAAACCTAGAAATGAAAGAGATGTCTGTCTCTGAAAACATTTGTTTTCCTGGTGCTCATTGAATTTTTGAAATATACAGTTACTTTTGCACAAATGTTCATATTGTTCACTTGTTCAATTCATCTGTGTTGGTGATAAAGCCATCATAACTTATCATTTTCTCTAGTCTCAGAATTCAACATTCCACTCCATAATGCCAAATTGGAAAACACTTATGCAACAAAGTAAAAAGTCCCTGAATGCTGTTTATCAAAATAGTAGCATCTGAAAATGAACTCAAATACAGAAAATATGTTGCCATGCTGTCATAAAAATTCACAGCTGCATTACAGACCTGTGGTCTACATTCTCTCAGGGTATCTGTTGAGGTGGGGAAAAAGAACCCCAGCCCAACAATGGAAGACAGGCTAAAAAATCTTCTCCCTGTAATAAAGGAATGAAGACAGACATGGCATCAACCTTGAGCTGAAATGCAGCCACGTTCCTGAACACAGGACAGAGATTTGCTGTCTGTAGTTGCAGCCATTCTCACCATAATCAGTACTAAAATGGCTAGGCTAGTTGCTGTTGCTGTGACTCATCTGGGATATCACCACACTGCAGGAGAAATCCTGCTGTGAACTACAGTCTGTTCAATGTAGGAGTATTACAGTAGCTCACAGAAATTGTTCCAGGGCACTTACAGATGCCAAGATGCATTACTTCTATTACAAACAGTTCAAGTGGAACAGACTGGAGCTACTCATTTGAGTAAGATTTTATTTACTGGTGGTATACATGAAAGAGTTGGGTCTTAGCATCTCTTTTAAAAAAAACCTGCAATTTCTAACACATAGTACACTGCAGATTATAAAATCCTTAAGGATGTTTGAGAACAAGTCCCACTAACTCTTTGTGCACTTAGGTCTTTGTGCCTCTCACTCTTCTGCATCCTATCTGTACTACATGCTTTCTTCATACACTTTCCTCAATCTTCCTCACTTTTTTCCTATTTAGGAAACAATTCTGGATTTCAGTTTTACTGGAAGGATTGTATGATCTGAGATAGAGATCTGTTATGCCAAAAATTCTAGGAGCTGGCACCAACCAGCCTTTCAGTCTAGTGCAATGTTTCTCACACTGAACTCTGTACAATAGGCAACTGAAAAACTGGGAAACAGAAAAAAGACACTAAAAAAACCACACCAAAATTTAGCAAGATACAACACTAAGGAAGACTAAGAAACATACAGATAAGTTATGTTTACAAAGCTATTAAAACAGTGACTGGATCACTCTTATCAATTAAGATGTTGCAGCTCCAGCTCAGCAGGGTTGAGTGCTGCCACCAAGGGAAGCACGCTTTGCCCTGCTGCATCCAAGTCCAAAACTTCTCAGTTCAGTCTTGCAGTGCCCTGGTGGAACAGCAGAAATCAGATGTGCCAGGGCCAAAGTTACTGCAAGTTGCAGTGGAACATGCAAACACTTCATTAATCCTCATTAGTGATTTATGTTTATATGCTAAAATATGACCTGTAGCAAACGAGGAGTTGTCACGTGTTCACACCCACTGTTCCGAAATGGAGGGAAGCCTTTGGCAAGCACGGGGATGGACAGCTGCAGGACTAACATCTTCTAGCACCACTGCAAAACCTGCCACTGAACTGGGGTCAGAGACCAGGAACACTGTCTAACTAGCCAGATGCCTGACCAGCCTTTGGGTAGGTTGAGAACAGATTACAGAGCTCAAGCTGTCACTGTCACCAACACCACAGCCTGTTTGTGTAGGGCATGTGGAAAATATCAACTTCATTAACTTTATCCAATCAAAGACGTCTTCAAGGGGATAGTAATCTGAGAGGGAAAGTGATAAACAAAAGCACAGGGACACAAACTGTTAGACAGAGACAATGCCAGAAAGCTCCAGATGCTAATTGAGGGGCCGTTAAGTAACTGAGGGGTGCGCATGAGGTATGCCCGTGCATTCACTCACAGTTCTCAAGCTGAACTAGCCAGTGACTGGCTCTGGGACCTCACAGGGGTATGAGGTGAGCAGAGTTCATGTTGGTATTTCTGAGGATCCACAAGTGTGGAGTACCTGTGGGACTGTTTGCAATAAACACCAGCAGGACCAGCTGGTGAGTAGAGAACCATGGGGTGGGTAAGGGGATCCAGGCAGGAGTGCTGGGCAGGCAGAGGGGATCACATTAATGCTTGGGGATCCACAAAAGTGCATGTACTTTCACTACTGAATGCCAATCCTTACCAGTGGAAGAGGAGGAAGGGAACCTGGCTGTAACACCACTCCTGAAAGTGTTGTGTGGGGATGCTGTTGAAGACAGCACTCTGCTTCTGGCAGCCTGAGCAGCCACGTCCTCTGTGTGTGTGTGTTCCTGGGGTACCTGTTTAGCCTTGCTGCTGGTCAAACCTCTAAATAGGAAAGCAGTTGTCGTGTCCATCATCTGGGAAGGAGACCTCTAGGTTTTAGGGCACCTCAGGCTGGGCTCCAGCAGCCAGGAAAAACTGTCAGGCTCTGGAGATGCTGGATGGAATAGCTGCTCATAACATCCCATAATTGTTTGCTTAAAGCTGATTTGTAGATGGCCTGCAATACTACAGTCAAATGAACATTTCCTAAGTAACAGCCCTTCTTTACATGACCCATACTACCAGCTTCCCATTAAGAAAAAAATTTAATTCACATTCATAGTCTTAGCTCACTGCTCCTGGAACACTGCTGAGGATTTTGAAATAAAATACAAAAGCAATCCATCTTATCCCTCCCAGCAGAAAGACAGTGGTAAAGCAAATAAAGTGGTAAAGTTTTTATAAGTAGAGGCATGGCATAAAAACTAAGATAAACCCATACTTTGTTTTGTCACCTAGTTATAGGAGTGTTACATGAACTAATCTTCAGTTGAGAAAAAAGGTTGGAAAGGAAGAGGTATGGAAGCCATCAAATTCTAATGTTAACTTTCTTCTTCAGGTTTTCTGCCAATCCTTCACCTCCATTTCCCCATGCTCTGCATAATTTTCAAGTTATTTGTCTTATCAATTAGACATCTGAATGCCTATATGTGCCTTGAAAGCACACAAAAAGACAAAAGGTTACATCTTAAGTTCAAGCAACAGGAGGCTGCCATCAATTTAAATGGGATCAGAATGTTATATGGAATTCAGAATTATTTTTTTTATTCCTAGTAATTCTTGATGTGTGCCTTGCTGCCTTTCAAGATGATTGCTGCTATGGTTTATTATTCATATGCTTAGGAGTCTTTAGAGGTGTTCTTAAATCTGAAGATATCAGATCTTGTTTTTCATTCTTAAACATTCATGCTTCAGCATTAAATTGGCTTATTAAACAATATGATCATCATTATTGTGGAACTTGAAAACACTGATCGTTTTATAACCTTAAAAAATAAAAGATCCATTTTAATTTACCCACAGGAATTATGGGAACTTAAATTATTATTTCTATAGTGATAGAAGTCTGCTTCATGTTTATAAATTTAGCATAAACTTCTACAGACAGCCTGATTTGTAAATAGCTGCTTATCTGCACTTCTTTCTTTGTTTTAGAATCACAAGAATTTTATAGCAAATTCATCAGTTATTGCATCTTGTACGCAAAATAAGATTATAATCTTACAAGCTGGATGCAGAATTTGTTCAGAAATAAAATTCTTTTAATCCACCTAAATCCTGGAATTCCCTCCATTAAAATCAGTGTGATTTTTCATGTAGCAAACAGCTGCTAAAACTGGCAAAAATTTGCAGAGCTGAGGTCAGAGTACCATAGCTTTTCATTTTGCTGCTTGGCAGTTAGAGAAAAATTGTCATTCCACAGAAACTGGCAGATCTAATTATATGTATAATTTCATATGGTTTTGCTTATCAAAGAAACACGTAAGCTGTATGATTTTCTAAGCTGGTATTTTAGTTTATTTGTAGGATTAACACTTTGACTAACCGTAACAAATTAATAAGAGACACGTGGCCAAAAAGTGGAAGAATTATTTTTATAGGTAGTCCTGCTGTGTAAAATTTCTTCCATTTTCATTTATGAAAATAGTTCAGCTCTTAAGCTTTTAGCAGCAGTAACATACGCAGTAAAAACAGCACCTATGAGCTCCTTTCTGTATCACAGACTACAAAAATAAAATACAGTAAATCACATCTCAAAAGAGAACCACAGAATCATAGAATGCTCTGAGCTGGAAGGGACCCTCAAGGATCACTGAGTCCAGCTCCTGGCCTTGCACAGCACCATCCTCAAGAGTCACACCATGTGCCTAAGAGCAATGTCCAAATGCTATTTGAACTCTGTCAGGCTGGTGCTGTGACCACTTCCCTGGGGATCCTTTTCCAGTGCCCAGCAACCCTCTGGGTGACGAACCTTTTCCTGACACCCAACCTAAACCTCTCCTGACACATCTTCAGGCCATTCCCTCAGTCCTGTCACTGGGCACCAGAGAGAAGAGAGCAGTACCTCCCCTGTTATACCTTCAGTGTATTATTTTTTCCTTGCCTGTATATATTTCTTATTTTCCTAGTAAATTCAATTTAAAAATTGCCTTTGCCTCCCTAACTGGTGACTGTAGAGAACACAGATGCTGCCTCTTCTTTCCTGCAGGCACGTCTGTGTATATGCTTCCAGCAAATGTAATATTACCTTCACTCCCCTGAACTTCCCCTAGATTTTAATTTTCTATTATGGTGCATCAACTATCCTGAGGAGTTGTTCATATTCAAATTAATTGAGAGGTGCATTCAGCAGCGTATTTTCATGCTCAGCAAGCTGACTCCAGTTAAGTATGGTATGACCACAGAGGAAAATATTTTCTCTGAATATCTTTTTAATCTAGGCCTGTCATATGCTTCTGTACTCTAAAAGCCTTATTTTGGCTTGCTCCCAGTGTTCTCTTGAAACAAAGCCCGGTCCCTTTGTGGTAGATAACTTGTCAGTATGTTACCATACATGTTCACATCTGAGAAACAGGGTTGGTCACTTCTTCACTTCCGAAGAGGAACCAGGAAAACTCATGTTTTATCAAAGTCACTGTAAGATGTTGACTATCAGAATGATATTCTGCCATTTATAGATAATGCCTACCATTGCCTCATCTGCCTTCAAAAACTGTTTCAGAGTGACCATAAAGGCTTTATCCAAAGCAACCTTATGACACAGCAAGGACTGAAGTCCACTATGTGTGTTCTGAAGTCCACTATGTGTGTTCAGTATAAAGTAGACTGCATGAAAAAAAAAATGCAACCAAGTAAAACAAGACTAGGAGAATAAGGATTCTATGAAAATACTAACTCACTTTAGATTCTCACTGATTTCCTTAGCACTATATGCTTCTCTTCGTCTTTTATTTCATAAGCCACTCATTTGTTCCAAGGCCTTAGGAGTTTTACTCAGCACAGCACTGGACAGATTTTTGGTCAAGAAGCTGAACTTCTTGTTACGTTCATTAATGTATGGTGTAAGTGCACAGTGTACAGGTTTTACAGAAGTAGATAGAAATAAGATGTATTTTTTGTTTAAACTACATGTACCAAAGGATAGCGTACCTGTATATTAGTACAGATGTACTAATAATCAGTGCATGTGGAGCTTTCAGCAAATAAAAAGTGACTAAATTATTACTTTCAGATAAAACAAGGGAGTTTACAGATAAATCCAGCATGTATTATTAAGTATTTCCTACATTAAGAGCACTTTTACAACAATCATTGGATACTCTCTGTCATCCAGCCTTTGAACAGACACTCAGGAACTTTTGTGCAGACCGTAAAGAGTCTCTTCCCCTTTTATGATCAGCCAGAATTGCAGCCACTGGGCATACCAACACCACGCAAACAAGTGCAGTAAACTGAACTCTGAGCTGCAGACAACAAAATCCAAAACAAAGCACCGTGCAATGCTGCTTGCTTGGGCCGTGAAAGCAGAGAAGCACATCCTGCTGCCTTGGATGCAACATCACTTTTCTAGCTCTTTTTGCAGCGGTGCTGTTTTCCCCAGATGGCATGATGCTGGTTAAGCAGCTAACAAAACCTGTGACACTGTAATGTGCAGATGCAATCAACTTTGTGTTGAGCAGCTTGTTATTAGCTGAAGGGCTCTCATGAAAACCAATAGCCCTGCCCTCCAGGCACAGGTACCAAGCATTGCCGTTTGTCTGAGGAAGCTGCATCCTAGCGAAAGTACAGGAGAAAATTAGTCCACATGTCTGTCCTTGCATTTCGAGAGCCAGTGCTTCTTTTTCTCCACATTCATCCAAACAGAATTATCTTTTAGCATAACTCCGTGTGTGTGGCTGACAGAGCCCAATTTCTAATGACCACATGATTAATTGGAATGTGAGATGCACAGTTCCAGGGGAAGATCTTTATGAAAGGTCCACTGCAGACTACTTACTATTTTGTAGTGATTTGACAACAAATCATTTCCACTAGATTGTGGAGAAGTGTACTGAGTCAAAATATTTCTGACTGCAAAGATTTGTCATTTACTAAGAGACAAATGATGGACTAGAGTATACAACTGTCAAAATATTTAAATCATGTGCCATAATATAAATCCTTAGATTTTCAGGAAACCTGCATAAAAGTAGACCATGAATGTATATTTTTACTCACTATGAAAAACTTTTATGTCTGCATATTAAGGCTGCTTGATGTCCTTTCTGTAAAATCTTTCACTTCCTCTGCCATCAGCATCTCAATTTAAAATGAAATCATTGCTAATGATCACTACAGTCAGATATACTCTAGATGAAGGGCTTTTGCTGTTAAAGTCAAACTGAGCATAATGAAACCTCCCATAGCTCACTGAAAAAAAAAAATTGATCTGGAGTATGACTCACCTCTCTTTCCCTAAGCATTATAATGAAGAAACAGTTATGAAAATCTGTCATTCTTTGGTAATTCTTGTATTTTCCCTACTGATATTTTTCAAGATTACCCACCAAAGATACTGAGCCTCTTCAGTATTTTTACTTGTACCTCACTCTGCACTGACACCTTTGGTTTCCAGGAAAGACGAAATTTAGAACTAACTAGATAGCTGTAGATCTAAATTATTTCCACATATTTTGCTTTAAAAGATGATCTGAGTCTGCAATTTATAATGCATAAAACTGCATATAAGAATGAATCATGATGGCTTCACAGAACCTGGTCCAGCAGTCCAGCTGATTCTGTCACCTACCACAAGAATTTGTAAAATGACTATTCTAAATGGCCCTGCCTCTCTTCTTTCCTGTGATACACTGTATTCTGTATCATTGCAAGGAAATAGTTTCCTTTTCTGAAGTCCATTTAAAATGCCAAGTTAACCAGTTACTTGGTTATTTTTTTTGTAAATTCTTCTTTGTAATTTTGCCAGAATTTAATAGCTTAGGCCTTTTATGAAGCTGCATCTGATGTTTCTGTGAAAACTTCACCAAAAACTGGTTGCTTGACTGCTAAATGAGATTGGTGGAAAATATATAGCAACAGTGACATTCTTATTTTTAACTGCTTATTTGAAAATCTGAAACTTCTTACATACATATAAATTCTAGGCTGATTGTTGGTATAACTGGGACATGAGTTCTGTGATCTGTTCAGGCTCTACAGTAACATGAAAGTACAGGATACACACACAAAGAATAATGATCTATTCTGTAAAATACCATTTAAAGAAAAATGTATCACAAACCCTTTCTTTATGCAATATAGATTTTGCAGACTAACAGCTCAGTCCTCCATTATTAACCAAGACACCATATTTAAGAGTGGGGATAATTCTGAATGTTTCACATAATATTCTGTCAATCCTTCTCGTATAAATTATTTTTATTGTAAAAAAGAGTTAAGTCAGAACTGCACAATCAAATTAAATTATGAATCTGGTCAATACCAAAGTTTACTCATATTAAATCATGAAAATCAGACTTTGAGCCCAGTTCTAGACTCTGCAAATACTAAGGATCTGTTGAAGTCCAAGAGTTTTGGGTAGCAAATGAGAATTTTAGAACAAACAAGATATTTCTGTTATTCAATTATGCATATGAAATTCTGGTTCCACTGAAAGTAACAGTAAAACTTTCCATGATTCTTCGAGACCACCACATCACGGGTTGCTTTGACATGTGAACAAAGTGAGAAATCTTACCCACATTTTGGTCTAACCTTGCAAATACACAAGCAACACAGTAATTCTCGATAGTATTCTCAATAGGTGCTAGTGCAAACTTTTTCTATTTGTTAGTTATCCCATAAACAAGTCAAACAATTTTCTTCACCAACAGTGTGTTCGGTAATATTTACCTTCTTTGTTAAAATTACTAACACATTATTTTGCTTATGAAATATGGATTCCCTCTTTACACTGTTTATTTGAGATAGTATTTGCATGAGATACTAGACGGATTAAGTATGTTTAAAAATCATATTTCATTCATAGTGATCCAGACCACGTTGTCATCTATTTTATTTGTTTGGGAAAAACTGGCATGTCTAACCTTCCTTTTCTCAGGGTCTACCAGTGGGGCAGTCCAACACCTCACCAAGAACAAAACACAAATGTCATAACATCCTAATGATCTGTCCTCATCAGTTCCTTGGAAAGAACCTCCAAATCCCACACTTGAGGCTTAACAGTGGACAAGAGTAACTGAGACTCAGCCAACAGGAGTTGCCTGTAAGAAAGAGAAAAAACTCTTTTACAGTGACACTTCTTCCTTTTGGGTCGCCTTCCAGCAGCAAAGATATCAAAGGTGCTAGCCAGCAAAAAGGGCAATTTTCCCAGGGAAAGAAAGAGCATCCTTGCTAACTGTCCTGCATGTGCCACCCTCCTCTCCAGGGCAAACTTCTCATTTAGCCCTATAGTAGAGAGGGTGTCTCCCTGTCTTCCCAGTCATGTCCCCAGAATCTCATGGAAATAAAGGACCTTGCCACCTAAAAGCTCTGTCACTAAATACCATGATGATAAAATATATCCTTAAATATTTAATCACAGATTTATTTTGTTCAAAGTTAGCCTGGCAATTAGTCATACAATGGCTCCAGCACTAGCAACCAACTGTTTTTCTGACCGGTACCATTTTCTAAACAACACAAGCAGTTAATTACTGCCTCTTACTGACAGATGTCTCCAGATAGTCAAAAGTCAAGCCAGGGCACAGAATTAATACCAGTGTCACACATGACACTCCATCTGTCAGAAATATATTAGAAAAGTAGCCCTGATGAACTTCTTGCAATATTAGGCGACACTGGTAATGAAAAAAATTATTTTCCAAAAACAAGATATTTTAAGACAAAAAAAAGGAATGTCAAACTTTCAGCTATTTTTCCTTCAATTCCCAGAAGTAAGGCTCAGGCTCTCCTGAAGAACTGCTGAACCAATGCACAACCAGGAATTCAGGCAGGGAATTTAACAGGGCAGAAGTCACAGCCTTTGCAGAAGCGTTAGACAGACAGTGAACTTCACCTCCACAGTCAGTAAAGGTGTCTACAGACTGCTTCACATCTAGCATGGCTCTAACTCTATCTATCTATACTCTATCTATCTATCTGTTTATCTATTTCTATCTCTATCTATCTCTATCTCTGTTCAACTACTTGGCCCCACAATGTTCAGGCTCATTTTTACATGCATATAAACCAAAATCACATACTCTTAAATCACAGAACCATGGAATAATGTAGGCTCCAAAGTTAGATCACATATGCAATTCACATTGATTTTCCTATAAACTGCAAAGGCAGACAAAAGAAAGACTGTTATTTCAACTGAGAAACAGTTCTGAAAATGCTGAAATGATTCAGCTGTGTAGGTCATGTAAGACACACAATTCAAGTCTTTGTTAAAATGATGAAGAATATTACGTAACTGCTTGTATGCCACTTTGTACAATAAACCTTGCTCCTCACAACTCATGGCATGACAGCTGCCCCTGTTCTTACAGGGTTTGTTACAATTATCCCATCTCATATGGAAACACACATCCAACAGACACCATGTCCCATACTGTATTAGCTCAGGCATCACCAAAGGTACTGAATTTTGTTAGAGAGGCTTACCAACACCAATCTACTTCTGCCAAACACAAACAATGCATTAGAGGCATGAAGTGTCTGCAAAATTTGCTTCTGCTTAGACACATTTTTTTCATTCACTACGTTAAAATAAACTTTACCCAAGGAGGTGCATGCTGGAGAACCGCAGTATCTCCAACATGTGTTTATCCATACAGTTGGAGAGAGCTGCCTAAAGTAAACAGCTGGGCCATTATGTTTGTCTATATAACAAGCTTACATTAAACAGTTCATAATAATATGTTTGATGGAATTTAAATCCCTCTAGAGAAAAGCACTGTTTAGCCACAAACTTATGACTGACTGTTCAGCCAAAAAATATGTATATGCATGGATATTTTAGGCCAGAGAAGATAATTTTCTTCTACATACATAAGCAAGGAAATTCAGTTCTGATTTCTGTATCAAGTCTGTAACTCCTCCCTGAATTACTTATTTCAGAAAGATAGTCTTGATTTTAACAGAAACAACTCAGCTCTTAGAAGATACTTAAATTCATTCTTTTCACTGTTAGAAATGTTTCCAATTTCAATTGTTATTTTATTTGTAGTTTCAATATTTTGATTTCCAATACATTTTGGTGCACGACGTCTTCTAGGATTAATGATACCAACAGATACCAACATTCGCAGGGCTCTTTCCACTCATGGTATATAATACTGATTTGATTTTGCATAGCACCTGTCATTCAAATGTCCCAAAAAATCCTCATGGGAGTGTAAGAATGGCATACTTCCTACAGAAATATCCCTATTTTGCAGCCAGGCAAACTGAAGGAAAAGACACTAAAGATCATAATCTCCAAAGGGATGAAAATAACATGGGAGCAAGGTTTCTATGCATTTCTGGGGAGGCAGGGTCAGACAAGCTGTCCAAAGTCACAGGCCAACTCTGGCAAAGCCAGGAACAAACCCCTCATTGCCTGTGCTTCCACAACACAACTGTGATCTGAATACATTATCTGTAGAAACTGCTGTACAAATTTCAGGTGTACAACTCTGTGTGTGAAACAGCTCAGAAACACACTACAGATTTAATACTGATATTTCAATTACAGCAAGAGTACAAACTGTCCAGCAACAGGAATGCAACAGCTTTTACACCACTTCAGCAAACTGGCTGCTCTTAGCCCTTTCCATACAAGACACTTTAAGCCTAATGAATCACAAACACCAATATTCACAGCAAGCCCAAATTTGCCTTGGCAGCTGCTGAAACTCTGACCTGTGGCAGAGAAAATGAAGACCTCAGCCTGGCAGTTCAGTCCCCAGTGACTGTGTGTCAATGGAAGCGTGCACACTCGTCGCTTCTTTTCACATGTGAACCTGGGAGGAAGGGTTTTTTTCTGGATCAATGAATACTGCTGAGTAGATGAAAGAACTTAACAGGT
The DNA here is from genome assembly GCA_013397155.1 of Irena cyanogastra. Taxonomy (NCBI): domain Eukaryota; kingdom Metazoa; phylum Chordata; class Aves; order Passeriformes; family Irenidae; genus Irena; species Irena cyanogastra. Next base: position 33,429 of record VWZV01017377.1, on the reverse strand, counting down.
TTTCTCCAAAATGCAGCCAATAGCTATCGGAGTGTATTCTGAGAGGAGCTTTATTAGGCATAGATCTCTTACTCTCACAGCCTTATGTCATAGAAAGCAGCAGGTCAGACCACAGAAAATTAGCATTTCCAACCACAGGAAACGGGGTTGCAGAACCCTAAGGAAGAAAGCAAATTCTCAACATATCTATATAACCTTTCCTATAACTCCAATCTTTACTGCTGAAGCACAAAGAGATGTAAAGGTTACTGATATTTTACTACTGTTCTTGAAATGAGGTATATAGGCTTTCATGAATGGTTTGGGGTTTTTTTGGTTTTTTTTGCAGAATGAACATGTCACCTCCTGAAATCTACTGGCCACAGAAAGTATTCAGTTCCCATGTTAAGGCTTTTCTAAAAGTTCTCTAAAAAGTGTTTCTCCTGGACTAGAAGAGACATCTTGCCCATTATGTCGCCATTAAGAGTTTGAATACCACTAATAAGAAAACTACACATCACCTTAATATGTTGATTAACTTGATTAACCTATCATATGGTTCATAATACTCTATTATAATAAAAGAAATTAGATAGAAAAAAAATCTCTTCTTACAAATCTGAACTTCCAAAGTTCATTCTACTTCAGGCATGTTACTCATATAATTTAGAAATTTAGAACACAGACATTTTAAAATCCAGCTGATAAAAACACATGTTCAAGGACATTAAGACAATAACAACAAAAAAAATACCACCTTAACATGGCTTAGATAAACAAGAGTGTCATCTATGCAGAAAGCACATTCTAGAAGGCTTTGGGGGTTTCCCAGGATGGCAGCTTATTAGCAAAAACTGATTGTCATGGCTTTGAACTAAAACACTTCTAGCTGCTGAGAGCTGTTTTGGCTCGCTTGTGTAATAAAGGCATAATTCACAGAAAATATTTTTGACATTTTTGGGCCATGTAGGAACCAGCACTAGGCCCACGACTACCTAACATACTGAATGACATCCTAACCTTGTTGAAATACATAAGAAATCTGCCTGACTTCACATAGCCAGGATCTCAAGACAACACCAGAGCAACAGTAACCAAACAAGAATAATTCAATCTTTTTACAGTGTTCTTGAGCTCACAGCTGGAAAAGAGAATTTTTGACTGTCATCATCCAATACTCAATCTTTAATATGTAACTCTCCACAACTTTTACAACATATATGAAAGCTTCCATTAAAATCGAGGATTTATACTGATGCAAAATGTAACAATAGCAAAGAATCCAAATTCTTATGTCTTTGCTGACCTGTATAATTTATACAACTCTAAAAATTAGCTTTGGAGGAGTCATTCAGTGTCCAGCTCCTAGCTGTGTGCATCCTAGATATAAGCAAAGCCATTACCATTTGATTCCTGATTACCATTACCATTTACTGCTCTGATGTAGGAAAAAGCAAAACAGGAGATGTGAAGCAAAGGAGGATAAGATGGACCTCCTACACTACAAAGAGAAGCAAGAGCATTGCATGGACACAAAAAACCTGAAGGATTTAAAGGACTGTTTCACAGAGGAACAGAGTAAGTCAGTAATTATCACACCTTACATATAACACCATGTCCATGAGATTGTTACGTGTTTTACTACACTCTGGTATCTTGTCTACATCTATACAATACAGGAGTGGCTTGAGTTCACATCATAAAGTAGGGCTACAGCATTAAGGTGCTTCTGCAGTTATTCTTTGAAGCAAACAAAAAAAGCAGAGCCTCCTTCCATATGAAGCAAATCCACTATCTAATTTCATTTTTTTAATGAAGAGAGGTGCAATAGTTGCACAAATTTCCCAGTCTTGTCCCAAGATACAGATATAGATAGGTATAGGTGTAGATAGATATATATATAGATGCACACACCCACACACAAACATATATATACACTCACATATGGAAAAAGAAGTTTTACTTGAGGAAAACAAAAATTACTGTCATATGAACAAGAAGAGCCACATTAGATTCAGACAAACATTCAAATAATGCAATAATAGCTTGTCTACATAGTCATGCTTTTTCCATGCTCCTTCAAGAGACAGAATGTGGAGAGTTGCTGCACTATAAATATGCAGTCTGTCTCTGTAAAAACAAACAAAATCCGTATCAAGAATGAGCAATAAAAAAGTTTTACAATAAAGTATCCTGAAAAGTAAAACACAAGCCAAATATAAAATTATAAACAGAAGCCATTCATCAACTTCAATTTTATCATTCTCCCAAAGCTGTAACATGAAGTTGTATAATCTTTTGGGTTTTGATGGAATCCAGCATCGTTTTTCTGTCTGTTTTTCAGATCTCTGCTGCAGCTCATATTTTCTGTTTTTACAGTCTGATCATGATGACTGATAATCCTTCTGAAAAATCTGTTTAAAGCAAGGTATGCTCAGCAACAGTCATCCCTTTTGCACACAATGAGCTTGTTAAATCACAGCCACACGGTTTTACATGTGACGTACGTGAAAGTGATTTTAAACACTTTTTCAACCATTTCTATTGCTTTGACTAAGTCTCAAATTCCACTTTTAAGGAAAACCTCACTGCATCTAAAACAGTAAGAAATGTACACAGTAAGATCTGTAGACATTTTCTGTCTCATCCTCTCTTTGATGTTGCTTTCTGAGAAGGTAATTTCCTATCAAGGTGAGATTTTAGGCACAGGAATTGTAGAAACCTGCCCAGTATCTTACCTTCAAGGTCCATGTGATTACATGCTCAAAACCTCAGCTTTTGAGAAAACAAATTGTCTCAAGATCTAGATAAAAAAATCTTGAAAACCTGAACCTCATGCTCATCTTATCTCTGTGAATACCCAATCCTGCAGACCATCTGTCTACCTTCCATATTGTCAGTCAGGGTATGTAGGTTGGAGCGTGGCTGGAACACCCCCCCAGGATATGTTACCCATAGCACATCAGCCACAGGACATCACAGTCTGAAAGGCAGAAACAAGGTGAAAAGAAGACAAGAAGCGGTACAAACATGCATATGACCACGCTAAGGACAATCTTTCAGAACAATGCAGCTGTTGAAGAGAAGCTTTCAAGTTGAATGTTTCCAAAGAGTTCTAAAGCTACAAACCTCTGGAGAACATCAGGCACAACAGATCAGACCCCTTTCTTAGGCCCTTTAACTGCTCTGTCAAAGCCTCTGCTGTCACTTCGGAAGACCTGAGCATTATTTCTACCAAGTTTTTTCTCTTCTAAATTGCTAACCTTGGCAAATGCAAACACCTCATTATGCCTTGTGGGTTTATTGAAAGACATGAAAGAAAGCAATGTTATGATATTAATGCCACACATACTTCCAGCCACACTACATAAGATCCACTTCTTCCAGTCACTCAGATAAGAGCCTCCCTACTACCTGACTAAGTATATTATTTGCAGAAATTATAGTCTTGTTGCTGTAGAGTAATTGATGTTTGTGGCTGTTGCTGTACTACTGACCTAGCCATTGATCTACATTCTGCCTTCATAACACCATTATATTCACAGTCCTGCAGTTGTCAAGGTAAATTGTGTCAGTTTGTGTGAGTTTTCTGCTACAGCACACAGCTACTGAATGCCTGTAACTGAATCAAATGTAGGTGACTAAGCACAACAATGAGACTACTAATATAAAGCAACCAAAGAACCCACATAATAAACATTACCCAGACCTCCAAGCTTTAGGTCTAACCTGAGAAGCCACAAGCCTCTGGGTCCTAGAAGAGTTTCAGCCACATACTTCTGGAAATACGGGTATTCCCAAGCACAGTCTTACTGTTGCAAGGGCAACATTCTCAACTAATTTCAGAGCACATGACTCATCAGAAAAGTCTTCCAATCCAAATTTCCATAACATCAGCACCCTCTCCAAGGGCCTTCTGAATTTCAGACTGGTTTAACCAGACTCTCTCACTTTCCCCATCTGAATTCACAGTCTGCTGTAGCAGACCTTTTGTATTTTCCTTTTTTCTTCCCCAGTTCCCCAGTAAATGCTTCTTCAACTGTGAGAATAGCTAGATTAGGGAAAAAAGCTCCAAATTGAATTCTGAAGCCCATCTCTTCAGGCACAAGGTTTAACAAAGCCATATTTAACCTGATCATGCTGATCTTGGCTTTTTAAGGAGTTTTAAGCAATGTGTTAGGCCCATTTCCCAAGCACTCAATATTCTCAGCTGAAAATTACCTCCTAAGCACAAACCTGAAAACCAAGATGACAAACCTTACTCAGAATAAAATTTTGCCTAGTTAAAATTAGAATATTCTATAAAAGAGATAAAGAGTTTTCCCTGAGTCTAGGTCTAAACTCTGGAAGGAGGGACTGCAGAGACTAAGGCTCACACAGACTACATTCAGCTCCACATTCTTCCTTTGGAGTTCACCTGCCTTAACACAGGGTAAATACTTGGTAACATGCACACTGATAAAAATGGTTGTGAAAGCAAAGATTAGGTACTCTCAAAATTCTTTGGAGAAAGTAGGAAAAACCACGATGGTCACATGTCATGAAGTCATAGAATCATGTAGACTGGAGAAGACCACAGAGATCCTGAGTCCAACCGTTCGTTACCTTAGTGCTGATTTCCAAGTCCACCACTAAACCATGTCTCTACATGCCACATCAACATGCTTTTTAAATACCTCCAGGGATGGTGAGTCAACCACTTCCCCTGGCAGCCTGTTACAATGCTTGACATGCCTTTCAGTGGAGATATTTTTCCTAACATATAATCACACACTTGCATTCTATAAAAGCTGCACAACAAAACATTAACAGAAAGCTATACTACTTCATCTGGGCCCAGCCTCCCATAGTCTAAATCTGACTCTGTGATAATCTTACATTTTTTACAGGAATTATGTAATATATGTAATGCCATCTAGTCATAATCTCTGAATTTCACAGGGAGAAACCAACCAACCAAACACCAATCTAACTGAATTTAAAAGTTCACAAGATTAAGAACTTAAATAAAAAAGAACTATGGTCTCAGCTATAACTTCTTTTCATTACCATTTCAACTGTACAGCCAGTAGGACAATAAAAAAATTACAAACTGGCATTCTGCAAAACACAGCATTGCTTGTCCTTAATCAGTAAACGCTTCTGTGTGTAATTTAATTGGTATGCATACTGGTTGCAGGCTTGGATTGGACCCGTGTCCTTCTAATATAATATAGACTACTGAACTATGTTCCAGCAATGTATGCAGCTATTCCACCATGGGGCACCAGTTAATGAGGCCATGTCCTAGGAGAACAGTATTGAATTAGCAAAAGAATGGCAATAAATTCAGAAAAGGCGTCTGCAAAGTAATTTCAGAAAAAATGTCTTCCTGGCAAAGAGCAAAGCAAATACTTTGTAGGGGTTATAGGAAGGGTTTGAGGAAAGCACTTTGGCACTGAATTAATGTAAAGTGATTCTACTGCTCTAAAGTCTATAAACTGTATTGTATTAACAGGCAAGACAGGACTTCCCAAGAAGAGTCTGTTAGCCTCTGAATGTTTATCATAAATATCTGCTAGCCATTTTTGTACAGGCTATTATTACCAGGCAAATAAATGTGACATTAAGAAACTGTCAGCTAGACGTTTGTGTGTAAGTTTTGTGCTTGTTTGGCAAATCTCTTGTAATCCATTTGAAAGTATGGTCACAGTATCAGTCAAGTTGGAAGTGACCACAGTTGGTCATCTGGTCCAACCTCTTTTCTCAAGCAGGAGAAGATGGCATAGGATTGTGTCCAGACAGTTCTTCAATATCTCCGGTAAGGGAGACTCCACACCCTTTCTGGGCAATCCATTCCAGCGCACAGTCACTGCACAGTAAAGAAATTCTTTCTCCTATTCAGGTGGAACTTCCTGTGCATCAGTTTCTGTCCATTGCATCTCATCCTAGCGCTTTGTGGTTTGCACCACCAAGCAGAGCCTGGTTCCATCCTCTTGGAACCACCCTTTAGATATTTATACACATTGATGAAGTCCCCTCCCAGTCATCTGTTCTCAAGGCTGAACACGCCCAGTCCCCTCAGCCTTTCTTCATAAGAGAGATGCTCCAGTGGCCCAGTCATCCTCACAGCCCTCCGCTGGACCTGCTCCAGGGGCTCCATGTCTCTCTTGTACCAAGGAGCCCATCACTCCCCACTACGCCTCACTAGGGCTGAATAGAGGGGCAGGATCCTCTCCCTTGTCCTCCTGGCAATGCGCTTCCTAATGCACCGCAGGATTCTGTTAGCCTTCTTCGCCACGAGGTGGCCACTCTCTTGGTGTCCTAGTACATTGTTCCACCACGTCCACAAACTCTGTGTATCCAATGTTCCAAATTCCATTTTCCATATTACTGAAGTTACTAGTGAGATAGCAAACTGACATCAGATTTCTTCTAACATAATTAAAGCAGACAATGTCTTCCACATATAGCTTCTAACACACTACTTCTATTTAAAATCTGTGTATACTAGGATCATTGTAGTGAGATAGTTTCGGCTGAGATGGAAAAACATTCTAACAAGTCATGGATCTTGTGCTCAGTACTGGCTGGTGTGTCCCCAGGCATAGGCTCATGTGGTGGGACCCACCACGTCTCTTTCACGCTACCACAAGGATGCCAGGGACATTTGTGGTTAAGGTCAGCTAGCACCCTCGTAGGCACTTAGCAGGTTCAGTCCAGAAGCTCTTTCAAAACAGTCAATTTGGATATGGCCATCTGAAAGATAGTTTAACACCCACACAGAGCCAGACCACTCTGGCTGAACTCATGGCCATAAAACATGTCTTGGCTTAATTACTTTCTTTACACAGATACAGCAAAAACATATCAGAAAGAAAAATCTGTGCAAGTAGAGTAGCTAAGTATTCACAATAAATACCAGTTAATTATCCAGCATTTGAAGGATGTTCTCACTGTGCTTATTGTGCTCACTGGTCTTCTGTGAGACAATGACAAATTACATACATCAACATGGCGATAACTTTTGGGTTTAGAGCATTAGTCCGCTTGAAAATGAAAACAACAGTTCACCTAACTATCAAGTACTTCAAAATGCAGTTTCTATCTTTGTAAGCAAACTATCCTTCATAGCTCCCTTTCCTTTCTTATGTCTGTCTGAACTGATTTACTTACAGTGTATTTTCTGGAAGAAGTGTTTAACATCATTTTTGCAGAACATTTTACTTACCACACAACAAAGACAGTTCATTTAAAATGCATTTCAGTGAGACAAGAATTAATCTCTTCATTTTCCAGTCTGATTTTCCATTAGATGCTCCAAAAGAGAAATACCACCACATCTTTTATTCTTACCTCCATCATTTCTTTCCATTTATAACACTGGATGTAGCATAATTTCTCTTTAGAAATGCAACTTACTATAGCTCATCCTTTTTCTGTCTTCATTTTTTTTTCTATCTTCAATATTTCCATTTTGTGTTTTGCTCTTTGTTCCCCTTTCCCTTCTCCCTCTCCTGCTTTCTTCCTTTTTTTTTGTCTGTTTTCTGTCATCTACTTCTTCCTACAAAAATAATAGTCACACCTCAGGTGAAACAAGCCAACTGGTAAATACACAAAAATTTACAGCAAGAGGCAGACCTCTGCCAAATCTCAAACTGTGTCAGGTTTATTCAGTTGACCCCACCACGACATCCATGTCAAGAAAGCACACTCGCAGAGCGCGTCCCTTTTTCCAAGCAAAGGGCTGCCTCACACCAAGTTTGTCTAGCACAGGACCATACAAAAGACAGCAGCTAGAGCAGCTGTTATGTACACCGTGTGCTCCAAGGAACAGCCCCTGGGAAAGCTTGTTTGCTGCAGTAAATTGCTGCCCCAACACACAAGGCTGCTTTCATCCCTCTTTACAAAGGAATAGTTACACATCACCCATGTACATCACATATGATGTGATATGCCTTTGTTACTTTGAATTACCCAAAGGAAAGAGACAACTCCAGGATTTGGAGCAAGAATCTTACACCAGATGGATGGACAAATAACAGCACTTTTTCTCATTTAATACATAGCAAAATGGAAGTGATAAAATTAACTAGATACAAACTCATTCTTCAAAAATGTGCAACTGATTACACATAAGCAGAGCAATTTATTCAGACCCATTCAGATGGAGAATGTGAAAAAAACCCTATATTATTGTTACCATTATGACACCAAATTCAACATACTAAGTGACATTTATAACAGGCTTCTAATTAATGTGCTTTTATGGTGGTTTAAATTGACAGAAAATTACTTTTGAAATTTCCCCTTTATTAGAAAAAAGAAGTATGACTACTGTTTGAAAGCTCTAAAAAACTCGGTTTGATATCACATTCACGCTCTGAGCTAATGCTACAGATTTTTAGGTATCAAAGCACAAACCTCTACTACTTAAAGAATTAAGTGAAACTAACCAATTGTCAAAACTGATAGGCTATCAGCATCCAACTGGATCAATGCTTTGTTGAAAATGTTCTTCCGATTTCACAGCCAGCATGAATGGAGTTTCAACTGACCCAAATTTCAGCACTTTTTATGAATGGGTTTTAAAACAACACTGGGATGCTCAGGCCAACTCTATCTCTGAAACAGGAACTAGAAAAAACAAATTCATATAAAAAGGGATTTTTCCTCTTTCCTTCTGCTTTGTCTTTAAACTAGTTCCTACAAAAAGTAACCTATGCTATATTTTACATCTCCTGAGATTTTTAAAATTTGATTTATTATTGAGTGTATCTAAAGCATTCTTCATTAAAGTGACAAAATCCTGTTTTTCCTGATTCAGTAAAAGCTTCATCATTCAGCTTAGTGAGGAAAAATTAAAAGACAATTTAGAGAAATATCTCTGTTATTTCTACTTATTTCAATTGAAGGAAAATGGTAATACTTCCAACAAAAGGAACAATTCCCATGGCATATAAATAATAACAAGATGTTGCTATAGACAGACACAAGAGAGTAAAGTGAAAACCATTTACATTTCACGTAAGACATTTCAGAATCTTTACACACAAAAAGGTAGTTTATTGCTTTATTTTCCACAAGTCTGTTTTCCCTGAAAATCTCTGTTGTATCATTACATCTCATTTGCAATGCTCCTAAGATGCCCAGTTTTGGTTAGGTGGCTTTGCACCACCCTGTCACACTATTTTAGGTACAAAACATGCAGAAAAAGGAATAATAACTTTCTCCAACTAGAAACACTGATAGATAGAGGAAATTACTGAGGATAAACATCCTTCTTTCTCAGGTCTTCTGGACACAGAATAATTTTAAAACCACCACAAACATGTTCTGCTCCTGCTGCAGATAAAAGGCTTCAAGTAGCTCTGTACTACAGGTTATCCAACCCATTTGGCTAGCTGTGCAAAAAAAAAGAAAGACTTGATTTTTAAAAGGCATCTATGAATCATGTAATTTAATATCACTGATCATGTAAGAAAGCTCAGGAAGGAAAATGTAATTTCATTTACACTAAGAGACCAATATAGTGTCAGTATTTCAGTACTAAGGTCTGTCATGAGGTCACCTGGGCTGCCTCTGGCAAGATTCACCGTTTTGAAGAGCAGTTACATATATAGGCACCTCATACTGAATTGTCTGATGTGGAAATAGTGAATGATGGAATAGAGTAACAACATCTTGCTTCAGAGCTAGACTGAATCCTCAGCATGAAAGTTTAGAACAGTGCTTATTCTCACACACTCCACAAACAGTGGACACTGAGGAGCTAGTAAAACTAGTGGGCAGAGCAACAGCAGTGTAAAACATCTGCTCCGTAGTTTAATTCAATTATGTTGTCAGCATTTCACCCTCCCATGCAATCAACAGTCCACTTAAACCACACAATCTCTGGGTAAGTAGGTTCTTATGCTTTACCCAGTTAAGAAGAAAACGAGGAACTTTTCCTTATAGTGTTATTATCGTACAACTAATGTGTTAACTAAAACTAGAGCGCGAACTTAAGCACTGCTTGCATTTCCATTTACTTCTAGTAGGCTTGGAGAGTGTATGCAACTTCTCTAAAAAGATTTTTAACTCCTCAACTATTTATTAGTATCTTTGAGTTACTCAAAGGCAGTTAGAAGCACAGGAAGCACCACAAAGATGCTGCTGATAAATGGGCACCCGAAAATGGACCTCCCTAAATCCTGACAGTAAGGGATTTCTTCCCATATCCATCATAACACAGCACTAGAATTTTGAACAAGGTTTCAGAGAATAGATTGGTCTTTTTAAAGGCTTCAACATAGAACTGTAATACAAACAATAGCATTCTACCTGGTTTTCAGCTGCCTTTCCAGAAGTGCTCTCCTTCTCCACTCTGTTTATCAGCCTCCTACAGAGGTCTGAAACACATTAAGGTGTTTAAACTGGCATGAGACACCTGTGTCTGTGTTTCAGATGTCTTCCTACATTACTCTACTATCTTGCAACTAGAAAATTATTTGCAACTGCCCCTTTGTTCCACTATTATGAGATCAAACATGTAGATTACAAGTAACTGATCTGTTTATAAAGCACAGTGGCACCAAATCAAATTGAGGCATCATCACTAGCTAGGACACAAAGTTCCCCTTCTACTACAATCTCTACCCCTATTACAGACAAGACTGACTGGATTCTACTGTTAATGAAAAAAAAAATGGGAAACTATTCATGACAACAGATTTCATATATTTTATAACATAACTTTGTCTGGTTTTAGTAATTTTAGTGGGAGTTTTCACTGATTTTTAGCATTTCAGATTTCTGGCTCCTAATATATACTGAACAAAACACAAGAAGTAGCAGTCTCCTCCTGCTGTTGCATTGATGTACTTCACTCCTTAATCAATTTTCACTTTGCATTTTCCTCTTTCACCCCTGAGAGGTGAGGGCCAACAGAGAATATACAACCCATGAGATGGGGCTGAGGTGAGCACCTGCACACAGCACAGGTATTTCATGTCGTAGGCCCAGCATTCAGGGAAGTAAAGGCAGAACACACAGAGAGGGCTTGGTCCAGTGACGGTCCAGCAGTGCAGTTAAGACAATGAAGCGTTTCAGTGAAGTTGCCAGGACCTACTGCCATGTGCAACAAACTCAGACCTTGGGTGATCATTAGGGATGGAAGGTGGAACTGCATACCTGCTTGAGAGTGAGCAGACTTTTCAGTCCTTTGTCACAGCAGGGCTTGCTTAGCCCATACTTCACAGGATTAGATTCACACAGCCCACTTTTTATAATCTGATTACAGAGCTTCAATAAAAATGAATTCCAGTGAGGTTATATTGGGCAAAACCATTTCTGTACATAGAATAAAATAATTCTACCATGCTAAACGATTGCATCAGTAGTCCAATTTTCATTTGGATCATTGTTGCAATCCAACCAAGGAGCAACTAATAAAATGTTTCTATGCCAACAAAACATAAATTATATATGATTTTATTTCCCAAATTACTAGTTAAGTACCTCATATCTTTATCCTTGAGAGTGTTTTTCTATTCAGAACAAAACACCTAATTGTAACTCATGTTTTGAATTACTAAAAATTATCGTACAATTATCTTCTAACAAGTATTTAGCTACAAGTACATTTCCTGGCAACAAAAGTGCACTAAACCATTCCAAACTTGAACGACCCTTTAGCTTCATCATTAAGGAACTTCAGTTACATACAATGGAAATATAATTTTCTAGTTTAAATGTTGGGTTTTTTCCCACACTTTCTACAAAGCACCACCAAAACTACTAAAAGGAAAGGAAAAAAACAAAAACAAAATCCTGCTTCTTCCTATCTGGACACTTGGTTTCCATCATATGGATTGTATGCACCATCTACTTAGAGAAAAATAACAGAGTAGTTGCTAGTGTATTGATCTAGCATCAAGATAAGCCAGAGAAATCTCTGCTGACAGAATTTTATTAAGCAATATAGTCTTCATATCCTAAGAGTATTATGAAATGCAAGTCCTCTACATCGCTACAGGTTATTTTGTAGTTCATGTTACACAGAACGCTACACTAAAGGAATACTTTTGTCTGGGTACTTTTGCCTTTGAACAATAAAACCCGTATTATTTTTCATAACTACTGCATATAAAAGACTATTAAGTGTCAAGTAGATACAGCTACTGCAATTCCAGATCGGCACAACAGCTGCACACGTATTGAATACAAGCGCAAACACTAACAGTGTTTATGTTAGCAGGATATCAGGAGTATCTGCCATGCGCCCGAGCTGTTCGCAGTACTTTTTGTTTCAAAGTCTGCCTCACCAGTAAGATTATGTCCACTCGGCGAGTGATTTATCCAGCACTGAGTTACATTCGCACGCAAGGGGATAAGGCAACCCCCTTGTCACCCCCATCTGTCTCTCATCCTTCCAGATAACCAGCACACCACCATTTTCCCCGCAAACAAAGGTTAAGGAAAGCCCAGCTCCTGTGAAAATACAGGCAATGGGGCAACTCGCCGGGTCGGGAGCAGCACGGGGCGCGCAGCCCGGGGGCAAGCCCCGGCGGCGCAGGGCCGAGCCGGGATCCCGACAGGCGGGGCAGGCGACGGCAGCACTAAAGTATTTCGGACCAAGCGCAGACAAAAGAGGGTGTGTAGCAGCTGCGCGGAGCGCGGCAGCCGCCGGCACGCCAGCCCGCTCCGTTCGGGAGGCAGAAAGTCCATTTCTGGCAGGGAAAAACCCACCCACCCGTACCGCTCCCTCCCTGCCCCTGGCCGCCGAGGGTAGGGGCGCGTCTCCCCGTGCCCCCGGCCACCGCCGGCAGGAACGCGCAGGGCGCAGCCCCTGCACTCCCGAGGAGAGGTGACGGCTGCGAGCGGGTTGAAGTTCAGGGGCGAGGGGTAGACTCAGACCAGACTCACCCCGACTCGCCTCGCCGCTTACCTGTGGGGAGGTGCGAGGTGCCCGCAGCCCTCCTGGCGCAGCGAGCAGCGGAGCTGCGCCGTGCCCGTCAGACACGGGGCTTCTCCGGTGAGGCGGCGGCTGGCTCAGGGAGTGACAGGGCGGCGGCTCCCCTCGCCCTTCCCCGGCACCGTGCTCGGCGAGAGGCGGGCGGGGGCAGGCATGGCGAGCAGGCAGGAGCGGGGCCGGGGCGGTCACTGCCGGCCGGAGGAGGACGCCCGCCGCCCGGGGGCTGCGCGCCCCCCCGCCGCCAGCGCACGGCCAGCCGGAGGCGGCCTCCCCCTGGTCGCCCCGCGGCGACGGGCGGGTGCCATAGCAGCGCTCCGCGGGAGCCGCCGCCGGGGAACGGCCGCCAAGCAGCCGCCCAGGGGGGCGTGGGTGGTGGCGGCTCCGCGGCGCAAAACTTTCCCGGCTCCTCAGCAGGATGCCCGGACAGCGCTCACCCCCGGCGGCGCTGCGGGGGAGGCGGAACGGCACGGACCCCGCTTTCACAGCCGGCCCGACCGCTCTGCTCAGCGCCGCCTGGGCTCGGCCCTCGCCGCCCGCCCGCAGCAAAGTTTCACTCCGAAACCTCGCGGATGCAGCCCTATCTCTATGGAAACGACCCCCTGGTCTCCCTCCGCTCCCCACGGGACGAGGCGGAGGCGGGCAGCCCGCCCGCCGGTCGTGGCGATGGGAGGCAGCCGCGACCAGCCCAGCTGGCACTAAGCGGGTCTGGCCGCAGGCAGCGCCCGGGACGGGACGGGAGCCGGGGAAAGGGGCAGGCTGAGCCTGACACGCGGCTCCTTTTCTACCTCCCGTCCCCGGGAAAGTTTGCCGGCTCCCCGAGGGAGAGCGCGGGCAGCCGCGCCCCGCTCCCGCCGGGACCGCCCAGACGGAGTGCCTCCTCTGCAGGACCTCTCCGCGCCGCTCTGCCGGCAGCCCCGCCGGAGCGGCGGATTTGTAGCGCGACCGGTCCCGCCCCGCCGGGCTCAGGGGCCGCGGCCCGAGGGAGGAGTCACCGGCAGGGCGGCCGGGGGCGGTGGCGCGGGAGGGCAGCGCGGGGGTGCCGGTCACGGTGTCGCGGGCGAGCCTGGGGTGGGAATCGGCCTTTCCCGGCGGGAGTCGGTCTTTCCTGACGGTGCAGAGGGGAGCGGAGGCTCTCCGGGTGTGCGGCCGGGTGCTCGCCCTCCCTGACCCCGTGTAAGAGCCGGACGGAAACCGTGGGAGCGCAGAGTGATTCACCGCAATGTGGGGGCTCTTTACCTCCGATGCAATTATATTTTATGATTCAGCTTTTCATTTTTACGTTTATTTTGGGGAGATTCTTTTGAGGCCGCTCGCCCACCCCCTGCGTACAGCCAAGGACTGCAAAGGTGATCTACCTGGTGCTCGCACCTTCCGGTCGGTTGAGATAATCCAGCAGATGGGTTTGGGGGCGGTGATGACTCCAGCGTGCATGGGAGCTCCCCACTTTTATAAGTCAAACATGTCTTTTTGGGGGAAAATAAAAAGAACTCTGCACTTGGTTTGCATTGATAGCAGGTCTTCTTTCATTTTTTAAAGTTGATTGGACTTAAGTGTTGCTGTTTGCTTTCATTAATTTACCACGATTCTGCCTAATTCGTCTCCAAAGAAAAGAAAAATACAGAACTTGGTATAATCAGATCTAATTTTTTCTCGGGAAGTGCTTTCCTGAAGACCATGACTTAGGATCTACCATCCATCCTGCAATAATACTTCAATCATAAGTGACTACAATTGCTTTGTGGTTGTACAGCGTGTTGTCAGTTCTCAGTGTATGCTTTATAAAGGTTATAATCCTGGTGGCTGCAGTGGCTTCTCCATTAAATACATCCTCCATTATCCTCTTACTGTAGCAAGGAGACACACATGCCAGTGATTCCAGACTAGTGGAGATGGGTACTATTCCTCAGAAGTTTGAAACATTGCATTTCAGCTGTTCGGCATGTTTTATTTCAACAAGTGAAGAATCACTTTCAAGTGTCAGATTTCTATCTGTTCATTCAGCTATTGCTGGATCTGTAATTTGGTTTGTGTGTGACATAACATGTATTTCATGTCAGCTGAGAGGACAGGTCTACAGGCAGTTGTGTACTTCAGAGATGTCAAATTTTGAAAGACCCAGCTGTGTATCACAGAGGCAATGGATGAAATATGCCCACCAAATCCCAAGTAGATGTAATATCTCTACTAGTAAAAAAACAGAAATTTTCTTTAGAATTTATGGAAAATGTTGATGTGGAATAGATAGGGAAACTTCACACTCCTGTGCTGTCAGTAGATGATGAAATGTTGACCAGGAATGTGACATGAACCACTGCTGGTTTCACCACTGTTCTTATGCTGTCTCTGGAAGGGCTGGGGCTTTTAAATCTAAAAGGCAAAAAAATTGTTTGGTTCTTGCTACTGACCTTTCTTTTCCCTCCAACAATGGACTTTATGGTAGAGTATCACTGTAACTTTTTTCTTCTTGTGGTTTAACCCCAGCTGGCAACTAAACACGACACAGCCACCCACTTGCTCTCCCCTGGTGGGATGGCAGAGAGAATCAGAAGAGTCAAAAGTGAGAAAACTCATGGGCTGAGGTAAAGACATTTAGTAGGTAAAGCAAAAGCCACGTGTGCAAGCGAAGCAGATCAAGGGATTCATTTACCACTTCCCATAGGCAGGCAGGTGTTCACCCATCTCCAGGAGAGCAGGGCTCCATCACACATAGCAGTGACTTGGAAAGACAAATGGCATCACTCCAACCATACCCCTCTTGCTCTTTACTCCAGCTCTGCATGCTGAGCATGATATCATACACTGTGGAATATCCATGTGATCAGTTGGGGTCAGCTACCCCAGCTATCCAATCCCCTCCCAACTCCTTGTGCACGCCCAACGTCCCCACTGGTGGATTGGAGTGAGAAGCAGAAAAGGCCTTGGCTCTTAGATAAGCACTGCTTGGCAGTAATTAATGCATCCCCATTTTATCAACAGCACAATTCCCAAGAGCTAGCTCCATACTAGCTGCAATGAAGAAACCATCCTCATAAATCCTCAGATAATTTATGGTCTCAAGCAGTGCCTATCCTAAAAAAAGCCCCATGTCAAGTGACATAAAAAACCAGTGTGGTTTTTGGGGACAGAGTGAATAGGTTGGAGCACTAATTTTCAGTACTGTTACTAGGTGAGAAGCATCTCTAGGGTAGACTTCCCCTTGCATTTGCTGTATGTGCAAAACTCACTGACAGTGAACCACATATTTGTTGGGTTTTTACATGATCCATAAGTTATATCTAGAAAAATGTGATGATTTGTATTACTGTGAGCAACACATTTTGTGGGAGATTTCTGTGGGATATGGTACAAGAGCTGCCCACCCTAGTGATGGACATTTGGAAGATGTGTTTTGCAAGTGGATGAAGTTCAGATTTGCTACTTGCCTGTGTTGCCTGGAGCCTTCTAAAATTCTACCAGTGCATTCTTAAAGATGGATAGTGTCTGCTCCCTCTCCTAAATACAACAGTTTTATATTGACCTTAAAGCTATTGATTTAAGGAATTTGCACCTGATCTGCAGTAGAAAGGAAAGAAGAGAATAAGGCCCCAAGGCTCTTCAGATCTCAGTCATCTGCACATCTCTGGAGAGTCAAACAATGTTAAGACCAATATTTCAGGCATTAAATGTCAACACTGATATTGCTAATACTCAGTAAAACAAACATTTTAGTACATTAATTATGAAAGTGGTTATTTCTGAGATTATAGCAAGAATCAGTAATTTTAGCCTCATGAGTGAGATTCTCCCTTTGAAAGGCATGGAATATTTTTATTTGAAAGTTGAGGTGTCAACAGTATTATACTAACTTCCTGTCCAACCTACACCTTTCAGTTCATGCTATGAAAAGCCATTCATTTACTGTAATAAGCAAGGCAGTGGGTAGATTAAACTGTGTGTCTTCCATAAATTTAACCCAATTAAAGAGAAAGCTGGCATTCTTTTAGTTTTGGGTCAGGATATTTTTCTAAGATCCAGATCCATTTCTACTTCAAATTTTGCAAGAATTTGTGACACTTGACTGTTCCATGTAATAATAAGGTAAATGTGAAATATCCTGAATTGAGAACGAGTGAAACTGAAGATTGAAAGGATCTCCACTAGAGATAAAGAGCTATAGTCAGGTTCAGACCGTTACAGTGAGAATAAATGACACCATAAGTTGTTTTTTTTTGCTAAGACTTACTGTGAATTGTACTGTGATGCTGTTATCTTACAAACCTTTTTTCCATATTATACATGAAAAAGTCTACATCTGTTATCTCTTTAATTCTGATTAAGACGTAAGAGAAATCTTCAAACCATCATTTTTCAAGTAGGTTTGTTCATACTCAATTTTTTTACAGTGCAATTGACAAGAATATGGTCTTTATAAGCAGTGAATAAGTGTCAAGAATTTATTTGTGATAATAAATTATTTGTTAGTCAAGAAATAATGAACAACTGCAAACATAGCTCTGGCTTAATGGCTGATTTCTGCCTCTAAAAGCACAAAATCTAAGTTCTTTAATCTGTAGATGAGAAAATGCTTAAGCAGTCAAAGACTGAAAGACTGAAATTGTTTCTTAAGTGTTAAATATCAAGCCTCTTCCATGTACTCAGGACAGACAAGCTAGTAACCAAAATTCAGTCATAAATGATCTGAATAATCCCACTGTCTCTCTTCAAACAAAACCCACCTCTCCTCACCATGAGAAGTCTAGAAGAGGTGTCCTTACTGCTTTTCTTTATCCTATGCTATACTGGGCATATACATGCTATGTACTGGCTTATACATGCTATACTGACAGGTTAGCTCCTTGCCCCTGAGGCCAGTGTCTATTACCAAACAACAAGATGGTTAACAGGTAAAGATTTTTTTTCCCCCCTCTGGTGCCACTAGGCCTACCAGGAGCTCATCAGAGCTACTTCACTGGTGTCTGTGTAACTCCAGTGTGAAACTCATATTGCCTGGAAAAATCTTGAAAATGACTCAGCTGCTGTGATGCTGAAGCTGCTGATTCTCAAGCTGACCAGTTCAGTTCCTGGTACTCGTCTGTTCCACGCTGTCTTTACTCAGCTGGAAGCTTTTCATGGCGCATAGCATCGCCTCCGTTGCAGCTGTATGCCGCCGAGGGAAATCAGGCAGATCCTGTTTAGCAGAAGTATGGTGGAGATATTTGGTAATAGCAAAGAAAGCCAAGAAACACAGGGCCAAGAAAATGTCAGAATCATACATAGAATCTTGGCATGTGTCACTATTTATCTTAACAATAGCTACACAGCGTGCGATACTATGTAATTTGCCATTTATTGGCTTGAGCTTTACCTCAACCAGTTTCTGAAACTAGTGAGAATACAGACAGAAATGTCTGCTTCCAAATGATTTGTGAGCTGTCAACAGCACTTAAAATGCTGATTTAACATAATCCTTTCATACTTTCCTACAATGTAATTTTTTTAAAAAGGATAGAAACTCAGCACTCCAAGTATGATGAAAGCCTATATATATAAAAAATAAAGCTTTGGAAATCATGTTGGTAATTTCTTTAAGCAGAAACTCAAGGTATTCTCCCTGCTAGCATTGAGACTATATATGCCTTTTTGTATATAAAAAATAATTTTCTGGAATATCTATCCTCCTATTAACAGCTGAAGTATTAAACAAATATTTGACAGTATAAAACTGTCTTGAAGTGGTTTAAGAAATCAGATTTTCTTAAACATGTTCCACTGGCGTAACAAAAATTTATTTTGGCTTTATTTTAAATGTTCACCCGAAGAATGCATTATTATATTTTTTGAATACCTGGATATGTTAGAATGCACAATGTTGGCGTCTAATAAAAATCACAGAAATAGAACCATTATTTATTATGCACATGTAGGCTCTGAACTATACACAGAATAAAGAAAGTAAAATACCTGTGAAGTGGAACAACTAATTCATAGGATAGTGAGGAATTTTTTTTTTTTTTCACAAGAAGTGTTTCTTTCTTTTCAGTTTATTATTAAAGTCCATGTAGCTTAAGAACTTTGGCCTGTGTCTGGGAGACTTTCTCTAGCTGGCATCCTTAAACAGCAGCACCATCTTGAAAGAAAATTGGGAAGTAACATACAGCTTTTATGTCCATCATGCCAGAAGCATTTGATAAATAAAGTACTAGTGGAATTTTTTTTTTTAAAGAAAAAATATACAGAAAAGATAGTATTTTCTGAATTGTTTGAAGCAGAAACTTTTCCTTCTCAGCATGTAAGGTTTCCTGATACTGAATCAAAAAACACAGTTCTTCTGTTTGAGCTTTCAAGGCAAGGCAAGAAGGTGGGATGCTGGGACAGCCGGTAGAGTATTCCTTTGTTGGCATAAGGATTTTCACTGCATTTGAAATGCCAGAAATAGTGCCAGCAAAATAGAAGATGACTTACAGGATTGCCATCTTTTCATCATTTATTTCTGGGAAGATAACAAAAAGCAACGTACTGTGTGATTTAACTTCCTAATTTCATAAGAAACTTCCCATGCAAGTGCTGTCATGAGCATCAGTCTTACTATCTCCAGATAAAATTCCACTGGGGACTTAGAGGGAGTTAGAAGCAAGTGAAGCAGGACCATCTTTGAGAAAAGTATTGTTGCTATTCTGAATGAAAATCTAAATAACAGAGAAAGTATAATTGCTTCACGAATTTGAATGGTGTCACTGACATATTTTATATGGCATATAGGTAATTATTTGTGATCATTTCAGTTGTGGTGATAATGAGTTCAGTTTTCATGCCATTCCATACATTCCCAAATTTTTCTCACTATTGTTGGGGTGGAGAAAACTATGAAGCACTAGGAGAAGTGAATAGATGACTGATTTGAAAACATATATCCCTACCAAAATGCATCAAGGGAAGTATCAATTATTCCTCTGCCACATACTTCCATTAAGGGAAGTATCAATTATTCCTCTTCCATACTTCCATATCTATGTAATAAATTCAGTCTCATTATGTAAAATGTGTAGATAATTACCTACAACTGCTATCAGTGCAGTTCCTAAATGTTATTTTTTCTAGACAAAATAGAAACTGGAACAGAACAACAGCTTGCTTTGCTAAGAAAGCACAAGGGTGCTTTCTGTTGTGAGGGTCTTCCCGTGTGACGCGATTGTGCCAGTCTCCCAAAAAAATTAGTCCCACTGAGAGTCTAGATAGAAGTTTCCTTTTATTTTGAAAGTCTGAGAAGGTGCACAAAACCTAAGCATCAGATTTTCTTGGAAATGTACTATAAAACATCAGTCATCATTTCCAAGCTTTATGAAAAAGAGATTGTAGTTTGTTGTTCTTATACTTTTTATGCTTATTTCTAAGAGACAACTGCTGAATAATTCTGTAACAAAGACAACCAAATATAGCAATTAAAACAGACTACTTATTGACACCAGGAAATTAACATTTCCTATGAGGATAATGAAAATGGTATTTATGTCCAATCCAACATTTTGGTTCCAACAAAACACAAATCTATACTCTATGTTACTTGATATTTCAAGGACTTTACCCTGTGTAAAAGATTAGTCCCTGTAAGTTTTTTTCTCACCACTCCTATCTCATTTTAGTCACCACTTTTTTTTT
>VWZV01017377.1:0-12855 GCA_013397155.1 Irena cyanogastra | reverse complement strand
TATATATATATATAGAAGAATTAAGGAGGGACTTAGAGTTTACTGCTTAAATCCTGAGGTAGATTTTTGGAGAAGAAGGATTGCTCTGGTTTTGGTTTTTACATTTCAGTGGTGTTGGAAGCTAGAGTATGGGCTCAGGGAGCAGTGTTGTCTGCCTTAAACTGAGGGAATAGAGTAAAACTAAGAGTAAATACAGTAGAATTAAGGGAAATATCCTATTTTTGTTGACATGAATTCCTTTAAATTCAGTACCCAAAATATTTCTCTTGATGAAGTGTGACTTGAGCCTCCTCAAGATGCAGACACCATAAAATAAACATTTCAAGACATACTTAACACTAAACATGAGTAAACATCTTTAAACAACTGAAAACCCCATGGGTTTGGACAGTGTTCTCAGTGTTCTGCTAAACTGACTCAGTGATGACTTGGGGTCTTTGTGCTATAAAAATAATAAAACTGGAGACTTAATTCTTATTAGAGTTTTTTGTAAAATATGAGTATTTGATAAAACTTACTATTTTGTAGTTTTCAGAGTGTGGTTTAGCCCAGCAGTAAGGTCTTCAGATACTCTACTTGTCCTCCTCAGGAGGTGTTCTGAAACAGTGTAGAAATATTCTAAGCCCTGAAGGAAAGAAGACAGAGAGACTTCATGCCTTTTTGATTTGGGTCTGCATGAGAGCTATTTCTGTAATCATATGCCCCATCAACATATGCATGATAATCTGTTGCAATAACTTACATTTTTTCCTATCACCTTAGAAAATATTTTGGGTATTTTCTTCTGGCACCGAACTTGTGCTTATAAATAGTGGATTTTTGATACATACATATATACATACAAAAATAATTACTGCTTGAAAAATACATATTTCCCTCCTTCCTCAAAAATATTGTATTGCATAAGGATTTAAGTGTTCCCACAAGAATCAAGCAAGACATACTGGAAGGTACATTGCTTTTAGAGAATTGTATGCTACAGCAATCAAACTGAAAGATATATTGCAGCTACAAAAAATGAAAAAAAAAAAAACAGAAAAAATCCTTGACATTTTTAGCCTAGTTAAAAGGGCATTCTGCTGTCTGTCATTTATCTAGACATGAGTTAGAAACCTGTAAACAACATTTTTATTTATGAACCAGTAACCCAGAATAAAGCAGATTCTCAGCATAGTTCATGTCAGGAAATTGTCTTAGAAGAGACTGTGGAAGTAGCTGCTATGTTAACATGTAAAACCAGAAACTGGGGGATAGGGAAAGATATCTCTGCAAAGATACCATTGAAGGCTTTTATTTATGTTTTTAATGTTCTCTGTACTGCTTAAAAGATTCTAAATGACTGTAAGGGATTATTTAGATATGAACATATAATCTGCTGCCTATTTCCAGTAAATTATTGACATTAAATGCTTAAGAGAACAAGAAAATTAACAGAGGAGCCATTAATTATTGTGTTAAATTTCCATTATTAATAATTCTATGACAATCATATCAATCTACTGTTCAGCCTGTTTTATCACAATACTGTCTCAAATCTCATTTATGAATGGGTTATAACTGAATAGTTACTTGTGAAAATTAGATCTGTTTAAATGGTAATTAACACAGAGGCTTGAGAAAGGGAAGTCTGTTATTCATTATTTCCATACATGTCCCAGGATTTATTATATCAAAATCCCAAGTACAGCAGTATTTTCTTCAGAGAAATAGTGATACCTTCACTGAAGTGCAAAAGATGGAAAGGGTTCATGTCAAAACATATTAACCTGATAACAGAAGAACTTTGTTTCTAAGATACTTTTAAGCAATTTTCCAACCTTATTTAAATTAAAGGAGATACTCTGGAACAAAAAGCTCTACTTGACTACCTGAGCATATTGCTAATTGTTTCAGCACATCTGCTGATGAGCACATAGCAAGCTGGCTGGAGCCTCTGTTAATGAAATTATCCAAAATATCAATTCATTCTTTGTGTTGAGATGAAGCACATAGAATTTTGTCAGAGTCTAGTTTGTTTATTTTACTGTCTCTTCTGAAAATATCTTTTTTCTTCACAGCTTGACCAAAGCTGGATTACATCTTCCTCAGGAGAGCAGTTCTGTTACAGTTATTTATACATAAGCAGACAGTTTGTTATGTACCCATCTGCTCTCAAAATGTCATTGACTTTAATGTGAAATTAGTGACCTGGATATGGCAGAGGAAGGCACTGCCTAATTCTTACTACCATTTTATCTGTTAATAAAAGCCATCATGTAGATGACAGGTTAATGGTGTTAACCTTGGTCTGCCAGTTTTATTCCAATGTGAATATTTACCCTTTTTTTATTATTTTAAGTAAATTTCCCTCTACAGTTTCCAATTGTCACAGCACTCCTGTTCTCACCAGAGCTATTAGATAGCATGTCTGTACACTGCCTGAGTGAAACATAAGAGCTTGCATTTTTCATTTAGCCATCAGCTCTGTTTCACCTCTACTGTTTATTTACCATGGGACCTGAAGCATCTTAATATTCCCATAGAGGGAATCTTAAATCCATATCTTTAGGGGGAAAAGTACTTCTGATTTGTAATACATTTAAAAGTATATTTTATTTGAACTTTTCTGCTAACCAGTTTAATTCAGCTAAAATCCTGTGATTTATCTGTGATGTTGATGCCTTTAAAACCACTTGACAACCTCAGATTGATGCCAGGCATGCTGACCAGGCAGGTCTCATATTTTTTCCTGCTAGTGTTTTTCCCTCTGGAGTCAGGGATTGTCATGGATGGAAGAACATGATAGAGTATGATTTCATGAGCATGCTTTCATGTTTATTGCCAGAGCCTTCATTTCCCTACCTTAGCATATGCAGACTCATGGCAGAGGAAGGGTTCAAGAGTGCTGGCTCAGGACCACGTGAAGTCATGAACTTTCATTATCAAAGTGTGGAAGTTTGTTAGTTCAAGTGTAAGTTCTTCACATGTACTGTTAATTAGAGGGATTTGGGTTGGAAATTAGCTTTCTGGAATAAAAATAATGAATGCCACAGGCAATAGAAGTTTGATGTGCCATGACCCTCAGCCTTATTCTCTAACATCTGTGCCATTCTGATTTGACCCTGCTCTTATAGCACATTTCTGACAAAAAAAAAAAAAAGTAGAGAAAATGACAAAGCTATTCTTTACAGATGGCTTTTTCAGGTCATGATGAGTCAAAAGGAGATGTTAGAAATACTGGCAAAGTACCTACCTTTTGTCCTGTGATAATGCTTATGAAGTCTACAGATATGTGAATTCTGGAAATAGGAAAGCCTTGCAGTGAAAAACATTCAGAAATACTTTTAAAACACTGGACTCCATTCAAATGGCTCTAGTTTGTTGACCTGTGGAGAAATCTGGAATCTTACCTCCATAACATGAAAGTAAGTCACCAAGAATCCATTCTCAGGTCACATGTGCATAGAGAAGCTGTTGTGAGGCAAGGTAGGGCATGAATTTAAACTCCATTTGCTGTTTTGCATAGTCTCCACATAGATAATTCATTTCAATTTAGGTTCTCTACAGTATTCAGCTTAGTCCTCTTCTAAAGGAAGGATATTCTGACTTCACTAGAGTGTGTCAACATGCAGAGCTACTGCAAAATATCTATTTATTGCAGCATCCCTTACTGATTCTATCACTTCTTGACAGTGTGCCCTATACTGATCTCAGTGGTGCTCAGTGACAGAAGGCAATGGGCACAAAGTGAAACCCAGTGGAGTCCCTCTGGACATCAGGAAGCACAGTTTCACTGTGAGTGCTGGCACAGGTTGCCCAGGGAGGTTGTGGAGTCCCTACCCTTGGAGAAGCTCAAAAGCCATTGCCCTGAGCAAGTGGCTTCAGGTAGCCCTACTTGAGCAAGGAGCAAATGATCTCTGGAGGTCACTTCAAACCTCAACTATTCTGTGACTCTACACCTATGAGGGAGGATATAATTGCATTTTGTCCCCATTACATAATAAGTCTGATACTTTTCTTGTCTTAGATATTGACATTTTTCATCTCAAGTTAGCAAGCCAGGGTTTATACTTTCCAATAACTACAAAAAAACAGTGATGGCAAATGGAATTTAATCTTAGCCTGTTCTCAGACACACATTTTTATACCAATTGAAGTTAATTGCATCTGCTCAGCATGGATCCACCATGTTCCCTAAATGAAATGTATCAATATGTAATGCAATTACAACAATACAGCTGCACCCACCTTATCAATAAGGTTTGCCTTTCCATTGGGTTGTAAACTTAAATATCATACTCCTATTATCTCCGCCCTTACTGTTTTTTCAGGTTCTTTCAAAACCCAAACATCACTTTCACTACGGTGGTACCACTGTGTGGTAGCCAGGCTTATTTAAATACTGTTCAATGCCTTCCACACCACTGATGATTTTGCAGAAACTACTTCAGGAAAATTCTACATTCCTTTAAATACACCTTTCAAAGATTTAAATACAGCACACGATCCCAACTGCTTCACATTTAACAATAGAGAACCTTACACATGATCAAGGACCTTTTATTTTTGCAGGCAATTCCCTTGACTTCAGAAATATTACTGGAATTGGGTCATGTTGCCAGGATCACAATGCTGTGTTTGAAGTCCACATCAAATATTAACATGTGTTTATACAGTTAAATGGCTCATTGATTTTCTACCCTGTTCATTGTTTTCTAAAGATGCACCTGATAGTTTCCTCATCTGAATGTCTGAATTCATTACTCTGTTTTTCCTAATCTTCATGGCTTTTAAACTACAGATTGATTCAAATCAAGCCTGCAATACTTTACCTGTAATTGAATATCTTGTAAAATCAAATCTCACTTCAAATACTCTTGTTCAGTGATTGTTTTTCATCGGTGTCTAAATCATGTAAGCAATTTAAACAAGGATTTGTCTGTCATTCACATTTTGAGTTTGCTTTCCAATAAAATTCAGAGTTTCATGCATTTAACAATAAAACAGAATAATACATTTTCCAGCTTTCAATACTTGGAAGCAGATTGTTCCTGATTTCCGGTTTGTTTGTATCTTAAAGCTCAGTGATTGTATGTAGAATTATTTGAAAAACCTTAAGCTTATAGGCCAAAAAGAGAAGGCAAAGAAAGGAATAACTTAATATTATTTGTGGCTGTTTTCCGGTGGTAATCAATGATGTATATTTCAAATAACAGGGCAATAAATGGGTAAAGGCAACAGGAAAATTAAGAGCACAAAAATAAGTTTATCATTTCCTAGCAGATGTTTACTGAAAGAAAAAGATCTGCTTTTCTTCAAATAGATGATATTTTTCAGAGCTACGGATTCAGAACCTGAGAGCAGGTGTGAATGTGTTTAATGTTGCTTAACTCAAATTGTTTATACAGCCTTAGAGCTGTTCCTTTTGCAAGCCTTTTGCAAAGTGGGGTTTATCTGCTTTCATAACAGCTGAATCATGTTTCCTTGCCTCTCCCTTCTCCAAAGCCAAAGATCCAGCCAATGGCTTGTGAGATGCAGAAGGCAAGTCCATGTTTAAGTCCTGATGACTTCAAAGAAACTCAAGGAACCTGGAGAAACTTCATGCTTCATGCAGCAGCAGCAGCAGCAACAGCAGCAGCAGCAAGATTTTCATGCTCTTTGGTGAGATTATCATCAAGGCTTGAAATTTTTGAGCTGATCCTCTAGCCCATACTCAGAAAAAGAAAGGTTGAAGGTAGTATCAATTTTCCTCAAGAAAATGGATTTGAACAAATAAACAGAGGTTTATATTTTACACACCAATATGTACAGTTTCTAAAAATAGATAAACATATTTAAGTGTTTTATTTTATCTTTATTCTACTGGTCTTCCGAAATAATGATTTTAGTTAGTTGGCTGTGTTATGCTCTAATTTGAATTTAAGTTACAGAGTTTTGTGAAATACACTTTTTTCCTGTTATTCCTTTGCTCTAAAACATATGCAAGCACTAAAAAAATGCAAAATCTGTTCCATTTAATCATGAACAGCAACATCTCCAACATATCTCCAACATATTATATGTAATTTCAGAGATGTAGGTCTTCTGCCTGGTGGTCTAAATGCCTGCTTCAGTCCAGATTGACCACAACTGTAATTTCATCAGGGGATGATCCTGGGATTCTAAACCACAAGTGCACAGCTCAAGCAGTTTGTGAATGGCAACCAATCCTTTTGATTGAATACCTTAACTGGGATTTAGCTCAGGACTGTGTCACTATCTGTTGTCCACCAGTCTTGTCCCTTCCCTAGGAGAAAGTAAATTGTCAAAGGCACAAGAAACAACCTCAAACTACACTGCAAAGGTAGTTTGGAGAAGCTGGTGAGAAAAGATGCTCGACTTAGCAGGGCAGGGATTAGTCCTAAAGGTTGGGATAAAAAGTAACCAATCTTACAGTGATTAATGAGGGAAAATGGGACAAAGAAAAGGTTTCCTGACTAAGTACTGAATGGCTGGCTTGACCATGAGCTCACAGCAGCAGTGGCACCGTGGTCATATGTTAAGCATAAGTGGCTGAGAGCGCATTGCAGAACCCAGATTATTGGATAATTATGTTGATCTGTATCAGGAAAGAGCTTCCTTACAGGATATATTAGTAAATCCTCATTATACATTCTGATTTTATGAATGTTGACTGTAAGGTGTGTACAGAGGTGCGAAGGATCAATTGGTTCATTTGAATCCTTGAAGTTGAGAAGATTGAACTATTTCAATCAAACTAAAAATGTATTTTCATATCCATTTTCCCTGCTGAGAATGTTTTAAGTAATTTTTTTTCCTCTAAAGAGAAGGGAAAAAAACTGTCATTTACAATCTAACCATGAAATCAGAGAGAATCTTGCAAACTGGTAAGATCCATTTTCAGTCTCATACAAAACCAGGAGACTTTGGTTTTGAGTCCACAAAATCATTATAGCATGGAAAATGGTCATACACAGAAATAATCTTCTTTCTCTGCTTACTTACATTTGGCACCACACTGTTTGCCCTATACCAATTGGTTCTGGAGAGTACAGGCAGTGCTTATACTGTGGTTATACCTCTGCAATTTTTTACTAAATTTCTCTCTTGCTTAGGACCAACTCAAATGACTTCTAATACCTTTTAACAGCTGCGTATTACCTTTTTTTTTCTTTTTAGAATTTTGAAGCTGCAATTCATAGTTAATCTGCTATAGACTTGAATAAAAGCTATGGTTCCTTTTTTAGGAATTTCATTTTTTCCTGTTTTAGTCTAGATTTTTACTATACGATAATATATGCACGTCATTTATCAGATACACAGCCTAGCCTTAAATTAATACATGTTCTGAAATAATGACTTAATATAACAAGTTAATTTTATTAATATTGGCTTCCTAGTAGGCTATTTTTCTGTCTGTTTTTATATCCAGCTTGGCCAAAAAAACATCTAAAACATACATGGACTATGAGAGATATTTTTCAGAAAATTGCTAGCTATGCTGCCACCTAGTGAATCTGTACCATCTCCGACAAGACTTCTGTTCAGGAAGAGATTTTAGCTACTTTTTCTTGAAGGCAGAAAAAGAATTTTTAGAAGAATGTTTTCAAGAAAATAGCAGGTAGAAATGTATAAAATGCATTACAATTTTGTTTAAAATTTGGTTTGAAATAGCCAGCTATAACTATTGTAAAATGCTAGTGCACTGAGCTTGGGCACTGTAGTTAATCATTAAATACCTTTTTCCTGTAGGATTGTCCTACAGAAATGAAAAAAATCATAACCCTAAGGCCACTGTACACGTAAGTATCTGTTTCTAATCTTTGTGTTCTCTCTAATGGTTAAAAATATCACCATTTTACCAGCCATCCTGGGTTTGTTCTTTCTCACATAAAATCAAGGCACTTGCCATTTTCCTTAATCAACATGGGTTCTACTGTAGCTGCAAGACTGAATCCATCTATTTGCCAAACTTTTATATCTAAAAATCACCTGCCCAAAAAGCATATCAGTTCCTGTTTGCAAACACTCTTTTAAGGAAGAAAGAAAGACTGCTTGGATTTAATCTAAAGAAATCACAAACTCAGTGGGCTTGATTTGTTTTTGTTTTCATTTTTTTTGTTTTGTTTTTGGTTTTGTTCTTGTTGGTTTTTTGTTGTTGTTGTTTTTTGTCTATAGTGCATCTTAATGCAGGAAAATGTTGAGTAAAATGATTAGTTCTGGAGAATAACAATAGATGATACACAATAAAATCCATTCTTGCCAACAGTAGTTAGCATTCTGTAAGAATAGCCATGACATAAACCTTGTCATTTAACATTTAGAGTCTTTTCATATAAGTGAATGATTATATAATATCTGTGCAATCTTAATGCTCTATTCAGATCCTAGGAATATGCCCTGAAAATCCTTATCCTATACACTTCTTATCCCTATAATATATAAAAATAAAAAATATGGAAAAATAAAGATGATTGATCATAGCACTGTATAATACATATTTCTTTCAGGGTAAATTTTCTTCTTTGCAGCCTGCAGTTAGGGTTGCCTCTTGTTTGTTCTTTATCTCCATAAAATTTTGTTCTGCATTTTCAGAGGGGAGTCTGCTCTGGCTGCTGAAGCTGGAGGTGATGTGTCCTGAGTCTCATATCAGCCTGTTCTGCCTAATGTGAGGGTAGTCCCACCACCCTCAGGTTAAAGATGGTCTGAATCCAAGTAATCTCTCTCCTAGATGAGTCATTGTTCACTGTCAGTCTGTGGTTTTCATTCAATAAAGGGCAATCAGAATAATTAAGGAATAGGCTGAGCAGACTTAGAATGCTGGGAGTTTTAACATTTTAGAATGCTAGGAGGTCAATCCGAATTTGGATATCATCAATTATTTCATAATCCTCTACTGTATGGAGGATATAAATATATATAATACTTCCGTAGCTCCCCAGAGCTTTAAGTTTCATTAAAGTGTGCATCAGTGCAGACACATCTGTGGCTCACAATAAAACCATTTCATATTGGAGATAAATTTGTCATCTATAAGTATTTTAAGGCTGATTTTAAACATGTCTGCAGTAAGTTAGCATTTAGGAACCGGGGAGTGTAAGCCAGCATGAGATTTAACAGTCTGAATCTTGAGTAAGGTTGGAGTTCATGTGAAATTTAGGTCGAGAGGAGCTGAATCCATGCTTTTCAACCCATGTTTTATTTCCTAAGTAAGTTATCTTCATACTAATGTACATGCTTCTATACAACCAGAGAAGTTTGTTTAGTCTTAGGATCCTAATGGATCCAACTCTGAGTGGTTAGAATTTTCTCTAGGGACAGATTTTATGGAAGCAAACTATTTTGAGTGTTGAAGTTTCTGGAATATTTGGCTGGCAGCAGTCATAGCAGGAATTAACCTAAATGGTCAGCCTTGCTTTGGGTTGATCTTAGCAGTTGTGCAGCTCAGCGAAAAGTGTCATCAGCTGCAGAGGCACGTGTTCACAGTTACCAAATCCAGCAGGCTGACAGCAGCAAGGCTGCTACAGCTCCATGTCCCCAGGGCTGACCAGTAGCACATGTCTGCAGTGGTCACAGGAGTACCTGTGACCCAGTCGGTGAGCAAACACGTACACAACACAGACACACACACACACACACACACAGAGCAGCACAGAATCCTGTTCTCCTCTCTGGCTCATCTCTAAGTAGTTCTCCTAGTGGGAAATGTGTATGTATATCTGTAGTGGGAATCCCTCAGGCTGCTGGATTTAAACACAGCCCACCTGGTACACGGCCTTGGATTCTCAGTCTCCCCAGCTGCTGGCACTTGGGATCCCCTTAAACAAACACCCCCATAGCCTACAGCACACACGCACACCATCACATACACACGCAGAGGGTTATTTTTTCATCTTATCCTCATTAAAAAGTGTCTGTGGTGTTAAGAAATATTGAAGAAAGATCTTGTGAGCAAAGGCCTCTCTTTTCTATTCAAGATAGCTAAAACAAGAAATAGGAGAATGAAGAATTCTTATGTACTTTGTCAAACACTTGGGAACTTTCAATACATAATGCTCTTTTAGTTTTAGCTCCTCTAGATCTGCCACTTTCCAACAGGCAGTTGTCTGCTTTTATTTCTAGTAAATCAGTACAGAATGCAGGATGTAATACTAAACGCAAGATTATGTGACATCCTGTGAACCAAAGACATGGTTTATAATAATTTAATACTGTATGACATTAGTTTCTCACTTTAGATAAAGACTTTATAACTACTTTTATTTTTTTCACTTTGAAAAGCTATTAATTAGCAGCAGTAGCCAAGCAAGACACGCAACATTCACCAGTATCTCAGCTAACTTTTATTTACTTCATAATTAATGTTATTAACAGTAATGTCTTACAAAGATATTATCCCTGAGTGGCAGTTCTAAGGATAGCGTGCACTTGGTCACATTATTACTGTTTCCCTGAAATACAATGTTATATATATATTGATTTCGTTCTAACAGTTTCCAGCCACACTGCTACGTACAACTGGTGTCATTTCTAGCCTTTCAAAGATAGGAACAAGAGCACTTCCAGAATCAACAACATTTGGGCAACATTTGGCAGGAGCAGGTGATTCTCGTGTCAGTGGGGTGTCTGAGTCTTTCCTGGCTGAGATGTTTGGATTGTCAGTGGTAAAGTTTCAGTAAAGATTGGGTGGATATTCTTGTGCAGTAGTGATATGCTTGTCACCCTGAAGATGCCAGTCCTCTAATTACCAAGTGGTTGAATTCAGGTGATATTTCTGCAGATTCCTTTCTTTTCTTTCTAAAGAAATAGAAAGATGGGATGGCCAATCATGTGAGACCACAGAAACTATCAGACCTCACAGAGTCAGTTCTACACTGAAAATGCACAGAGGATGCTGAAGATCAGGTAAACTGAGGCAGAAAGAAGGCTACTGCTTTGCTAGTGAATCCAAGTCATATTACTATTACAACTAGTTCTGCCAGAGTCCCTAAAAACTGCCTTTGCAGGACTGCCTGGTAATGCTACAGGTAATGTCCAATGCTACTATTCTGAGAGGAAAGGAGAAGGTCTTTGTGCCATACTGCTCAAGGAGGTGCTATTGCAAGCTTTCTCCTGATTACACTTGAGTTGGGAAGTCATGGCAGAAATCAGCGTTGGTGCAGCAGCTCAGAATGTGACATTATCTAAGTCAAAATTCTAAGTAGGGAGGATCTCTGGTTACCAAAACTTACATGAGTAAGAGATGTTCAGTGCCACATCAGATGAAGCCATATAAGGCAGGAGAGAAGTTTCAGAGGAAAAGGATGGGGGAGCATTATATGCTTTCCAGTATGTTCTCAGACTATTCACATTTTCCACAACATCACATTTCTTCATTCCTTAGCTGTGAACTTTTCTGTCCAGTCTCCTTGAACATTGCGGACTGCCAGCAATATGGTCCTGATGCTCTTCTCTGTGCAATCTTTTAGTAGCTCACTAAATATTCCTCTTTTTACACTCTGCTCTTGTTATTTGCCAGATGCTGAATGCCAGATAAGAGTTGTTAACATCACAAAAGACAGGCAGTAAGGTGGGAGGGAGAAGCATTTGGCAGCCACAGTTTTATACCTTTTGTGAGAAGAGACATCCTGATGAACAAAGGCCTATTTCAAATGTTCTAAATGGAGCACAGCAAGGTACACACTGACATCATTCACTAAAATGCTCCCATTTTGCATTCTTCGTGTTTGAAAGGCCAGAACTACCAATTCTGGAATGAAAAACATAGTGATTCTGATGCTGGAACTACAACAGAGTGCTTTCATGTGCAGAAGTCGCATTTTGTACCCCCTGCAGACATGCACAACATCTACATCGACATGAACAGAGTTACACCAACTTTTGAAATTAGAAGATGTGGTGACTTAAGCCTGTCACCTTTTCAGTGCCTTGTTATTTGTGCATGCTTAGGCATTCAATAAACAAAATACCAGATGGAATGGCTGGGTTTTGTATGAGAGACACCCTCACATACATACACACATAAAGTAAGCCGTCCAGTTGTCCTGCTGAAACACAAAACTTTTGTGCTATGAAACCCAAAGGCCCCCTCACCATACGACTCCACAGAGCTTTACAAGACACTCTATAAATTTCTATGAACTTTTAAAAGAGCATGGATCAAGTTTTTGTAATTTTCTAAATATAATAATGACCATAATTTAAAGTCCACTTACACAGGGCAGACAGGAAAAAGAGGCTGCTCCTGTGAATGCAGAGCAACCATACATCCAGCTCCCCATAAGCAAGATTTAGTGCAGAACAAGTAGGAAATGGATTCTGTCTAGTGGCCTGGTTAGGTACAGAAAATCTTTAATGCATGGGCATGAATGATCCCTCCATGACATAAGCAATATTCTTGATGAGAGTGAAAAAGACTCAATGTCTATTGAAAAAGTTAAACAAAGAATTTGTAATAAAACCCAAATCTGACCAGATTCCCATCCCAAAATAGAAGTATCATCCAGAAATCTGACAGATGAAGAAGTCTTGCCTGTATTCTTCTTAGAGAGCTTTGTAGGACTGGTTTTTAGGTGACTGTTACCAGGTTCCATTCTGATCCTGGGATCATCTCCATACTGCAGTATCTCAGTACCCTCTTCCAAACCACAGGCAGGAGTGCCACACAAATAAATTCTTTTTCAGCCCCACATAACAATAAATAAAGAGCTAGCTGCTACTTTTTCTGTAGCAGTGGGATGACACAGCATTTTAGGCTTCTCCCCAAAGGGGCCCCACACCCAGATGTTTATCATCCCCTTCCCCTACNTTCGAGCCTGCACCCCGAAGGGACGCTCCGGAACGACAGAGACACAAGATAAGCTTGGCGTTCACTTG
>VWZV01017376.1:19975-57558 GCA_013397155.1 Irena cyanogastra | reverse complement strand
ATCGATAACCCGGGCAGTGCCAGATTGCCGCATCCCAGGAGCAGAATTTGTCCGTTTCAATATCCATACAGGTGGTGATTGCCCATCTCTCTAATTTGTAAAGGTCTGTCTGCAGATCCTCCCTGTCCTCTAGTGAGTTGACAGTTCCTCCATGTTTAGTCTTGTCACACTTAGTGTTCCTTCAAGTCCTCTCTCCAGTCATTAACAAAGATGGTGAAGAGCACAGGTCTGAGGAAGGAGCCCTGTGGAACCCCACTAGTGACAGGTCAGCAGTAACATGTCACCCCATTCACTATAACTCTGTGTGAGTCAACCTGTGAGTCAACCTGTGAGTCAACCTTGAGAGTCAGTTGTTCAGCCATCAGATTGTTATACAGCTGTGGGCTGGATGTTTTGTCCAGAAGGATCCTGGGAGAGACAGTCTGGAAAGCTTTGCCAAGATCCAGAAAGATTACATCAGCTGGCTTCCCCTGATCAACTTTTAGCCGGCTGTAGGAGGAAATCAAGTTTGATAAAAAGGACTCTTCCCCTCATGAAGCTGTGCTGGCTGTGACTGATGACTGTGTGGTCCTCCAGGTGTTTTTCAGTACATCCCAGAATAATATTTTTCATTATTTTGCTGGGAACAGAAGTGAGATTGTGTTAATTTCTTGCTGTTGCCGTGAGGAGATGCGACTGAGGGAGTCAGGGACTGTGGCCAGGACCCGATGTTACTCTATACCACTTAATGTCATTGTGGGGAGGTGGAGGTGAAGGGACTTCTTGGCTTTGGAGAAGAAGGGTGTGACTTCCAGTTGTAAAAAAACCCAAATCTAGTGGAAGGAGTCTGTCACTGTTCATTGTCTCACAGCCTGCCGTGAGCATTTATGTGTGTGAATCACTCTCTTTTGTATACTTTTGGTATCGTTGTTGGTACAGTTGGTAAGTTTGGTAAGTTGGTAAGTTTGTTTTTCTTACCTCATTGCTGTAGTAATCTGTTACTATCTTAACCCATGATCTTCACTTTTTGTGCTGCAGATTCTCAACTCTGTCCTGCCACAGCAGGAAGAAGGAGAAGGACAATGGGAAGGACAAGGAGTGGGAGAGCAGTGTGTGATTTAGGAGTCTCAGTAGGGGCGCTGAACTGGAGAGTACCATTCCTAAACAACATCAGACTGACAGGCCTGTAGTTTGCAGGGTCCTCGTTCTTACCCTTCTTGAAAACTGGGACAATGTTCACCAGGTTCCATCTACCTGGGACCTCTCCAGATTCCCAAGACTGCTCAAAAATCATCAAGACATGCAATAACAACAGCCAGCTATTTGAGGATGTTTGGATGAATCCCATCAGGCCCCATGGATCTGTAGGGATTGGGCTGCAACAGCACATCCTGCACAAGTTCAAGGTCCACTGGGAGCTGATCATTCTCACAGTCATGGTCCTCCAGTTCAGGGCACTACGACCCCCTTGATCCATCATCTGTCTTGAAGACAGAGGCCAAAAATACATTAAATATCTCTACCTTGTCCATGTCCCATTTTTGGAAGGTGACCATCTTCATCATGTAACAGGCTTATGTTATTTCTGCACTGCCTTTTGACATTAATCTATTTGAAAAATCTTCTTAGAATCTGTGGAAAGGATTTCACACCACACTTCAACCTTGGTGAAAGAGATTAAGAAAGTTCCTTTTTTACATATCATGTCATAACAGTAATGTGCTATGTCTCAGCCCTTTTCTACTTAACAAAGTGAGACCCTTGGAGGATTTTTTTCTAATAATAACATGCTTTGTATGATTCAAATAAAATGAGAGATTAAAATGTCTCCAGAAGGACCATAATTTTCTAGAACAATTCTATGAGAGCACAGGATGACAGAATTGTTTCTTTCCCTTCAGTATGTGAAACAATGTGGATACCTTGAAGTATACTTGAACTTTAAATCTTGATATTATGGAAGGTATGTTATTTTCGTAAAATGAGCTGGTTCATGCAGAATGATTTCCTCAAAATGCCACCAACCCTGATAAAGGACTAAGTTGTTCTAATCAGGTTAGTAATATCTTAGCTGTTTTCTTTAAATCAGTTTCATTACTCAGATCTGTGATCTGTGAAGTTTGTACCAGCTTCTAAAGTACAATTCATCCTAAATTAAAATGATTATTTTCTTTGACAAGACAATGCAATGATCTTCGTCATACAATAAATTATGTGGGTATAATTGTCAGTATAAATTTTCTGGCAACAGTAAAAAAAACATTCTATCATTCATTTTATTGCTGGAGAAAATAATATTTTCCTATTCATACAGATGTATCATTTCCCTTACTCCTTAAGACTTGGCAATATTTCAATCTGAGTGTTATTAGAAACCATTCTATTACTGCTCAGTAAATATATTCTTTTCTTTTCCATTATAGTTACAAATCTCCAAAGAAAGACTTGCTTTTATTACCCTGGTCTTCTCTGGCACAGGAGCTGCCTACTTCAGAATCTGTCCATCCACAAAAATAAGTGGCTTTCCATTGAGACATCTCTCACATACCAATGACATTGCAGTGGCAGTGCTCACAGAATTGTTTTCACCATTCTGTCCTAGAACTCCTCAATATGGTCAAACTAGCACAGATATATAACTATGTTTCTAGTATGATATTAATCAAGTTGCTATAATTGTAAAACTCCCCTAATTTATATAGTACAAATTAATATGCCATGTTTTCTGACTGTAGTCTCTTCTCAGTTGTGACTAGACAATAAAGCCTCCAGACAATTTATTCGATGTTCAGTTTTCAGAGATTCTGCTTACAATATAAACTGCATCGCTGAGTGGGAGTTAGAGTTTATGGTTCCAAGTGCAGTCTGTAGGGAACCCACAGCCTGCACAAAACAGCAAGAGATTTCCTTCGATGACACACACAAGAGGGAGGGGAGGAATAGAACATACATGGAAAGGAGGATA
This sequence comes from Irena cyanogastra, assembly GCA_013397155.1. Taxonomy (NCBI): domain Eukaryota; kingdom Metazoa; phylum Chordata; class Aves; order Passeriformes; family Irenidae; genus Irena; species Irena cyanogastra. Next base: position 54,614 of record VWZV01017376.1, on the reverse strand, counting down.
GACAGTGTGGAGGAATGGAAACTTGCAATTACAAGGACCTGCAGGAGACAGATGCCAACAATGATGCAGCAAATCAAAATGACAGAGGAGCTTGCACATTTCTACTGGGTATCATTTAACACATAATCTTTACACACCTTTTCATACTGTCGTGCTTTAGTCCCAGCCAGCAACTAAGTTGCAGCTGCTCAGTGACTCAGGGTTCCCTTGGTGAGGTGGGAAGGAGGTTGAAAAACATGAATAAAACTCATGGGCTGACATAAGAATAGTTTGATAATTGAAACTAGACTAAATAAATAATAGATAATTTTGATAATAATAGTGAGAATAAATAAATAAATAAATAATAAAAATAACAACTGTAATGAAAAGGAGAAAGACAGATGAATAAAACCCAGAGAAATGCACAATATAGTTACTCACCAGCCTTTGACCACTGCCCAGCAAGTGTCCAAGCAGGACTCATCCTCTCCCTACCAGCTGCTATGGTTTACCATATAAACCAGCTTATATGCTGGTCATGACATTTTATGGTGTTGGAATATCCCTTTGGCTCACTCAGGTCACCTGTCCTGGCTGTGATTCCTCCCAGGTTCCTGTGGCTCTCACTGGCAGAGCATGAGACAGTGACAAGTCTCTGACTCAGGAAAAACACTGCTCATCAAAAGCCAAAACATCAGCGTGTTCTCAACATGACACGCACACTGAGTACAAAGCACAGCACTGGACAAGCTACTGCTTCATCACAGCTGAAACCAGGACATATATAAGAGTGGGTTCTCTCCGTCAGTGTAAAAATTTCTAACTCTATTGGTTTTGCCAAGAAATTGCAAAGCTACAGAAAGAGCAAGGAAGTATCACATCTTCCCTGCATATGATTCTTTGATCCTACACAGATCCAGCACTCCAGACAGGGAAGGATAGGATGTGATTTCCAGTTAAACAAGTCTGTTGTGTCTTGTCTTGTTCTTTCCTGGTATCTGTCATAGCTCCTGTTCCTTACCATCTTTTTGTAGGTGTCCCATACCTCTTCTTTATCCAGGCCTTCTAAATGAATCTTTCTTAACTACGATATGCTTCAAAGCAGAAATGTTTCTTCAGACTTTGCTATGTATATTGATTCTGCCTTTGGGACTACAGTTCACTTCAGTTGTATCACCTTGGAATAATTTGTTCCCCAGAAGTTGATAATAAACAAGGCATTGAGATCAATATCAATTAGCATCCAGTAATAAACGAATAACAAATCAACAAGGTAAACAAAAATGGAGAATACATTGAGGCCTTCAGGAGGAGTAGAAAAATTAGGAGAAAATGTAATAGTGATTGTATGAATTTTTTTCTCTTTTCCCTACCCCTCTAATTATTGCCTGTTCTGTAGTGTGTCATTAATAGTTTTGTCCCTGTTTTATTACCTAATTTATGCAGAACCTTTCTGAAAAGGTTCTGCATGGACTGGCGCTCAGACAATACCAATTCTATTATATGAAGATAACCTATACAATATAGGAATTCCATTGTATTAAGATAACATATCTCACAGTGTTGCAACATCTGTAGAGTATTTCAGTGTTTGAAAGCAATTCTCCTTCAGAAAATATGCTGAACTTTGTCTTTGTTTCTGCACTAAAAAATGCTTAACATACTTGACGTTCACTAAAGAAAAAAGTAATCACAAGTATTTTGCTCTCTTAGTATGTTTTTTGCTGGGTCAAACTATAAGCCCTTAAAGAGAATGGACTTCTCCTAGTCCAGTATAAAGAAAATTTCCATTGTTTGTATGAGAAAGGCAGGTAACTCTTTACCACCACTGAAGTGATTTGGCTGAAAATACCTGTCTTAAGACCAAGGAAATCCTTGTGACTTACTATTGGAGACAACATAAAAGATATCTCTTTAATTCCTGTAAAGGAAAAATTCAGAAAGGTTTATTTGGTGATATCAGCTTGATTTCATAAATCTTAAGTGCACTTCTTTATGGAATGTATTAACTATCAGAGACAAGGGAAAATGTTTAGGATGTGAAGCTCCAGGGATTTCTAGTGTCACAACAGTAAATTAATGCTGTTGAGAACTGACACTGATATAATCACGTATAACTTGCTATTTCAAGTACTATGCCAATTACCTGTGTGGTGTCTTATGATGAAATTTAAAAACCAAACATATTTTCTTCAGAGTGCGGGTTAAAAATTGGGAATTTATGAATATAAGAAAGCAGGAAGGTGCTGAAAAACAAAACCATGTTTTACTGTGTATTACTGCAATTTGTTTTTCAAGAAATGTTTCTTAGTTAAAGAATAAGATGAATTAAAAAATATGGAAGAATGAGAGTGACAAATAAAAGGCTGCAGGATTCAGATAAGAAATGCAGGAAAGAATAACACAACATAATTGCATATCTGAATAAATCTAAACCAAGAAATGGAATATATTTAAATTATTTAAAATTTACCTGTGTGAATACTTTTAAAAGGAAAAAAAAAAAAAAAAACCAAAACACAAAAACAGAGAAAAATTAATGTCATTTAAGCAAACCAGAAAAACACAGAACAAATAAACATTCATATCAAGGAGATAATCTGAAAACCTGGTCTTTATAGTTTTCTTTTATTTTCTCTGTATTTCAAAAGCAAAAAGTTAGTTATAATAATAAGAACGAATAAATTGTTAGTTAGTAGTTAAATAAAAAATTGGAGTAAATACTACCTGGTGTAGCCCCTAATGACCATGTTTTGTATTGTTTCATATGCGGCAGAAAAACATAGTAAAATGCATATATATTTATCTCAGGAGTGAACATGCTAGATGAGCTAAAATTCATTCAGTCAAGACTCATGAGAGGTTTTTATCCTCTAGAGATTTTCAAGTACAGTATAAGTAGAATTACTAAATTTCATGTATTACTTTGTTTTGTAGTTAATGAAGGTTTGTACTCATGGCAAAAAATACTCCAAGTCTAAGTTACTTACTTATCACTCAATCAGCTTTCATTCCTATTATTGACAATGAAAAAACATAGTTCAAAATAAGACCAGAATCCTTTTACGCCTTTCTGAATGGATTCTATTATTTTTCCATAGGTTAAGATTAACACAATCCAGAACATTATCTGAATGCACTGAGTACAACAAAGGAAACAAAAGAGACTGTGTCCCAAACTTGTGAACAGTGGTGTACTCTCCTCAAACAGTGCAAGAGAGTTTCATTGATACTGCACCATATAGCTGCTGGACACAGGAAGTGGTTTCTGTATTGCTTACCATTAGGATTAAAAAATATAAAATGGAATTAAAGATAATAATTCTCAGAAAAACCATATAAAGATTAGTTTCCTACTTTTGCTGGTTTTAAAAAAAATCTGTAATGCTAGAAAATGGCCCAGTTATCCTTTTCTGCTTTTATCCAGTTGGAATCATAGAATGATTTGGGTTGGAAGGGTCCTTAAAGATCATCTAGTTCCAACCCCATTGCCATGGGCAGGGACATCTTCCACTAGATCAGGATGCTCGGTGTTCCATCCAACTTGGCCTTGAAAACTTCCAGAGATGGGATTTTTACACCTTCTCTGGACAATCTATTCCACTGTCTCACCACACTCATGGTAAGGAATTTCTTCCTAATATCTAATCTAAACTTGCCCCATTTCAATTTGAAGCCGTTCCCCCTTTTCATGTCACTCCATGGCCTTGCAAATAGTCTCTCTCATCTTTAATGTGATCTCCCTTCAGGTACTAGTAGGTCACAATTAGGTCGCCCCTAATTGTTGGAACAAAACGTGTGACTCCATTTTCTTCATGCAAGAAAAGCCAATTCTTTATTCACACAACTCATTTTATACAGTTTTTACAGAAAAACTTTTAGTTGTGTGAAACTTTAATTGCTTAATAACTTTCTATCTAATTTCTCTATTGGTTAATAAAAGGTATTTCACTTGTCCATCAAATCTCTCTATTCTTAAATTCTTTACATATTTTCTTCACTGGTTCTTATGGGACAGATTTAACGTTTATGTAAGTGCTAGTTGTTTTTCACCCAGGAATAGATTGTTGTGTTAATGAATCTTTGCAGCAGGATTGTTTTTGCATGGGAACTTGCAAAGTACACTTACAAGAAATGACAGGCCAGCCACCGATTTAACAGAGCAGGCCTCATTTTATGAGGCCGTTCTTTTATAATTCTTCTACCTGTCACAACACCTAATCCTTTTCTTCTACAGGCTGAGCAATCCTGATTCTCTCAGGCTTTCCCCATAGGACAGAAACACCATCCCTCTGATCACCTTGGTGGCCTCCCCTGGACTCTCTCCAGCAGCTCCATGTCCCCCCTGTGCTGGGAGCCCAGAGCTGGAGGCAGCTCTGCAGGTGGGGTCTCACCAGAGGGGGCAGAGGGGCAGAATCCCCTCCCTCCCCTGCTACCCACGGGCTCTGGATGAGCCCAGGACACACTTGGCTCTCTGGGCTGGGAGTGCCCATGGCTGGCTCAGGTCCAGCTCTCACCCACAGCACCCTGAGGTCCTTCTGGGCAGGGCTGCTCTGGATCTGTTCATGCCCAGCCTGGGCTGGCACCAGGGATTGCCTTGACCCAGGACAGCATGAGCACATGGCCTAGTTAAACCTCATGGGATTCCTACGGGCCACTTCTCAAGCATGTCCAGGTCCCTCTGGGTGACATTCCATCCTCAGGAGTCTGAACTGCACACTCAGCTTGGCACCATCTGCTGAGGGTGTACTCGATCTCTTATCTGTGTCATTGGTGAAGATATTAAATAACAGTGGTTCCTGAGGGACGCCACTTGTCCCTGATGTGCACCAGAATTATGAGCATCTTGTTGGATGAGATCATCCAAACCCCATCCATTCAACAATCCACTCTTCAAATCCATATCTCTCCAATTTACAAAGAATGGTATTGTGGGGAGTTGTGTCCAAGATCTTACAAAATTCCAGATAAATAACATCTGTAGCCTTTCCTTTGTCCACTGATAGAGTGACCCTGTCGTAGAAGTCAACCAGGTTGCTGAGGCAGGACTTGTCCTCAGTGAAGCTGTGCTGGCTGTCTGGAATCACCTTCTTGTCCTCTGGGTGCCTTAGCAGAGTTTTTAGGAGGTTCTGTTTATGATCTTCCCAGGCACAGAGACTGACAGATCAGAGTTCCCAGGATCCTCCTTTCTACCCTTTTTAATGAAGGGTACAAATGTTTCTCTTTCCAGTCACCGGGGGCTTCACCTGACTGCCAAGATTTTTCGAATACCATGGAGAGTGGCTTGGCAGTTACAACAGCCAATTCCCTCAGGACTCTGAGATGTATCCCATCATGTCCCACAGACTCCTGTGAAGAAACTAAGAAAGATTTTTGCACTCTGGAAGTTTGTTTGCTACCCCAACTGCAGAAGTAATATCATTATACATTGTAAATTATAACAAGCAAAAGCCGGTTGGGGAAAAAAAAAAAACAAAAATCCAAACAACAAAAAGCCCCAATATTGAATCACTAAATCATACAATTGTTTAGGTTTGAAAAGACCTTTAAGACTGAGTTGTCCCAGTGTTGTCTAGTCTGCCACTAAACTATGTTACTCAGAGCCACATCTGGATGTCTTTGAAATACCCCTGGGAATGGTGAGCCAGCCATAGGACAGCCTGTTCATGCTTGACAACCCTTCCCATGAAGAACACAATCTGGGACCATTTCCTGTTGTTCCATAACCTGTTATCTTGGAGAAGACACCGACCTCCATCTGGCTACAACCTCTTCTTGGGCAGTTGTGGAGAGTTGACAATGTCCCACTTGAACATCCTTTGTTCCAGGCTAAACAACCTCAGGTCCTTCAGCTGCTCCTCATCAGACTTTTGCTCCCTTCACCAGTTCCACTGCCCTTCCCTGGACTCTTTCCAACACCTCAATGTCTTCTGTGTCATGAGAGGCCCAAAACTGGACACAGAATTCGAGGTGTGGTCTCACCAGTGCTGAGTATAAGGGATCATCACCATGGTCCTGCTGGACACAGTATTTCTGATTCAAGCCACAATATCCTTGGGCTTCCTGACAACCTGGCCATACTGCTGGTTCATGTCCTGGCAGCTGTCAACCAGCACCCCCAGATCCTTTTCTGCCAAGCAGTTTTCCAGGGATTCTGGAGAGAGGCTGAGGTATTCGTTAGTGATAAGTGCTTTTTACTGCACTACTGCTTTCCAATTGATCATTTTATTGCATTAATTTCCTGACCTGGGATGTTGCATTCCCATGCATAGGGTTGCATGGGAATGTATTGGAAATAGCAAATATGTAAACTACTAGCAAACTAGTAAAGGACTACAAAGAGGTGAAAGAGCCTAATGTAATGCAGTTTCATGCACAAAGCCCATTGGGAGGATCTGTTATACTCCCCTAAACTGTACTTCACCAAATCACATTGTTGAAAGTAGACCTCATGAGATGTTATCTAGTCCAAACACCCTGCTCAAGCAAGGTCAGCAAGAGCAGGTTTGCCAGGGCTGTGTCTAATCACGTTTTGAATAGCTCCAAGAACTGAGATTCTAAAACCTCTCTGGGGAGTTTGTGTCAGAACTTAATGATGCTTGCAATAAAAACAACAACAACAATAAAAACATTAACAGCAGATTTCTTGTCTTCAAATGGAATTTCATGATGTCTTTGTGTGGTGTTCTGTTTTTTAAGTTTGTTGAGTTTCAGTTAGTTAAATTATGTTAGTTAGGTTTATAATGGTTTCTTCCCATGTACCCCCATCCTTCCCTCTCATAACGGTTTTTCCCAAGTTGTTTTTCACCCAGCTTTCCTGCCACACACCTGTCAGTCTTCCCTCTCCTCCCCCAAGTTTCTAAAAATGTCCATGCCAATCCCTGATAGCACTGCCTCTACCCCTGACAATTACCCGTGTCTAGCCCAGTTCCTTCCAGAAACTTCCCTGTCATTTGTCCCTATCCCTGATGTGGATTTGTTCCCCAAGACTTTCCCCTCCTCTGTGTCATTCCCATTTGCTCCCTTTCATGCCTCATCCCTCCCCTAAGGGGCCCCCATTGGCTGTTCTGTGTGCCAGCCCCCTGATACAGTGTTCTTTAAATTGCTTTCTTGGGCATTGCTCGGGGCCATTTTCTTTGCACCCATCCGGGAGGAATAAAATCCTCTTTGGACCAGCAAGTGAGTGGCCTCTCCTTTGCCTTTTGCCTCAGCTTCCTCATGAGGAACAACCTTGGTAGCAAGCAAGCCCACGCACTGTCGCTGAAGACCAGTGGCTCCTTGGGCTCCTCAGCTGGGCTTTCCACCTGCCCGGCCACTGGTCACTCGACCAGTCAGTGACATCTGTGTGCTTATTGCCTCTTGTCTTGTCAGTGAGAAAAGCCTTACACTATCTTCTTTATACCCTCTCTTTGGGTAATAATAAGATCTACTGCCAAGCCTTCTTTTATCCAGAAGGTTCCATGTCAGTCAGGCTTTCTTCATGAGACATACTCCTGTTCATTAATCAGCTTCGTAGCCCTCCTTTGCTGAGTAGAAAGGAAAGACAACCTCCCTCGCACTGCTGGTGATGCTCTGACAGCACACTGCTGGCCGCTTTCACCATGACAATATTTCACTGACCCATGGTCAACTTTCTGCCCACCAAGATGGCTTGCTAGTGCTTTCTTAGCAGCCCTGCAAAGAACGGCTCAGCCCCCAGTGTCTTATGGTGCCTGGGTTGTTCCTCCCCAGGTGCAAGGCTTTTCATTTCCCTTTCTTGAATTTTTTGAGCTTTCTGTTAGCCCCTTTCTCCAGCTCTTCCTGATCCCTCTGAATCACAATTTGTCTACCAACCACTCCTCCCTGTTCTGTGTTGCCTGTCTTTCAACCACACTAGCTGGTATGGACTGAAATTGTGCCAAGAAGTAGACTAATAGTAAAACAATATAAATGAACAGATGCTAATGGCTTTAACTTATTTGTCAGCTATCTCTGCCTAATGTATGACATATGTGTCATCTAAGCCAGGAACAGGAAGACACTGATTTGTTTTTCCTTGTTAAGAAATAGTCACAGTATTTAGTCTGTATATGCTGTTAAAGCAGAAGTATGTATACTTGGTGCATAAATATTTTCCTTTTACTAATCAGGAAAACACTGAGAGTACTTCCTGCCCCTCCGCCCTCTCAACTATTTTTTCTTGTTTGTCACTAGAACACTAATACACATTTAAGCTGTGTGTTAAACAGTCAGGCTTCAGCATGTCTGACACCAGAAATTCCAAACAACCCCCAATGATTTTAGTAAAACCAGTTGGGAAATAGCACTGTTATATAATGGTATCCCAGGTAACAAAGGCATGTAGAAGCATTTGCAAGAACAAATACTTGCACATGAAGCATGACAATGAAAGATAGATCAGAAGCAAATGCAAAATTTACCTAGAGACAATGGTGACAGAATTATTCAAATTACCTTTTCTTAAAAGTTTAAACTTATGAGCCTAAATAACTGAGTGCACAGTTGCTTGACATCCAGAGAGATGCTTTTTCCAAATTAATGGGATACTTCTATGTCAAATTATCTAAATTGGGCCTAGAATTATTTGCATCAGCAAATGAGACATCTTAAAATGACTAGACTAAAACTCTGTTGTATTGTGTCTGTAATGGTTTTACCCTTGTACCCCTGTTTTCTCCCTATGGTTTGTCCCAAGTCGTGTCCCTCCTCCCCCAGGTCAATCCTCCCCAATCTCCTCCCTGGACCCCTGTCTGTCACTCGGTCTCCCTTCCCTTCTGTCCAGAACCTTCCACCAGGGGCGTCGAGTGATTGGCCGAAGGGCAGGGTCCTCCCCCCGAGTGTTGCCCAATTTGTAGCCCCCTATGCCTGTCTCCCCAGTTTCCACACCCCCAAGTTCCCCCATTGGCTGGTAGGTGAATCCCTCCTTTGTTTACGCCCCTCCTTAAAAACTGTTGTAAGAGCTCAGTCTACACTCTTTCAAGCTGGTCTCCCTGAGGTGAGGGGCTCCTTAGAGTCTCTCAATAAACCTTGGATTGTACCCCTGCATTGAGTCGGCTCCTTCTTCCTCCACCTCTGTCTGCCAGCTGCTCCTCTGCGTTAGGGCTGACAATCCCAGCCACCCTCCTGTACCCCAGGGCACAGGAGAGTGTCCCCCGCCATCCTCTGTGTTGGAGCTGGCCAGGAGTGGCCGTGTGGTCACTAAGAGGGCATGCAGACAACACTCCACAAATATTATATCAAAGTCAGTATCTAGCATTGCAATTTTTTGGCTAGATAGAAGTCTGTGATGCATATAAAGCTTCATAGAGCTCACAAAATTTGGTTTTCTCTGACAGCTGAGTACTTCTGTATGCATAATGAAAATGAATATAAAATTTAAACACCGCCACAAAATAAAAAAGTGGACACAAAATTAAACACTAGGAGGAAAGCCTGGCTTTGGCTGACGTTAGTAACAGGCCGTAAGCATTCTAGTAAGTCAGGAGATGACTTTGTGTGACATTTTAAGTTCAGTAGTTGGATTTCTCCACTTGTGTGAGTTCAAAAGCCAGGAAGGCACTGATTTATATTTCCCTGTTAAGAAATAGTCACAGCATATAGTCTAGCTGATTTTTCATTGTGCAGATAAATAGAAAAATATATCTAATATGACAAGGGAAAAAGGAAGATTACACTGAAGTGCAAGACTGGGGAGCACATAAGAAATGACTAGCCAAAGCCTTTGAAGCAGATGATATGAAAAAATCTACAAAGGATAGTGTCATCCTGTTGCAAAAGTAAGTCTGATTCTGATTCATAAAACATGGTTCAGATTTATGCTACAATTATTTGATTAAGTTGAATTTATTTATAATAAAGGGAGGTAGATCAGAATCCAAATGATGTAATAAAAATACTTTGTCCTATACTTTGACCAGAGACTAAGAATGTAGACATGCAATGAAGCTGTGCCAGTTGGATGCATTGAAAGCAGTTATTTATGCAGTACAGTTGTGGAAATCTGATTCATATTCTGAGCAAGATTCTGATACAATAAAGCTTTCTCTTTATGGTTAATATTGAACTAGTGCACTCGTTATAAAATAGTTTTTTTAAAGCACTCATATACATAACACTTTGCAGAACAAATGCATAGTGATAAAATCAATGCTTTGTTAAAGTATGTTAAAATCAGAAGATGCTTGTAATAGTTGTAAGGCTGAAATTTCGCCATAAGAATATAATGTGAACCCTATTCTTTCTTTTATGAAATTTAAATAGCAGAATATGAAAGATTCGTGTAGCTCTAAAAGAAGCTTCATATGAGTTTCCTGTATAAATTAGTACTACCAGCACAAGGGAAACTACAGGTGGTATTTTAGAAGGTGATTTGGCTGAAGCTGTCAAACACAGGGCAGACACTATAGAGTATCAAAGAAAGCATTGAAAATCCTCCCTTCCCAAAATGTATCCCCAAAAGCAGTTGGATTCTTTGCTACGATAAATAAACCTTCTCAGAACTTACAGAACTTTATAAATACATAGAAAAGTATAAAATGTAGCCCAGACACCTTAACTGGGCAAGCAGAAATAAATATCACAACCAAATGAATACTAACAACAAAAGGGAGATGAAAAGCATGTTGAGAAAAGCAAGAGAAAAATAGTGTAAATAATCTTCAAAATGTGGTTTTGCTTTTTTTTAAGAACTGTATATGCTTTCTGACAAAAATAGCACTAGACACATTGCATTGTTTTGTTTGACTGGAAGCATGGTGTTGTGGAAAGGACTGCTCTTTTCTTGTGAAGGTGCAGCAGCCATTCTGAGTTCTGCTTAGTGACAAGCACTTTGCTGTGGCTCTGACATGGTGTTTTCTTCTGTATCACGCAGAAAAAAGTTGTAAATTCATAAATACTAGTGAAAAAACTGTTGTAGAGGTTTTGGTTTGTTAATCTGAGTTTTTTACTAATTTTGAGATTTTTCAGTTAATGTATTAATAAATGTGGTGGGTTTGGTGTTGGTTAATTAATGTTTTTTGTTGTGAGATAGGATTAGGAGAAAGGTAAAGCAGGTTTAAAATTTTAAAAGGGTACAATGAAAATTTTATTAACATCAAGTAAAAGTGAAAAAAAAATAGTAAGAATTAAAACCAAGTTTTTAGACTGTTTTTCCCCCACAACTCTTTTTTTGAATACTGACAATATAAAGAACTAAATTTAAAATTTTAAGTGAGTTTACTACTTCTGATAATTTTTTATGGTTTATTTAGGGAGAGAAGTCTTTTTGTTGAGGTTATGGAGACTTCCCCACAAGAGGGAAAAAACAGTTCTCTCCTGGTTTTCTTATGAATAATAGCCGCCCGGGGGAAAATTTGTTATCGTGAGGTTTTTTGTTTCACTTCTCAAATTCTTGCCCTGTCAAACTACGACAACTGTCCATTCATTTTTTCCCTTTTCTCTACTTTTGTTCTATTCACAGCTATATTGTGAAATTGTAGAGACCATCACTGAAAATTTTTAATAGCTTCTCAAATAATAATTTTGCATTCCAGCACATTGCAAATACAGCACATTCTTGTAACAAAATTCTCAGTTTGTTGTGTTGTTACCTCCTTGGGGTCCTCAAGAGCTAATTTATGTGCTGTGATTTTGCTCCAACAAAAACATTTAAAATATCTCAGCATGTGAAGAATTCCACTCTTACCACAGGAGCTGAATTTGGAGTTACGGAGTTGTGCCTTTAACAAATACAGTGAGTTTTGAGAGAAGGAGTATTAAGTGAACAAATATTTTTTACACTCAATAAACAAAGAGGACATGTAGATTTGTATTTGCTCTTTAATTTGCAGTTTTAAATAATCTTAGCAATAGTGCTGTTTTGGTGATTATCTAAAGGTTGTTGCATAAGGATAGAATGGACTCTCTATATATTTTATTAAATAACCAAGTTAAAGAGAAAGACAAAGGTAAGCTTTCAGGTCATTACTCCAGTTATTTCTCCAGAAAATATGGGTGTCATTCTGAAAGTAACATTTCTTTGGAATCTTAGCTATTCTAGGTATTTTCCTTCATTTGTTTATGTCCAATAAACACACAGTAGATTTCAGATACTTTAATTCTTTGAAATTGGGAAATGTTTAGTCACATCTTTTATGACTTTTTAATTTTAAGGAAAGACTCTCCAGAAGGCTTGTATTTCTCTGCCCTAGGGTGACTTTACAATGCTTGTATCCCCAGTCATTCTGTGTCTGCTGTATATTATTATATTCTATGCCTTCAAGATGGGTTTCGAGAGCGAAGGTGGGGAGAAGAAGAAGCACAGAGTTTGTTATCAGAGACTGCAGTGACTCCTCCACACTCTGCCCTGGACTGTGTTGTCTGGACACGGACAGAGCAGAACAGAGCTCTCCTTTGCTTGTTAGTTAGTGTTAGCTAGCTGAAGCAGAGAAGCCTTCCCTGGATTTTCCTCTCCCTCTCCTTGGCACTGTTCGAACCTGCTCCAGACAGGGACCCAGGGAAGCACCGAGAGCTTTGGGCACTTTGTGTCCCACACCCACCAGGCTGCTCTGGGCAGCGGCCTTGGCCAGTGCCTGAGGGACTGACAACGGAGCGACCCCCACAGGAGAGACTCTCTGAATTTGTCACCTCTTCAGAGCAGTGAATGAGTTTTGTAACCTGATATTGTTCACTTTTTGTGCGGGGGGAGTGCTTTGCCTGTTAAATAAACAGGTTTTTTCCACTTCTCTCCAAGGAAATTTTTCCTGAACCAGTTGGGGGGAGGGACCACGTGGTTTGTTTTCTGTGGGGGCCCCTTTTGGAATTTTTCTCCCAAATTTGCCCTAAACCAGGACATTATGGCACACAGTAGTGAAAGAAACTACAGGACTTCAATTACTTTAATTAAAGTTGCTGGAGGTCAGTCAGCTTTTCCTTTGCAGTCTGAATTTAAAGTGTATGTGATACGTACCTGCCAAGAATAAACAGGTATAATCACCAGGGCTATTTCTCCCTGAGCAGATCTTTTCATGTGAGGAAACTGGGGCTATACCACACTATGTCTTTCTTTCTACTATGAAAGAATAACCTCATGTTCTCTGGCCCTGCTTAAATGTGCATTAGTCCTTGAATGCTTCCATGATCAGAGATAGATTGCCCATCCTAACGTGGCACTTGGATACACAGATAAGGGTGATGGCAGTAAGGGCTTACACCTGGAAAAATCTTCAGACACCTTCATATGTGGTTTGTACCTTACCCCATTGTATATTAATTTGCTGGATCCTTTACCAGTTGGCCATGCACTTGAGGTATTTAAAGGATGTGTAAATGCATCACTCAGGGACATGGTTAGTGGTGGATTTGGCAGTGCTGGGTTAATGGTTGTACTTGATGATTTTAGAGGTCTTTTCCAAAGAAAGTTATTACATTATTCTATGATTTTGTTCTACAATTTAGAAGTCATCAGAAACCATTGAAAGCAGCAGGCTTTACAGCTTTTGTATGTTCAGTAATTGCAGTGATTCAGACCCCACTGTGCCTCTGTGGCCTTGTGATATTAAGTTCTTGAATAGAGAACAAGAGGACAAAACCTCATCCTTTTATACTTACTAAGTTAACTGTTCTGCTTTCCCTGTTATGTCTGGATGAACTCAATTCAAAGATGCAGAGGTGAACAGCCAAGTGAAAATGGAGAGCATTCATCTAGGTCAAAATAAAACTCTATGATATACAGTTTCAAAGGACATCTGTCAGCAGCCATTAAAATTCTAATATCCAAGTCTTCGACAAAATTGAAAGAAAGGAGCAAATTACCAAAGATTGATCAGGTCTCTTGATAATGGTTAAAGGAATTGAAAGTGGTGATAACTTATCCTTGCTGCAGTTTTCATACAATCACCTCATGGCCTACCAAGGTTACTCCGTTGTATGTCATCCTGAAGTGCATGGTGGGGACTGAACTTTTTTCTCCCTGATAACATCTCTTCAAGTTTTACAAGTGTTAACTGTATTTTTGTTCTCACACTTTACACCTTGCTGTCTTAAAAATTCCAATACAATTACTGAAAAAAATTCTGTTTTCCTTATTCTCTCATATCCTTAAACAAAGCCTTACTTTTTCATAGGTCTTGTAATAGACTGGATTTCTTGTTGAATCAGCTTACACTAGGCAAGCCTCTTATTATAATCAGTCTTTAATAACTTGTACAGAAAGATCTTTGAGAAAATGTAGAACATTTATTTATGTTTACTTGTCCTAAGGGGGCAGTAGGAGCACACGGTGCACCTCGAGAGCTGCATTTGTCTGCTGTGCCAGTGAGCAAGATTAAATGCAACTTTTTATTCAGTAGGGGAGCTTAATGGGATCTTGGTGGTGTTTATCCTGATGTATCAGGTCTTTACAAAAACAAAGTCTGGTGTTTCAGTTTTCAATTTTTGTCATTTTTAGAGACATAGGCAATTTAATATCATGTTGAAGTATTTGGTATGTGTCACTGTAGTTTAGATGGACAGGTATAAGGCTGTTGCTGCTAGCAGCAGCTGTCGCTGTCCGGTCGAGTGACCAGTGGCTGGGCAGGTGGAAAGCCCAGCTGAGGAGCCCAAGGAGCCACTGGTCTTCAGCGACGGGGCGTGGGCTTGCTTGCTACCAAGATCGTTCCCCACAAGGAAGCCGAGGCAAAAGGCAAAGGAGAGGCCACTCACTTGCTGGTCCAAAGAGGGTTTTATTCCTCCCGGATGGGTGCAAAGAAAATGGCCCAGATCTAGGCTCCGAAAAGCAATATAAAGGGTACAGTAACAGGGAGCTGGCACACAGAACAGCCAATGGGGGCCCCTTAGGGGAGGGATGAGGGATGACAGGGAGCAAATGGGAATGACACAGAGGAGGGGAAAGTCTTGGGGAACAAATCCACATCAGGGATAGGGACAAATGACAGGGAAGTTTCTGGAAGGAACTGGGCTGGACACGGGTAATTGTCAGGGGTAGAGGCAGTGCTATCAGGGATTGACATGGACATTTTTAGAAACTTGGGGGAGGGGAAGGAAGACTGGCAGGTGTGTGGCAGGAAAAGTGGGAGAAAAACAACTTGGGAAAAACCGTTACGAGGGGGAAGGATGGGGATACATGGGAAGAAACCATTACAAACCTAACTAACATAAATTAACTGAAACTCATCAAACTTAAAAACAGAACACCACAAGCAGCCACATATGTGTGTTTTCACAAAATTTTTACTCATCTGGAATTGGTTTGTGTAGTCATGTCTAAGGCCTAGAGGACATAATATGGAAATAATAGAATGCAGATTTACTGTGGCACCACTCTTTAAAAGCCACAAGGTTTCTGTACTTAGATGTATCATATTCTAAATCACTTTCACACAACACAGTTGATCTAATATGTTCTGAATCACTCATATCCTCAAGTGTGATGCCTAGTAGGCCCTTTGCCTGCTTTCTCAAACCAGTGTCTGAACAAGTAAATAGTTGTTGCTTGAGTGTTCTTTATTATCTTCTTGACTCCATATCCCATCTACTGTATCAAATCACAAATATGTATTTTCACCCAGGTGAAAGGTTATGAATCCATAAAACTCTGATCAAATGCCTGGAATGGATCTGTGTAGTGATGTAAAATGACCTNGGGTAGAGTGAATGGGGTACCATACGGGGGAAGGGGGTACAATCTATTAATGCATTCTCAACTCAATCTGGCAACAGGAGTGACATTAAACATGAACAATATTGAACTTTATTTATACCAACTCCCTCCTCTTTTCTTTCCGACCAGGGACAAATGTGCCTGCATCGTCTAGTGGGCGGTCTCAGGCTCATTGGCATCAGAATAGTATTTCTTTAATTTATTGGATTGTTTGTACATTTCTTTGGCTTTTTCTACGTAGGGTTCTTCTTGATCTTTTAAGACTAGAATTTTAGATAAGTCGTTACTATTAGGGCCTTTATTCTCAGTGGGGGCTAAGGAAGAGGAAGTTTGAACTATGGAGGTAACCATTCTAATTTTGCAGGGGATAATACAGGGTAAAAATATAATTCCTGCAAGTCCGGCGAGGAGGAAAAAGACTAATTTCTGCCACCAGTCTCCTTTGAAGGACCAGAGGCTGTTCCACCAACCTGATGATATGATTGGGTTCCATTGCTGGGTCACTACATAAGCAATTTTGTGGATCTCCTTAGATATGTTCTTAATCACTTGACTGTGGTCGTCTATCTCAAGACAACATTCCGATGTGTTGAATTTTCTGCAAATTCCTCCCGCATCCGCTAACAAATAATCAACTGCTAGGCGAATTTGATATACAGCACACCTAGTTTGTCCTAGTTGATCGCTAATAAGGTCTAACGCAGCTGAGGTCCGATTAGAGATGGTCTCTCTGATGGCCTGGAGCCGTGTAATACGGTTCAGCATGTATATGGGGGTGCGGTAGCCCCAGGAGCCGTCTTGGGCCCAGGTGGCCAGCCCATAAGTCTTTATAATTTGCTCAGGAGTCCAAACAGTCCCTTTCCAAGTTGGAGAGCCTCCCAGATCTAAGGTATCTCATTTCTTCCTCCTCTCTGCTCTTAATCTGTCGTATACTTTTACCCCAAGGTCTTTCCCAGATTCTTTAGGTAACAAAAAGAATGAGGGTTTTATTGCACCGATCGTGCAACTGCCAGCCCAACTGGCAGGCAAGGTAGTATAGGCTGTATTACCTATTACAAATCCAGTATAGGTTTGTTGGTGCTTCCCAGTTTTTAGTAACTTCATGAGGGTATTCCTAGAACTTGGATAATTCTTTTACTTCCCAGAATGGGTTAACCTTTCTCCCAATACATTAATATAATCTGTACTGCCCGTTGTATATACACCCTGTTCCTTCTCCCTGGAGAGACCAGTATATAGTCGTGGTATGGGGGATCCACTTCTTATGCCTATCCTTAACAATGAGATACCTTTTACAAGGAAGTTTCCCTACTTTAGTTCTAAATTTCTTCCCCACTCTCAGGATGCATTCTTCTCCAATTATTTCATTTCCCAGTTCCCAGATCTCACTCCTTCTTAGTCTTGCAAGCTCTCCTTCCCTTTTCCCCAGTTGTTTAACCCTTAAGATATTTTGTGGCTTAAGACTGATTCCATCCCACGGCCAATACTCTGATACTTGTGTTCCCCCATAGACCCAGCAGTCTTTGAAACTTAGTTCCTCACTGATATGTTCAACCAAATCTATGAATAAGTTTTTCCCCGTCCAGTTCTCCTCTCCCTCATCTCTCCTTGGTCTCACCCTTCTCTCCTTAATCAGATCTTGTCCTTCTCTCTGTTTCTTTTCCATGCACAGCCATTTATCTTGCATAAGGCATTCTCCAAGAAGCTTCTGTCTGAAATTTGCTATATTTTCAGTTACCCAATACCCTTTCCTTTCTTCTACACAGATGTCCCTTCTGGTTCAGTTGTAGCATGAGAGATTTAGGTGGGTGTGAACTCGTACTAAGGATTCCTGGTGCTCTGCATAGTATATAGGGTGATAACATTTGGTACAAGGGTGTCTGCCTTGCGCCTGTACCACTGGCCTCAGTATTATGAGCATAGTCCACACCCAGCTCCAGAGTCCAGTAGGAATCGTGATGGTAAACGACCTCCCCTGGTCTTGCCTCTGGGCTCTCTGCTCTCCCTTGAGCTCCCCTCTGCTCTTGCATCTTCCCCTGCCTATTGTTTGTCGCCTTCCAGCTTCTGGGAGTATGCCCTTAGCACTGCTACGACTTGGATTTTGAATCATCATTCTACTTACAACATCCTTGGAGCTGGTATAATACAACATCACAACACTAAGTAACAGTAACAGCTTCGAGCTTAAAAGAAAACAGTAACACTTCAATGTAGGTAATACAATAACAACTCAGTCTCTTTTGGGGAAATTAAGCAATCTTGAGTTATATTGTTGTACTCTTTTTCTTTCTGAAGGTCATGACTAGATCTCGCTTCGGTGGACTTATTTCCCACGGTGTGTCATCCTTGGATTCTGGCGGTGGTACTGGTCCCTTCACCCTGGAAAAGTGAGTCCATCCCTTTTCGGCTGTTCGAATTGCTGCATGGCACGTAAGGAGAACCTGATACGGGCCCTCAAACCTGGGGGTGAGGGGGACATCTTTCCATACTGTCACTAATACCCAGTCACCTGGTTTAAAGTTGTGTAGATCTGTGTCTAATGGTGCTGTCTGTGCTAGTAGCCCTTTCTTTCTTTTAATGTCTTGGAGACAATCTTAAGGTATTTTCTTGCGAGCTCTTCTCCCTCAATGACTCAAGCTATTCCAGTTGGGGCTAGAAAAGGAAGTCCAAATAACATTTCATAGGGGTACACCCCTATGTCAGCTCACGGCCTTGTCCGGATTCGTAATAAGGCTAAAGGCAAACACTTGACCCAGTCTAGTTTTGTCTCCTCGATTAATTTTGTTAATACATTTTTTAAGACCTTATTCATAGACTCCACCCACACAGAACTCTGAGAGTGCCACAGGGTGTGTAATTGCCATCTGATGCCTAATGCTTTCATCAGATCTTGTAATACTTGGGATGTGAAATAGGGGCCCTGATCAGAATCTATGCAATTAATTATACCATATCGGGGGATAACATGCTCGAGAAGTATCTTGGATACTACTTCTGCAGTCTCTTTCTGGGTTGGATATGCCTCAACCCAGTGTGTCAGATGGTCTACTATACCTAGAAAGTATCGATATCTTAGTACTAGAGGCATGGTGGTGAAATCTATCTGAACCCCTTGGAATGGCCTGATGACTAAGCCTCTTCCCCCGTACTGTGTCTTGCGCATTACTTTCTGATTTATGACTTTTTGACAAATGACGCAGCCTTGAGTGACCCCTTTGGCTAATGAGTAGGCCACCACACATATATAATCCCATAGGAAATGATCACATAATCCTTGCACACCCCAGTGGGTCTTTTGGTGGAGGTTTTCCAGGATTCTCCTTGCTAGGGCTTTGTTCAAAAAATTTCTACCCTCTGGTAGTTCCCACCTCCCGTCTGGAGTCTGTTTTGTTTCTAGCTCTTTCATGGCTTTCAGTTCTCGATCATTAAAGACTGGCTCTATCTCCTTCTCCTGGTCCCTATTGGGCTCGGTTAATGCTAGTATTTTCGGTGACCTCTGATCACTCTGGGCAGCACGCTTAGCAGTGGAATCAGCAATTCGATTTCCCTGGGTGATTAAATCCTTCCCCTTTTGATGACTCTTAATATGTACCACAGCAATTTTGTCTGGTTTTAGTGCGGACTTTAGTAACAATTTTATTAATCTTTCATGAGCTAATCCTTTTCCTTTGGAGTTGATGTAACCTCTCTCCTCCCAAATTTGACCAAATGTGTGAATTACTCCATATGCATATTTTGAATCGTTGTAAATTGTTCATGCCTTCTTTTCTAACAAATCCAATGCTCTTGTTAATGCAAAAACCTCACACTGCTGAGCCGACCAGCTGGGGGAAGTTTCCCTTTTTCTATGGTTCTGATTTGATTTTCCTTTCCTACTGCTGCTGTCGCATAGCCGGAAAATCGTTTTCCATCTATTACCCGGGATGACCCATCACAGAATAAGATTTCCTCTTCGGGTAGGGCCTGATCTTTTAGATCAGTCCTGACTTTATCTGCAGTTCTATAAGCTCAGGACAACTGTGCTCGAGTTCTTCTAATGATTCCCCTGATAGAAACTGAGCAGGGTTCAGAGCTCTCGTGGTTGTTAATTTCAGATAATCTGAATTTGTTAGTACAATTTCATATTTTAATATCCATCCATCTACAATCCAATTCTGTATACGTTTACTTTGAATACTTCGGAGATCGTGGGGTGTGTGTGCTACCAACTTCCCCCAGAGGGTTAACTTTTGGGCTTCTTCCACTAATATGGCAGCAGCTGCTAGGGCCTGGACACAACTAGGCCATCCTCTCACCACTGGGTCTAGGAGTTTTGATAGATACGCTGTAGTGTCTCCTGGTTGTTCAGGCTGCAGCAAGGTGAAATTAGGAGGCACCCGAGGCTGCAAACGCCCACGCTACAACAGGGAGTGAGCTCGTGTGAAGCCTAGCAGGAGGGACTCCTGTAAGAGTTCCAGATAAGAGCCAGGAAAGGACCACTTGCTTTGTTGTTCAGGAGATTTTATTCCCCCAAGGGAAACAAAGGCAAAATGGCCCCGAGCCGAGCTCGGGAAGAACTTAAATACATTGCATTATACAGGGGAGGGTGAAGGATCCAGCCAATAGGGGGACTTTAGGGGAGGTGCGAGGGACGACATGGAACAAATGAGAAAGGGCTGAACGAGGGATAAAACTTAGGGGTCCAACCAAGTCTGGGGATTGGGATGATTGGCACAGAACTTTCTAGAAGAAATGGGGTGTGGAGAGGGTGATGGACAGCTAAAGGGGCATGAACAACTGTGACGGACAGGGACACGTAAGGAAACTCAGGGGAGGAGTAAGGAGACTGACAGGAGGTTTGGCAGGAAAAATTGCAGCAAACAAGTGGGGATAAACCATTATGAGGGGAATAAAGAGGGGGGTACAAGGAACAAACCATTAAGAACTAACTAACATCAAATAACTAACTAAAACATCAGAACAACAAAAAGTGCAACGCCACAATATGCGACTGGTTTTCTTACCTCAGCCCCCTCTTGGGTTAACACCCCATACACTACTCCATTTTGAGCATTGATAAATAGACCAAATCCTTTCTCAGGGTCTGAAAGGGTGATTACCGGGGCAGAGGTTAATTTCTGTTTGAGTGCCTTTAGATTAATTTCGTCTTCTTCTCCCCACTTTATGAGTTTGGGTCCAACTAGTTTGTCATATAGGAATCTGACCGATCCTGTATATTCTTCAATCCAATGTTTACAATAACCTAGCAACCCCAAGAGCTTTTTTACATGCCGCTTAGTTTTTGGGAGAGGGATGGCTATTACTCCAGCAATTCTTTCGGGACTGATCTTCTTATATCCTTGCCCCACCTGGTGCCCTAGGTACGTTACTTGTTCTAAGAATTGTAACTTCCTTCTTGAGACTTTTAACCTTCTTTCCCTAGGAAATTTAAGAGTTGGATACTAGCTTCGTGGACTGTTTCCTTGTCCTCCCCTGATAGCAGCAAATTGTCTACGTATTGGAGTATTCAATTTCCTTCCCCCAGATCAAATTTCCCTAGCAAGTCTTCTAAAGCCCATCCAAACAGTTGAGGCGATTCGCAAAATCCTTGCGGAAAGCGTGTCCACCTCCATTGTAATTTCCCCTTTCCTTCGGGTAGCTGCCACTCGAAGGAGAACCAGTCTTGGCTCCGCTCTTTGAGTGGGCAGGCCCAGAAGGCATCTTTGAGATCAATCACTGTGAACCATTTATGTCTGGGTGCAATTCTACTCAACAGTGTATAGGGGTTGGGCACTAGGGGATGTTTCATTATGGTTCTCCTATTTATTTCTCGGAGATCCTGTACAAGCCAATAGTTTCCCTCTGACTTCCGCACCGCCAGTATAGGGGTGTTATATGGGGAAGTGCACGGTTCTAAAATTTTGGCTTCTAATAATTGATTTATAATCTGTGCCAATCCTTTCTTCCCCTCACCTGAAATCGGGTACTGTTTAATGTTGGGAGTTGGTTACAGAGCCAGATTTTCTAGTATGCCTATTGTTAACCCAATCATAAAACAATGTGTAGCATAATTATGACATAATTGTCCAATGAAATTAACCAAAGTGTGCATACTTAATGTTTGATGGAAATATAAGCCTGCATTTGAATTCAATAAACCGAAGCTTGCTTATCAATCACATTGATTGGTGCATGTCTTCCCTCGCCACTCTCTCTCAATAGTTTAATCCTTATTGGGGGCCCCTCTCTTATCTCAACTTCTATGGGTGGTATTTCAAGTAGTCCATATTTACCTTGTCCCGTCCACACATTCTCACTAATCCGGGTGCTATCACTTTTTGACAGTGCCATCATCTTCGCTCTCATTCTCCCTCCCTCTGGAACTACGCCAATACCTAACCGAACTTGGAGATCCCTGCCTAATAAGTTACAATCCAAATTTGATAAAAGAACAAAGCTTCCTATACAAACTTTTGAGTTTCCGATTATCTGAACATTATTCAAAATGGGAACTTGAAAGGGAACTCTCTCAGCCCCCATAACTTCGCATAACTCGGAACCTACATCAACCCCAAATGAGACTTTGCAGAGACTAGATCTGTCTGCTCCAGTATCCATGAGGAATATAAGCTCTTCGTGATGGGGACCTAATTCTAGATTTACCAGGGGCTCTAGATGGTGATATTGAGGGTCCCCAAGAGCATAGAGCCCCCAACACCTTCAACCATCCCCCCCCTCAAGATCTTTTCTAGGGTTTCCTGTTCTTGGGCTATAGCCTCATTGAGGCTTACCTTTTTGCATATTCTCCTGACATGGCCCCTCTCTTGACAATAGAAACATACTTTGTCAGCCATCCAGGGCTCCCACCTTGGATCTCTATCTTTAGGTACCTTTGGTCGAGTGGAGCCAGTTACAACATGTTTAGGACCCCTCTCCCCAGATGAACTCGGAGACTTCCCCACTTCTTTTCTGTCTTCTGACCCTTCTCGCCCTAGCCCTTCCCTGGCTACCGCCAACATCACTTTTGCTTTAGTCTTCGTTTTTTCTTCTTCTCGTCTAAGACATACCTTAATTGCTTCCTTCAATAATTTGTTAATCCCTTTGTCCTGCCAGTCATCGGTCTTCTCTAATTTCTTTCTGATATCGGGCCACAGATACAAACTGTACTTTGAGCAGTGCTTGCTCTTCCGTACTCTCTGGGTCCATGTTAGAATACAACTGCAGGTTCTTTTTGAGTCTTTCCAACCATTTAGCGGAGGTCTCCTCCTTCTCCTGACTGAGATCAAAAGCTAATTTGGCATTAGTGCCTTTTGGCACTGCCTCCTGAATTCCCTTAACCATGAGAGTCCGGTACTCCTCCATTTCTCTCCTTCCCTGTACTAGATTGGGGAGCCAGTGGGGGTCTTCGAGCGGAAGCTTTCTCTGATGATGGCCATGATGTCTGTCCTGTTATTGCGGTCCCAAATCCGCATTGTGGCCACCCTGATGATCCTTACTTCCTCATTTGTAAACAAAATCTTAAACATAGAATTTAGCTCTGCCCAAGTGTAAATGTTGGGCCCAAGGAATTGATCTATTTGCTGAGCCACTCCTATTGGATCCTCTACCAAGTGTCCCATTTCCTTCTTAAAGCTGCGCACCTCTGAGGAGGTCAAGGGGGCGTTTACGTAACCCACTCCCCCTATCATTCCCCCCATGGGCACCTCCCTAAGAGGGAACAACCTTGGCACTTGGGACCTCGTATTCTTATATGGGGCATCAGCCTCCTGCTGAGCATCACTTATTATCCTTGCTCCTTCTCCCCATCCTGCCAGTGGCTGTGGTACCTCACAGAGGGCGGGTGACTGCGCTATGGATGTCTGGGACTTAAGAGGGATGGTGGGGGTGAGCAACATAGGTGTCGCGGTTCTCCTTATATATTCTGAGATCCCTATCCCTGGTGGGGCCATAGGTGTCTGGTACCTCACTCTCACCTCCTGGGACCCTGGCACAACGCTTAAGTTCATGGGAGAATTCAAAATTTGCGTCTGTGATTAGGGGTGCACGGGAGTCTGGTTATGGGTCGATAGGGAGGTTAGGGACCCCGGAGGAGAGTTAACAATTTCCAGGGGGATTGCGGGGACTACCAGTTGTAGGATGGAGGTAAGTTCTGGGGGCAGAAGAGGAGGGACATTCTGAGGAGCTGGGGTGGGGGGGGATAAAGCAACTGGGGACAGGTTAGTAGGTTCTGGAGGAGGAGGAGGGGGAAGAGGTATGGAGGCTCAGGTTAATTGATACTGGGGTGGGGGCAAATGGTCTAGGAGGTCCCACTGGTCCCTTCCTGGCTGTTGCTTCTCTAAACTGTCCTCATCACTCTTCTCTTTTCCTTTCTTCACTTTCACCCTATAAACTTCGGCTACTCTTTTCCCACCTTTCTTTTCTTCCCAGCACACGGCATACCGGAGTTTTTGCTTGTCAGGGTTTTCTTGCTGACCTAGCTGCCGCACTAATTGTGCACACATCCAGCTATCGTGGGTGCCCACCCAGGGCCATCCTATCCCCAGTTCCAGCCACACCTCAGTGCAGTAGTAAATCACTCTTATTTTATCTAATTTCTTAGTGGCTGGGTTTTGACTCCATTCATCTAACATGGTCCCAAGGGGACTCCCTGGGGGAATTTGCCGAATTTTGTCTTTCTTCCCCTTTCTCCCTTTACCTTTACTCTGCTTGCCTCTGGAGGCACACTGGCCCATCTTAGTGGCTTGGTGGAACTAAAATCTATTAAGTGCCTCAACTCCAACAGAAAACCCACTGCCAGGCAACGAAAGTTATAACTCAGGGCCGCCTAACTCAATTCCTCTAACTCAAAATCTTTACTCACACTCCACTGATGCCCTACTGGCTCTTTCACACTCCACTCACACTTTACCGTAACTCAAAAATTCATTTTCCCCTATTTGCTGAACTAAACATGGCTACTCTATCGGATGTGGCCCTAATGGCCAGCCCTACCTTTCGCCCTGGAGTCTGGGATAGGGTATGTCCACCCAGATGTCCACTTTTCTGGGTCCCTCGGGGGCCGCCCCCGGTTTTCTCCCCTCTGGGTCAGCTAAGCTTCTACACACACCTCTTCTTTCAACTTTCTCACTCACCCCCTCTCTACCCGTACTCACTGACTCACGCTAATTGCAACTAAACTTCAACAAACCCCCGTCTTTACCCCTATCCCCTTATCCAGGCCCCAGCAAGGGGGAGTTCCCCTCAACTCGCCTTCCTTCTGGGTCACCCTGGGGCCTGGTACCACAGGCCCCTTGGGCAGGGTACTGCCTTCCCCTACCCGAGACTAATCTTGGACATCCTCTTCCCTACAGCACCTATCACTCACACCCTCCCTCCAGGTTCTACTGGGGTCTTCCTACCACTCCCCTCTTTTTCTACCTGTCACTGCCTCGGTCTTATCGGGGTTCTAGACTCCCCCTCCCCACGGCGGTGACCCTGACCAGGGGGCTATCTCCTACGTTATAGCCCACCCCCGGGACACGCCTCATACACCTTTGGCCTCTATTTGAAGCATACTCGCTTCCTCCAGTTCCCGGCCAGCCCCCTCGCGGGAGTCCGGAACCGCGGTACTAGGGGACCACATTCACTTCGGGGGTCCGAGCTGCCAGCCCCCGTCTCACTCACTCCTCACTCGCCCGCCTCCCACATCCGCCACGAGGTCTTACCTCTTGTCGCTCCAGCGCGTGTCATCCTCCCGAAGTGTTCCCTTACTGTCCCGTGGGCCCACTGGTTCCCACGGTGTCCAGTGGGGTGGCCAATCCCCTTCGGTCTGTCAGTGGGCGGGGCTGGCTCCCAGACGAGCCCCCAGTTGAGGTAAATGACCCGGGCCAAAGACTCTGGTGTCTCAAAGTAATGCCTTTATTGAGGGGTCTATCTTCGGGAGGGGGAGGTTTGGGGTCTGCACGCCACCACCACCACTCCCTCTGACACGAGCCAGAGGAGGATCTCAGCTGCTTTGTCCGTCGAGCAGAGTCGTTGGGCAGAGCAGGGGCTTCCCTCCTCACAAACGTAGTCCGTGAAGCTCTCTTTGCGGCTCGTTTTTCCAGGGAGTGACTTCTACCGAGTTGCTCTCAAGTTAGGGTGGCGGAACTGGCTCGTCGTTAGGGGTAGATTCTGAAAGAGACTGGTTTTCCCCATTTCATGGCGTAATTCGTTTTTGCAACAGGTGCTTTAACGACCCAACTTGCGACTTCTATGACTCGTCCCTCGGCTTCATTTGCATTTCTTCCTATGGCGGTCGGGATGAGATTTCACAGGATGTTTCAGTGTTTCCTGTGATGACAGCGGCAGGCAGCGGCAGCACAAGAGTTACTCGACACAGAAATAAGGGTATGCAGGGTTTAAGGTAAGTGGGATATTGGGTCTGGGAGCTTTAGGGGGTACAATAAATGGGGTAGAATGAATGGGGTACCATACGGGGGAAGGGGGTACAATCTATTAATGCATTCTCAACTCAATCTGGCAACAGGAGTGACATTAAACATGAACAATATTGAACTTTATTTATACTATGTAGGAGGAAACAAGATGTCACCAAGTGTCTTCTAAAAGCAAATATATTTTTCTTTTGTAAGTGGCTTTATCTGAAAAATCTTGAGATGCACTACATAGCGGTGTGTCTGGAGAACACCCAAAACACTAAGGCTCTGCATATGATGCTGAGAAAATAAATAGCTGATAGTGCAGCTAGTGCCTGTTTTTCAGACAATTTACCACTATTCATCAATTATGTATTGTATGCAAATAGTGAAGGTGACAGTAACAACAGTGGTGACTAAAATTTACTGAGCAATCGCTCAATGACAGCATGATGTAATGATCAGTGGCAGTTACATCAGAATGGACATTTAGAGAAAAAAATGTTGAAAGAAAGGCATTTTCTTAATTTCTTTTCTCTAAAAAGGCAGCTACCAAATTACTGGGTCTATCAGACAGACCATTCACTATGACTATCACTGACTCAGAAGAAGTAAATTTTCCTATCTGTAAAGGTGCTGTTTTCTATGTATGAGGTTGTTGTACGCGATTACATATTGCATGCTATTGTCAGCTTTATGTGTGAAAGCAAAATTCATGCAGTTATTATGCCCTTAATAAGTTCATCCAGTTATTATACCCTTTAGATTTTTACAACTATTAGAGCTTAAATGCAAGAACAAAGTATGCATAGTGAAATTCTTAGGTTATTTACTCCATGAAGGGATGCATCTGTTCTGGTTTTGCAAACAGCTGTAGATTCACAGACATGAGCAAAAAAAGAAGAAAACTACTCTGCTTTCCCACAAAGAATAAAAATATGAGTTGCTTGTAATAAAAGATTGCAATGGTGTAAGGCTAAGGAAGCTATGGTAGTAAAAAAGATTTTTCCACACGAGATATCCTGGATCCCATCTTTGTCATGCCAGCCTACTGTAGCTCTACAACACAGTAGGCAGTTTTTCTTTATTTTGAGACAAGTTTTGAGAAATATTTTGCTCCTGAAGGTATAATGTGCCGCTTATGTGGTAAACAGCATTTTTGTATTCAGGGTCTCAAAAGAGTTTTCAGAATGTTTCAGCACTCAACACTAGGCTGTAGGACAATGCAGTCAAATCAGGTTGTTAGCCCACATACTGCAGTAAATACATAACATCCCTTATTACAAGAAACATCGTAAGATGAATAAAAAGTAGAAAGGTACAAAGGCCACAAAACTGTAAAACAAGAAAACCTATTGAAGACCTCTTACCATTCTGATATTCAGAGTTGTTCCTCTTTACACATACATGTATTTTTCTGTATTCACCCTGTACACATAAGGTGAGAACAAAGATGTCTAAAACTTGACCAGAAACCTTCATTGCTAGGCAAGAGCACACTATGTTGCACACTTTAGGCTAGGTGAGACAGTAAATGACAGAATGCTCTGTTTCCCATCTTTTTCCCTTTGCTCCCCTATTTGCATTGTGCTTGTGCCTATCTGTGCAACCTTCCCAGATGTTAATATGCTTCATATCCTCCCCTCGCATAGTAGATCTTCTTGCCATAGTATACTGGATAGGGAACACTAAATGGCATCTGATTATGGGTATCATCTCAATGACTCTATAATTCCAAGATTATAGAATGATTTTCAAAGATTAATTTTCTATGAGAAGTGAACTAGAGTTAAAACTGTTTGAGTTATTTTGTGGTTTTTCATCATAAAGAATTTAGTCTCTTTACAGTTAAATATAATTCTGCTATCCCAGGATTTGTTGTAGGAATATGAATCAGACTTCTATTCTTTGTGGAAAATTTCACATGGTTTGCTTGATAAAGTACCTTTCTTACTCTGCAGTGAGACAGGCAATGTGGAGAATGCCATAGCTAACACTCAGTAGTGGAGGCTGCAGTGCTGCCCAGCTGTGGGATGTGCAGCAACAAGCACTAAAGGACAGTTCCTGGGATTCCTCCACTGGAGCGTCAGTGCAAGCACCACTGTGCTTTCTCTACTGGGTCTTTTCACCTGTGTGATGGACCCACCAAAACCTATCACACAGATACAGCTACAGGTAGGATTTATTAAAATGTTATTGGTATCACATAATGGGAGCGTTCTGGTGAGTATCTGTTGGGTGCACATACAGTAATTCCCATGCACAGAGACATAAGTATATAACTTCTGATGACACAAAATCAATAACAGAAGTGTTTGAACTTTGGTCATAGTTTATGAGAGATTAAAAGGTTGTTTGTTATTTATCAGATGTGTATAAATACTATCTACTTCATACCGTATGTACATTCTAGTGCACAGACAGGCACAGTATGTGCACAAATAAAGACATGGATACACTGTACTTGGACAAGTCCTACATTTGACTTACTAGCTATTCTACTACAAATTAGGATGATCTTGAATCATGTCAGAGAATCCATATGTGTTATGTTCCTTCAGTGGGACCAAACTAGGTTGTATTGTCGGTTCAAAAGACAATCCCTATGTTGTAGATGGATTTTGAAGTTCTGAATGTTGGTGAGATTCTTTCTGGATTTCAAGTCATTTTCTCAGCACACAATCTTAATGGCATTGGGGCAATAAAACTTTGGCTAACATTTTACAACAAACTTCTCTGTGCATCAGAACATGTAATAAAAAGTGTTTTTTCCAGCTTGTCTTCTGATATTTTTGCATGATGTTAGTTATCACTTCGTTGTTTTTTTTAAAAAATCTTTTAAAAGGATTGAAAAATTTAAATAATAGCTCCCTTCATCCTTGTGCTGGGAAATAAAAAATCATAATATAATGCCTAGTAGATTAATATTACTAAGACAAAAATGTATCTGGGATATGTTAAGTGTTTAATCAATTTAAGATATAATAAATTACTGTATGCTGGGAGGAAAAAGATGGGAAAAACAAAAGGTAAAGCAAAGGCACTCATTAATTTCACAATGACAGATTATGAGGTTATGCACTTGCACTGACTACAAAAGACATTTTGGAGTGTGTTGGGGGTTGGGTGTTTTCTGTTCTTTCATTNACACCCCACAGGTTCCAGCTATTTGCTGTGGAGTTTTGAGACATTCTCATCCACTGCCCAGGATTTTTGCTCATCCCTGCCACTCCAGCCTGCTGCTTCTCAGAGTACTGCTGGGGCACCAGGATTGACTGCCCAGGGATTTGCCCAGCAAAGCCTCTCTTCCATCCCTTCCCATCTCGGCCGAGCCGCCATTGCCACGTGCTGCCCTAGCTCGCACCACAGCGCCCCCTGCAGCCGCGGAGAAATCACCGCCCTGCCCTGCCCACCGGGAGCCACCAGCGCCCCTGCCGGCTGTGATCGTAACTGCACCGAAGGGAAAGTGCCGCGGCCGAAAGGCTGGCACTGGGCTCCTGCTTCTCTTTGTTGTTAGTGCCGTAGTTGGTGTTGTTTGTGTGCTGTATTATAGATACTAGTAAAGAACTGTTATTCCTATTCCCATATCTTTGCCTGAGAGCCCCTTAATTACAAAATTCTAGTAATTCAGAGGGAGGGGGTGTACATTCTCCATTCCAAGGGTGGCTTTTCTGCCTTCCTTAGCAGATACCTGTCTTGTAAACCAAGACAGGGTGTTAAATCCATGTAAACACAGACAATCTGAACAATACTCTGTGGAAAACTTAAACAATCCTTGTAGGCCTGATGCCTGAAGATGCTGAGCACAGGATAGTTTCGACTATAGCTATTTAAGCAGGTATATTTATGGCTTTTATAGCCTCTAAAAAATTGAATTCTGTGTATTTTGATATGGGGCAAGGAAGTCAATACATGAAAAGGTGGTTATTTAAATTTAAACATGTTTCAATTTTTCTTGAAAAGGATTTTATGGAGTAGACAATAAGATAACAAAATTATAAAAGCATGTTCTCTTTTAAAGGCACATCTTGTAGTTTCAGTCTGATCATCCACTGCTTCATATAGTGACAGTGATCAGAACACACGGCCTCAAGATATTTTTCTTTTTTGGTATCCTCTCAGTTCAGATGATCTCAGTGCACTGTTTGATTTATCATTATGCACTCCACAAAGAGTGTCTGACTGAAGAAAACAGGATGTCTTAGGGCTGGCTTTAGGCACTAGAAATTGGGCAGCTACTCGAAGGCTGCTGAGAGCAGCAAAAGGCCTTTTGTGCCAATGTCCATGGAAACAAGGAGCAATAGTTAACATTAAAATGTTTACCCTGGATACCCCATCTTCTATTGCTAGTGAGAAAGGACTGAGAATGTATTAGGGACTGAGATGGAAGGAATGAAAAAGACACTTAACTAACCACAGCCTACTGTAAACCTTTTTATCTCAAAAAAAAGGCATGCTCTTGTCCTAGAGATTGTTGCCCTTATCCTTATGTAAGGCTTTGTTTCTGCTGACCTTGTCTGAGACATCTTTCAAGCTTAGAAATCTACACACAAGATTTTAAAGCCCTTTAAAAGTTGTCCTTAGAATTTTCACCTGCAATAGTAAGAGAAGGCTGATTTGGTTTAATTTGTTGGTTTGGGTTAGGTTTGTTGTTTGTTTGTTTGTTTTGGTGGTGGTGGTGTGATAGGGCTTAGGTTTGACTGGGTTTTTTTTTTCTTCCTCAAATGCAGATAGATTGCATTTCCTTTTAGTTTTTAATGTGAATAATACTGCTTATTAAAACAATTCCCTAAAACAAAGTCTACCGTGTCTCCAAATATGGCGTCTGTAACAGTAGTGATATTCAAACTGCAGGAGACTACAGAACTCTTCTGAATTGTTTCTAGAAACCAGGCCCAGGCACGCAAAGCACATGTGAAATGTCAGGGTGACAGTATAGGGCTGTGAAAAAAATGCACTCCCTCACATAAGAAAACCCTACACACAGCTAATGGAAAAAATAAAGCATATGAAATTGTACAGGAGATGGCCAAGATACCTGAGATCTGCACAGAGGAAGGATGTCTTAACAGTAAAATAATTATTGCTGTCTTTTACTTTTTGGTTTTGACAGTGTGTTATAGGCTGTGTCAAAGAAAGTCTATGGGGGGAGCAATCAGCTTCAAGGAGGTCACAAAGTTAACCTGCACACCATGCTGATGTGGCGCAGTGCCACTTACCAAAGCACACAGAATTCTACTACAGCACACAGAGCTTTCCTGCACATCAGGAGATACCTGGCATTTTTTTGTTTTCTACAGGCCCCTGTGTTTTGATGTCAGGGAGGGCATCTGCAGAAGCTGGCTTGCCAAGGGAAGTGAAAAGGAGAGTGATTTATCTCCTTCTAACCCATTTGTTGGAGATCAGTGCCCAGATGTTTGTAGTAAAAAGGTCAGGGTAATGAAATGCTTAATAATAAAACTTTTTCTGATCTTGTCTTAGAAAAGAAAAAATATTGCAAACCCAAAAAGAGACATTTTAGAATGAAGAATAAAAAACTACATTGAATCCTACTTTTTCCCAAACAAAACAATGTTAAACCATTGTTTTGAAATTCAAACTTCATAAGCTGCATTTTATTTTTTTGTGTTCTATTTTTTTTACTCATAGAAAATAATGGCAATAATATGAGAAAATTTCTACTTTCCTGTAATTACTTTCACTTTAAAATAATAGCCAATACATCACATAATAGAAAATGTGGTTTAATTTGGAATAGTCTGACTTCCTTTTTGTAACCAGCTTTGCAGAAAAGCTCAGTTTATGAGCTATGGTTGTTTCATAATTTATCGCCCTGGAAGCTTTAGTTTTTCTCACTAGGAATAAATCTATGATGAAAGTTTGAAGGTAAGCAATGTTATTATATTAGCAGGATAAAAGTAACGTACACAAGTTTTCAGAATCTAGTTATACTACTTATCCCTTCCTTTGATTTTCACCAGATTTTGGATTTGAGACACTTCCAATAAATTGAGGGGAGCATTCTGTAGCAAACAGAAGAAAAGTTGTAAGATCTTAAGTCCATGCAAAGTACTCTAAAATGTAGCACACTCAGTGGGGCAATGGGAAGCCCAGAAGTCTTAAGCCATACAAATGTAAGTATGTTAGAACTCTGCTTTTCCCTCAAATAAAGGCCACATCCCAGCAGAGCAGTTCCTGTTTCTGAGCAGTTCACAAAGGCAATGTGAAGCCCTCCACTGTTTCCAAGCAAACCCTGTGCAAACAAGCATTCTCTTTGATCTTTGTGGAATGTGGATTTATGCAGTGTCCCTTGACAGAAAGAAAATGTTGAAATGTACACTAGAAGGTCAAAAAGGATGGCAATAAGACAAAGTTGCTATGTATAGTTTAAAATTGTAATGGTCTTTATAATGTCATGCATGGAGAAAATAGAAATTAAAGAAAATACATGAGAAATTAAAGGATTTCAATTACATAAGCTTATATGAGATGTTCAAATGACATGTATCATAAAAAAAATAAGGCATTAAAATAAAAGTTTTGGCAAAAGTTTTGCATTTTGGAGCTTTGTCATACATTAAAAAAAAATTCAGCCCTAGTTGCTGAATTCTTGAGAGTGTATTTCTGTTGTGATATAAAACAATTATGTATCAACTTAGGATTATTAACATAGTAAAAACCCCCAAAACTTAAGTACTTCATTATTAGAAGTATTATCCTAGAGGGAGGAAATAGGAGATTGCATACTCTAAAAATGAAGTCTTTTATAATGAAAGCGTGGCTACTGGACCCATTGTCATAAGAGACATGTCAGGTCTGTTGTCCATGTGCTCCAAAGCTGATTTGCACATGTGCAACAGATTGGATCTATTTGAAATGTGATAAACTACTGTGCATGTCCAGAAATAGTTCTGCAAGGTCTATGCAGGTGTATGGTAGCACTTCCAAGAAACTCGGAGCCTGAGGAGTTTTTGATAGAGACAATCTGTTTTTCAGATACAGACCCAATGTATAAGTCATGCCAATAGATCCACAGCTTCTCAAGCTCACATCTCTTCTACTACTTACTGCAAGTGCAAGTATTTCCACTTTGCCAAAAAACCCATAAAGTATAGCAGATGAAAACAACTCTTTACAAAACCAGCATGTGCAGACATGTTAAATGAGAAGTGTGAGAAATAAGATCTTTTCCTAGTTCATTACATCAAGGTAGATTGGCCCCCTGGTATGATCTCTCTTTCTCTCTTTTTCTTTTTCACCCACATCGTCAATACTAAAAATATCTTCATTTTAAATGGCAAACAATTCCACTTTGTTCCTAAAATATCTTATGCTATTCTCTGCATTGTTTCCGCAGTTTTCTGTGTTTATAAAGATGCTACTGAAACAGTAGCATACAACAGTATGTACAGTTTCATTCACTGCTAAAGAGTGCACATTCAGCCAAGATATGGCTGATATGTTAGATATGTTAAGGAAACAATAGAAGTTACTTACCTAAGACTCTCTAATTTAGCCTGATACGTTGGCTGCTTATTGAAGTGTTTTTGAGAAGATATTTTTGAAACGGTCTTCCAAAAAAAATCAAACTGACTTTACCTTAAAACATTTTAATCCACTCCCTTGAAAAAATTTGAGGCATTCAATATGGCAGAATTATAGAAAACACAAAGAGTACACCTAGACGTGAAAATTGCTCTGGATTATTTTTCCTTTAATCTGAAGTCTTCTTTGTGATAACCAACATTTCATTTAAGTTCAACTTTTTCACAGGTGGCCAGGACTTGTATGTCTTTCATTTTGCAGGGTCCTCACTTAATCTCAAGGTCTGTAATTTGCCTCAGGGTCTGAGCCCTTTGCAGCTGCTAATGCCAGTAGTACAATGCTCTTGACAACACAGGATACTATGAAGATAATATGAAGTGTCCAAAGGTTACCCATTATGCTGGGTCCAGTTATGCCATTAGCAGCTGTGTAAATTTATCACTATAATCACAGGTATGTCGAATCACCATGAAAGCTGGCCCTGTATATTCCAGATACATATGCAGATGTCTTGCAGCAGTATTTCATGGAAAACAGGTAAATCTGTGGAGGCTTTTTTCAGAAAGACATAACAAGGCAAAGCACTACAGGATATGTATATATCCCAGTTACAGGTTTCCTAAATTAATCAGTGTAGCAATGTCATATTTGAACTTGTGATTGCTTCTAGGCTGAACAATGTAAACACAGTCTGCACATAAAAGAGGAAGTATGCCCAGAGTCATGAAAATAAATAAATTAATATTACTAATTTTATTTTTTTCTAATTTATATTACCTGCATTCACATACTTTAGCAATGAATTTGAAGGAAAAACTTGTTAGGAAATCAAAAATTCAAGGTATAACACAGTAGTACAGGAAATATGCCCCAGGCTGTATTGAATGAATATAATTAAACAAATCATTGCAAGAGGGGTTCATTAAGTGAATGCTGAACACTGAATG
Organism: Irena cyanogastra; assembly: GCA_013397155.1. Classification (NCBI taxonomy): domain Eukaryota; kingdom Metazoa; phylum Chordata; class Aves; order Passeriformes; family Irenidae; genus Irena; species Irena cyanogastra. The sequence goes on along the minus strand of VWZV01017376.1, from coordinate 20,127 downwards.
AGACAAGGGAAAATTGTATGTAATTAGGAAATTAAAGATTGTATTGTTGTGTGTTTACACATGGATGGTTGTCCTGGTTTAGGGCAATTTTGGGAGAAAAACCTTTAAAGGGGTTTCTGCTAGAAAAGCAAATTCAAGTGGCCCCTCCCCCA